>OZ005652.1:150624524-151224524 GCA_963930645.1 Salticus scenicus | reverse complement strand
TAACATACTACAAAAAAATAAATGTCTAAAATAAGAATGAAAAAGTATTTAAAATTTCATTTTTGCGAAATGGAAAACGAAAACTAAATTCAACCAAATGTACTTAAGAGAAAGAAATATTGGAACAAATAAAATAATTTCAGTTTTCTACAATGTATACCATATTTCCATTACATCATTGCTACATTTTATTACTCCTCAAATAAAAAAAAAAAAAAAAAAAAAAAATGAAACGAGAGAAAGTTTGAAAACAACATCTTTTATTATTCCCCAGTAACAATCAAAAATTGACAAACAAGTATCTTTAAAATTTGAAAGAATTTAATTTGATAGTTTTCAAAAATACGATATAAAAACAAATCTTTAAAAAAGTGAACACTTTTATTTTTTTTTTTCCTCAGAAGAAAAAAAGTTATATATTTTCTGTTTGATTTTATTTTAAAGTGCAGTAATTCAAACTCTAACAAAAGAATTTTATTGTTTACCTGGTGATATTTCAAAAACAGCGGCTGATTCTGACATAAAAAATAAGAATGGTACAATAGCAGAGAATAATGGATAAAAGATAGATATGTTTGACTTTTGTATTTCTTCTTTAATGTGATTTAATTTTTAAGATTTTATTGTGTTAAGTTGATTTTAAGTTGCCACATACAACCTATAGTTCTTAATTTAGGTCAAAATATAGTCATTTGTTAGAAAAAATAACTGAAGTAACTTAAAAATATAAACAACTAAATTGTTATAGTTCATATATCTGAAAGTGGAATTCTGTAGAATAAGCACATAAAATGAGAAGATATATATATATATGTGGAATGTAATTTCTTCCACCAGTCAACGAATGGCGCTGCCTTTGATGCCCGTCAGTACGAGATGTCGAGTGGAAAAGTGAGTTAGCGTCCGGCCGACAGTGGAACAAGCTGGTCAGACTATACTGTAGTTACGAGTTAGAAATGCTTGCTATAGTAGAGGCTCTTAAAAAATTTAGGAACTATTTGTTAGGTAGTAATTTAAAAATGTTTACTGACTGTCAAGCTTTCAATAAAACTTTGAGCAAAAGACAACTGACACCTAAGGTAGCCAGGTGGTCTTTCCTGCTACAGGAATTTGATTATGAAGTAGCACATCGTCCTGGTAAATAGATGAAGCATGTTGACGCTCTCAGCCGCACCCTGTAATGTCTGTAACTACTGATACTCTCACTCATCGTACTGCCACTGCTCAAGAAAATGACGAATAAATTAAAACAATGAAATCTCTTTTACTGAAAAATGAAAATCACGAATATGTGTTAAAAAGTAATATTTTATATAAAGTATTAAATGACAGAGGAGTATTAGTTGTCCCAGAAATTATGCAAATTGAGGTCATAAAGAAGTGTCATGCCCTAGGACATTTATCAGTTTACAAAACTGAAGAATTAGTTAAAAGAGATTACTATTTCGCTAATATGAAAAAAATGTATTGAAAATGTTGTAAAAAATTGTCTAGAATGCATTCTCGTAAATAAGAAGCAAGGGAAAGGAGAAGGATTTTTTAATCCTATCCCGAAAGGCGATAGACCATTATCTACTTATCACATCGATTTTGTAGTTCCATTGCCTACAACCAATAAAAACTATAATTAGATTTTTAACGTTATAGATGGATTTAGTAAGTTTGAGTGGCTATATCAAGTTAAATCGATTTCAACAGCAGATGCCATGCAAAAACTGAAACAACAAGCAGCTATTTTTGGCAACCCAGCAAGGATAATATCTGATCGTGGAGATCTGTTCACATCGAAATACTTTAAAGATTACTATGATTCAGAGGCAATCAAACATATCTCCAACACAACTGGAATCCCAAGAGGGAACGGTCAAATAGAGAGACTCCATCGAACCATCTTACCTGTATTGTCCAAGTTATCCATAGATGACCCGAACAAGTGGTAAAGGTTTTTGGAGGCTGTCCAGAGAACGGTTAATTTCACCGTATCAAGAAGTACCAAGAGAACTCTATTTCAATTACTCACAGGTGTCACCATGAGAAGGAAAGAAGATAAGATAGTACTAAAACTCCTCGAAGAGGAAAGAATAAATTCCATGCTCGACAACCTTAACACTATTCGTGAAGAAGCACGGAAAAATATCCTAGAGATTCAAGAAGAAAATCGCAAAAGCTACAACAAGAAGAGAAAGAAAGCTCACGATTATAAGATCGATGATCTAGTTGCTATACAGCGTACTCAGTTTGGAACTGGTGAAACTTAGACCAAAATACTTAGGACCCTGCAAAGTTGTACGTGTGAAGTCTAAGGACAGATATGATACTGAGAAGATAGGTGATCACGAAGGCCCTATTCACACTAGTTCCTCTGCAGACAATATGAAATTGTGGCCCATGAACTAACCTAAAATCCAATTATAGAGACTCTTGAACTTTATAGAAAAAGTTAACTCTGAACATTAATGTATATAATTTTTTTAATGTCTGTTTGTCTTTTTTTTTTTTTTTTTTTTTTTTTTTTTTGTATTTTGCATATATTTATTAGTGCCCTAGTCTAATCCGACGGTGAGGACACCTTATGTCAAGATGGAGGAACCCTGTGGAATTTAATTTCTTCCACCAGTCAAAGAATGGCGCTGCCTCCTATGCCCGTCAGTACGAGATGTCGAGCGGGAAAGTGAGTTAGCATCCGGGCGAAAGTGTAACAAGCTGGTCAGATCATCAGCGTGTAGGCTGATCCGGTCGTTACACCATACTTAGAGCATGAAACGCTCAGATTAGTTGGGTAGAGCCCTGGGAGGCTTATACCTTAAGTCTGTAATGTATTATAGTACGAGTAGATACTTAAATATTGCTTTGTGATAAGCACATAATGTCGTGAGCTTCTTGTTAAACCAAAGGATTAAGATTTCGTCACCGATGACTATCGTCTGTTAAATGAATCGTCATGTGCCTTTATTTTGTGTAACTGATGTTTCGTATGTCTTCTAATAAAGTGTTGTATAAAAACCAGATCTACTCATTGACACCACCCTCAAGAAACCAGCCAAAATCTTACATGTATATATATATGTATTTCTATTTCGCATTGCCACTGAACACTCAAAGTCACAAGCCACACGATAATTCAGATGTTTTACCCTGAATACCATACACTTGCCTGATTAATGTTAATTGTATAATTTCTCATTTATATATTTCCATTCCCTTTCACTAATTTCTTTTCTTATTTTTCTTTTTTTCTTTCATAGAATGGCTTATTTATATAACATTTTAGGAGAAAAATTATTGTTTACCAGGTGATATTTCGTAAACAAATCGACATCCAACTAGCACAACAGCAGAGAATAACAGGGGAAAGATAGTGTATGTTTAGCTTTTATGCTTCTTTTTATTGTAATTTAATTTTGAAAATATTATTTTTCATTGGTTGATTTTGTGTCTCTAATAATAAATTACAGAATAATGTAAGTTTAAATGTTGTAATGCTTCAGAAAAATACACTGAGAAAAAAATATATTGCTTACATCTAGAATGAATAAGTAGGCATTTTCTGAAACCCTAAACTAGAAATATACAGGGTGATTATAATTAAAATTGCGATTTCAAAATGCTATAATTTTAAAACTACCCATCAGAGTAATTTGATATTTTACCAGAGTAATCGTGAGACAGTGAAATTTTAGTTTGGCGAAAGGAAAAAAAAAAAGTTTCAAAATGTACCGTTAATTATCCGTAAAGTATTTGTTTCATGAAGCTCCTCTTTTTCTCTTTTTCTCTATTCACTATGACTGTTTCCGCTGTAAACAAGTATTCTTCTCTTTTTGCTAAAAGCATTGTAGTAAACCCTTGAAGTCTATTGTTTCCTGCATTTCTATTGTGTGGCTAACAACATTCCTGTGTTTAATGAGTCCATTTAGGCGTTTCCCCTGACATTACTCTGACAACGTCATCTATAGAAACATGTTGGAGATACTTTTTTGCTCCCCCAAAAAAATTTTCATTGCCTCACGATTGCTCTGGTAAAATATCAAATCGCTCTGATGGGTAGTTTAAAATTTACCACGTTTTTAAATCGTAACTCTACGCGCTTTTCACATATGTTGAATATTTTGGAAAGTTTGCCGTAAGTTCATGGAACTGTCACCTAGAGAATATATATAATAAAAGAAAAATTACATAAAATAGTTTAAAATATATTAGAGAAATATCTTACTGATATCTGCTTTTCTTTTTTTTTTTTTTTCCTTTTTCTGTAAATTAAGGTTTATTCACAAACGTCCAAAAAAATAAAATTCAGGAAATTAACCGTAGTATAATTTACAATAAATACATTTTAATATTTAAAACATAATCTACGATTGTAAAATATAATCACAAGTTTTTAATTTCTAAAGAATAGAAAATTGTATTAATTATCCTTAGCATCATATAACAAAATAAATTTTATATAAATGACACAAAATATTAGCAACTGTTGTAACTCTACGCGTTTTTCACATATGCTCAATTTTTTGGAAAGTATGCCGTAAGTTCATGGAACTGTCACATAGGGAGTATATAGAACAAAATAAAATTATGTAAAATAGATTAAAATAAATTATCAAAATATATTACTGATAAAATAAAACTGTGTTATTTGTACACAATAATATTTTTAATATATTTGGAGTTTTCTAAGAATTTTTCAGTTCAGTTCAGTTATTACAAGTTAGTTATAGTTAGTTATAGTTAATTTGTTCAGTTAAGTTATGTTCAGTTTTTTTTTTCCTTTCTGTACTAATTAAGGTTTTTTCATTTTCCAAAAAAAAAAAATAATAATAATAATAAATAAATAAAATTTAGGAAATTAACCTTAGTATGACTTAGATTAAATACGTTTTAATATTTAAACTATAATCTATGATTGTGACGTATAATCTAAGGTATTTAATTTCTAAAGAATAAAATATAATATTAAGTATCTATAGTATAAAATAAAAAAGTAAATTTTATATAAATGACTCAGAATATCGTTATTAAATTGGAAATAATGACTTAATTTCCATTCCCGACATTTTATTAAACAATAATGTACTTTCAGAAAATTTTAGATTTTAAATGCTGCTTCTTTCTTTCAAAAGTAATCAGCGACACTTTATGAACCTTACTGAAATTCTAGGGATACAGTTTAATCCTTATAATCGCAATTATGAAAACAGACCAAGAATTTTGCTTTCTTTAAAATAAAATAAAAATAATAATTAAGTAAAAAATTGCTTTTAAGATTAGAAACTTTTTGTTATGAAGCCCTAAAAAGCATAAAATAAAAAAAATTACTGAGATAAAGACATGTTATAAAGAAATGAAAGGTTTAACACTAATAAACATTTTAGAGAAAAATATGGATATTTCCCTTTTGCAAGAGATGAAAATTTTTAAATATTCAAACTATTTTTAAAAACATTCGAGACCAATATTCTTAGTTTTTAGTTTTTTTGTATAGTTATTCGTTAAGCCATAAATTTCAAAAGTCTCGAAATCTTTTTAAAATATTTTGGATATTTAAAATTTTCCTCTCCTGCAAAAGGGAAATACCTATACTTTTCTCTAAAATTTCATTAGTGTTAAAACTTTCATTTTTTATAACATGTCTTTTTTTAGTAAACTTTTTTGATTATTTTAAATTTTTTAAAAAATTTTATTTTATGCTTTTAAAAGCTTCACAATAAAAAGCTTCTAATCTTAAAAAACGATATTTACTTAAATTTTTATTTTGTGTGTTTTTAGTTATAAATAAAGCTTCTTAAAAATCTAATCAAAATTTTTCAGGATACTCTATAGACAACTAAAGATTTTCTTTTAGATACTGACATTTTTTATTTTTAAATTATCTGAAATTCAAAATCGAAGGTTATGCATGATTGGACGTAATTTAGAAGTCTAATGGATATAGGTGGCAATGGGAGATACAGCTTCCACTTAAATGCGTCGAAGCATAACCCAGCAGCACCAGCTATTGAAATTAATTGGCAACATTTTAAATCAAATTTAATTTAAGTAAATTATCAATCTTTTCTATATGTAGTCCATTGGTTCATGAGATAAAAAATTTTGCTCACACATCAAACACGCACACAAACAAATAACCATTTTCTAAAAATGGAAGAATCATATTTAGGACATCTCAAAACGTATAAATTCGTTGAAAACCGGAAATCGAATATCTTCACGAATCCAATACTTTCCTATGCATCACTTAAAACAGTGTGTCCTAAAATTTCCAGTACTCCAACTCAAACTCATTGTCCATGATTTTTTTTTTTTTTTTTTTAAATATCAAATTTTATCGTCTGCTTATCATTGCATCAAATCTTTAATTTTTATCGTTTGCTTCTTTCCTCGCTCAAGTTGTGTGAGAATAAAGTTTTATGTTATTTTTTTCTTCATAGTGAACTGAGTTTACATTCAGAGAATTGCACTGCTCGCGGCTCATTTTGAATGTAAATCGTATGAAAGATGCAAAGATGTTTGGCGATATAAATATCTAGATGATGCAATACTGAGTAAAAATACGCTATATCAGCTCGTTCGACAATTTCGTAATACAGGTCTGTGGAAGACAAGCACAGGAGTGGAAGACTTAAAGTTGTTACACCAGCCTTTTTGCAAGACACTCAACGAAGAACATTGCAAACTCCTCAAAAATACGTTAGGCGTTTGGCACAATAAATGGGCGCATCTCGTGGATCAACGCATAAGGCTTTAAGAGCTTTGAATTTATGTGCTTATTGTGTAAAAATGGTACAGGAGATAAAGCCGCCAGACACTGCCAGATGGTTTCATTGTTGCCAGTGCTTCCATAAATTTATTCGTAACAACATCAACATTTTGAACAAAACATTTTTCTCCGGTGAGGCATAGTTTTATTTGAGCGGACTTGAACACCAAAACTCTCGCTTTTGGGCAACGACCAATCCTCCATTAATGCAAAAACTTTTACATTTTCAAAACATTGGCGTATGGTGTGCTGTAAGCACACCCATAATCATTTTACGTGGTACGTATCACGTAAAAGATTATTGGACCTCTGTTTTTCGAATCAATTGTTGATGGTTCTATATAAAGGGAACTTATCCAGCAATTTGTTGCATTGCTAGAAGTGAATGAACGAGATTCTTAGTTCCAACAAGATGGTGCAACATGCCATACAAGTAATGAAACCATGAACATGCTTGAAGATTTTTTTGGCGATCGACTCATCTCAAGAAATCTTTGGCCACCTCGATCTCCTGATCTGAGCATTTTGGACCTTTTTCTGGGGTGATATTTAAAGAACAAAGTTTATGCAGAAAATTCACAAGAAGTATATGATCTAAAAATTACCATTACTCAAAAGATATAAGAAGACACTCCCAGCATGTTAAAACGCATTTCTAAAAAGATGCGCAAACGAGTTCAGCTTTGCCTCCTAGAAAAGGATGGACATTTTGATCATTTATTATAAATGTAAGTTCTGTATTTTTTCCTCCGTTATTTTAAATGTGCCTTTTATCATTAGCATAAAAATAATCATTTTAAGGTTTGTTGTTTTGGGAATAAAACATACATCAGTATCAGTACTGGAACTTTTAGGACACACTGTACAACTGAACAACCTACAGGTTAAAATTAACAAAAAATTAATCAATATATTTCCTAACAATTATATTTTACATATGCAATTCGGTGCAATTTTCACCAATAGATGCTGAGATACAGCCATTTGAAAAAACCCATAAAGTTTTACTAGCGCCATCTTTTGGCCTATATATGCAAAAATTCAATAAGAATACTTTTTTAATAATGTATATCCCACACGTCAAGTTTGGTACATTTATATAACATACAAGCTAAGATAAAGATTTCTCGGAAACAGAAAATGTTGCAAAATAGCGTCACTTCTCATCCGATATGCATCTAAATTGAATCAACATAGTTTTACATAATATCCACCACACATGCCAAGTTTTGTACATTTATATGCTAAAGATGCTTAGATATATTTTTTCCCAAAATGGGATTAAATTGTCTCTTTTTAGCCGATATACACTCAAATTGAATCAGCAGAGTTCTGAAAAATATATATTTCTTATACTAAGCATTGTAGACTGTAAATGCTGATCCTTTCCTAAAATGAGACGTAATCGCAGAGTAGCAGCGCCACTTTTTGGGTGAATATGAGCAAAAGCTAATAAGCATCAATTCAAGCTAATGTCTCATCAAATATCCAATTTGGTTAAATCAAGTACTTTAGTTCATGAGGTATTAATATTTGATTTAATATTATTTAAATTAATATTTATCAATTCAAGTAATTAATTTTCATTTGAATTAATATTTATTGTTCTACGCATTTATTCAATTTAAAACCGTTTTTCGTTAGCTGTGTATGTTATTTTACGTTTATTAGATAATTTAAAATATAATATTCTTTTAAATGATGTTGAGTTTTCTTATTTCTTTTAAATGAAATATTTTTTAATTGATAAACGGGACCACTATTTTACAATTTAGATAACAAACAATCAATGAAATTTAAGGATGCATCAATTTTAATTCATTAAAACGTACATTTATGTGAGATTAAAAAGATAAAATACACCTTTTCAAGTAAAATTTTTGATATATATATTAGGGTGGTTCGAAAAAAACTTTTTTTTAAATTTCAGATCGCTATAGTGCGCAAAAGTTGCCATTGGTATAGACATGAAAAAAGCACTAATTATTATTTTTTTATTAATTTGTCTTCCGGTCGCGCAATGCCATCGAAGTTAGCAAAAAATTGTGAAAAACCTTAATTTTTCATAATTTTTTAAGCACGCCAGAGGGTTTTAATTGCGTTCCTATCCCATGAATTAACTACTAAAAGTATGTAAAATCAATATATATGCACTTGTTATACATTTGTTTCATATCTTCCGGTCGCGCAACATAGTACAAAATGAGTAAAATTAGTAGTTTTTTCAAAATTTCAAAGTTTGACTGTTTAGTACATTTTAATCATACGACTTCTAGAAACGCTATAGTTTAATTCTATTACAATAATATATTTAAAATCCAAGCATTGTAGATAAATATGGCTATAAGATAGACGCGGCGTACGTGACGAATGCCAGCGATGCGCGCGCAGCACTGCCAGTCGCATCCATTATCGTTTCCCGCTATTTTCTTCAGTCTGCTCATGCCGCTAGTTCTAGTGAGTACTAGATTGTGTTGTGCTTAAGTCCGTATTCTACTTTTGTGTTCAGTGTTTGTACTTGAATACGACCGTTATTGATACAATGGATGTACCAATGAAAGTTGGTATAGGTACAATAAATAGAAAAGATTTTGAGTGCCCTATTTTTGGTCGCTCACGAGACTTGTTGCACAACAAGCTTCCTACTCATGAAAATGTCCTTCGCTACTGCTTTCAACAGAGATTCAACCTAGCTGGGGCAATAAGCAACAAGAGTGTATCTTTTTCAAGAGTAGCCTCAACAGTAGCAAAGAAAACAGTAGCAAAGAGTCATCTAGCTAATTAGTTCTTACTACGAATCTTACACTAAACTCAAAAAGTCGTTTCATCGTGACAAAGATAAACCAGCATTCAAACTTAAACTTGACAATTTCAAAGAGAAAGGATGCTCTCTTTTTGATGTCGCGGCGTGTAAATGTGCAAGTACGTAAACCTTAATTCAAAAGGTGGAATATTTTTTTCTCTTTCACAAATGCAGTTCACACTTAGAGGACATACACATGCATCTGAAGATTTCTTACATGAACAGTCATTAGCAACAATTACACATTTACACGCCGCGATATCAAAAAGAGAGCATTCTTTTTTCTTCAAATTGTCAACTTTAAGTTTCAATGCTGGTTTATCTTTGTCACGATGAAACGACTTTCTGAGTTTACTGTATGATTCGTAGTAAGAACTAATTAGCTGGATGACTCTGTACTCCGTAACAGTTGGGATCGAGGCTTTGTCATAGAAACCGATAATTTTCTTTGCCACTGTTGAGGCTTCTCTTAAAAAAGATACACTCTTGTTGTTTATTGTCACAGCTAGGTTGAATCTCTGTTGAAAGCAGCAGCGAAGGACATCTTCATGAGTAGGAAGCTTGTTGTGTAACAAGTCTCGTGGGTGACCAAAAATAGGGAACTTAAAATTTATCTATAGGTTTTGTACCTATACCAACTTTCTTTGGCACATCCATTGTATCAATAACTGTCGTATTCAAGTACAAACATTGAACGCAAAAGTAGACAGAAACATAAGGACTTAATTACAACACAATCTAGTACTGATTGGAGCTAGCGGCATAAGCAGACAAAAGGAAATAGCGGGAAACGATAATGGCTGTGACTGGCTGCGCTGTGCGCGCATCGCTGGCATTCGTCACGTACGCCACGTCTATCTTATAGCCGTGTTTATCTACAATGCTTGGATTTTAAATATATTATTGTAATAGAATTAAACTATAGCATTTCTAGAAGTCGTATGATTAAAATGTACTAAACAGTCAAACTTTGAAATTTTGAAAAAACTACTAATTTTACTCATTTTGTACTATGTTGCGCAAACGGAAGATATGAAACAAATGTATAACAAGTGCATATATATTGATTTTACATACTTTTAGTAGTTAATTCATGGGATAGGAACGCAATTTAAACCATCTGGCGTGCTTAAAAAAATTATGAAAAATTAAGGTTTTTCACAATTTTTTGCTAACTTCGATGGCATTGCGCGACCGGAAGACAAATTAATAAAAAAATAATAATTAGTGCTTTTTTCATGTCTATACCAATGGCAACTTTTCCGCGCTATAGCAATTTGAAATTTAAAAAAAAAGTTTTTTTCGAACCACCCTAATATATATATATATATATATATTTGGTAAGAGAATTATCTCATGTACATTAACGCATTGGAAATTAGGATCATTAAATAATATAGTACATAAAGAAGTTGATAATAAAATATAATATTTACACACAATCATATATCTGACATTTAGTACAAAGTTATATTTTTTATATATATTTGTGTAAGGAAATAATTAAGCATTTTACTAAAAAGTATTTTATTTTATTAAAAGCAATTTGTTGAAACAAAAGCTCGTTATTCAAAATGAAAATTATCAAATAATAAACAGTGTTTACAAAATATCTGTAGAGCTAATAAACATATTAAAATCTAAAAATAAAAAAAATAAAAATAAAAAGAAGAAGAAGAAGAAAATAACGTTATTTCAAAATAACTAAAGAGCAAATTATAATAAAAACTGTTTAAACAGCTAGGTATTTAATGTCATATTATGAAGAACATAAAAATATTAATAACAAGCAAGCACTCAAAAGTAACGCATTTATATTCGATTCATCAAAATTTATAATTCATAGCAGCACACAAAAAGCTTTAAGCGAACTTTGTTTTTAAATGAATTATCTCTTTTTAAAGGTTTTTTTTTTTTTTTTTTTTTTAATCATTATTTAAATTAATGGTATTTTTCTTTTCATTTTAACGTTGTCTTCAACATTACGTTACTTTAATGAACTAAGTGAGAAACGGAACCCTTACTTTAAATAATGCAAGTAGTCATTAGCGTTTTTATTATGCTACATAAAGATAAGCTTGCCATTCTATCTCTACGGTTACATTTATTTTTTTAGAAGGGACTGTTTTTTATTGCTTTAACTATTTATTTTTAAATTCGTTCTAATGATATAATATACTTTTACAAATATTTATTTTTTTTACTTATTTTATTTTCACATGAAGTAAACATTTGTTTGCTAGAGAAATGCAATTTAAAAGTATATCATTATTTATATATTTGAAGAGGTATATATTTTTGCTTTAAATAATTAACAATGGATGTAAATTTTTAAGTCAATATAAGTAAAATTTATTAAAAAAAAAAAAAAAAAAAAGAATATGTTTTTCAAAATTTGACAAAATTCAAAACAATATTCAATACCTTGAAATAATTCAAACTACATTTTTTACGTCATTCATTCCATTATGTTTGTCTTCTACAGAGTACGCAGGTTTTGGACTATGCTCGTATGTTACATGCCAAGTTGCAACGCCAGTCAACGGCAACTGGTTAAGGACATGTTTCCACATCTTGCTTGATGCTCTCGGTATCCAGGATGCTAAATGTACCCGTTTGTTCTTAATCTTCCAAATCCAGGATACCAAATTTCAACATTTAAAACCATGATTTGCAGTTAAATGACTAAAACAATGCTTCTGTTTCGCTTCGAATGCGTTCCGAGCTGCCACGGCATTGTTATACCCCAGTTGGAATTCATATAGCAGCAATGTCAAGCGATTCTGTTTATCAATGTTTATCACCTGCAGAATATAAAGATAGCGATTAGCGAAATGCAACGAGAAACATCTTGAGAATATCTTTTTTTTATTATTATTATTATCAATGTTATCAGTGTGTCCTGGTGTATTTCTGACTCATTGAAAAGTCATTAATTGTTTTTTTTTTGTTTTTTTTTTTTTTTTTTTTTTTTTTTGTATGTTTTTTAAACTTCAAAAAACAAGTTGGACAATTTTATGGAAAGGAAATAGTCTACATCATGGAGTACTATGAACCATGACAAAAGTTCTTTATTGCATTCATTAACTGGACGTAACAAAAAATGTATTATTTTTGTTTATTCATAGCATCATGTTAAACCAAAATATTTTGCTGACACAGAAAGTCTGGTGTTTCCGTAGGAAAACTCTGGAGACTAAAAGAATCATTAAAATATTTTTAACATTCACAAGATATTCTTTCATAATATAAAAATCCTGGACATATATATATATATATATATTAATAAACTCTTTTCCTCAAAAATCGTATTAGAACGAAAGCTCCATTTTTTTTTTTCTTCTGCTGCTAAAGCAACGACATAAATTATTGTTTTTTTTTTTTTTTTCCTGTGATAATTTTGAAAAGAGTACAACTACAAATTTTTATTTCATTTCCAAAAAAATTGTATTTTATTTCCAAATTAGTATCATATTATGAAGTAATTTTTTTATCATTATATTCTGTATCGTTAAAAACAGACACATTCACGGATTTTTTTCAATTTTCCAATATATTATTTTGTGCAGTAGTAGTTCATATTTCTTTAATTATCTTCCTCGTTCGCAAAGATGAAAATTATCTGTAAATTATTCATATTTTACAAAGATATATATATTTTTAATTCTATATCACAATATTTTTATTTATTTATTTATTTATTATTATTATTATTATTATTTTGCACAATCAGGCTTTTATTTTAAGATATACTTACAGCTTTTAAATTATTTTGAGATACAGTTTTTTACTATTATTTATAACATGCTTGGTTCATAATCTACTATAATACATACATACATACTTCAAAAATATAGATTATAATATTCATTTATCAAAAAAGATTACTAAAAATTTTAGATCTGAATTCCCATCAGAATTTCTACTTTATAAAATCGTATGAAAAACAGAGATAGAGCATAATAAACAATGATTCATTGTGCTCCAGATTCAGTTTTATGTGATTTGTGCCCCAGTTTTTGAAGTGCATTGTACCACACTATTTACGGAAGTTTAGTAGCAAATGTACAATCATAATAATAATAATAATAATAGGAATACAATAAAGTTCAATTCAATTATTTTATTTGCATTAAATATCTTACAATCTTTTTCAGTCTGCAGAGCAAATTCTTTATAATTAAATTTATTTAATGGATAAAAGAAGATAATTTATACTAAAAATAATTTTCCCAATTAAATCTAACATTTCAAAAAGAAAATGACTACAATCTTATGCCGATAGTTTTTATTATTATTACTATTATTATTTAATTTTTATTTATTTATTTATTTATTTATTTTTACATTTAAGTGTTGCTCTCTACACTGTAAAAAATAACAATAAATGTTACAATTCATTCATCGTAAAATATGACTGTCAATGGTCGTAAAACTGTATAACATGTCTTTCGCCGTAATATATATGGCAAATGAAATATCAGGAAATCTAAATATAAAGTAAAGTTCTTCTATCAAAATATTTCCTGATATTTTTATTTATTTATTTATTTATTTTTCTTTCGCTCCTTATTTATATATGTTTGCGTATGATATTAAATATTAAATTTCCTATTGTTTAATCGCAAAATATCAATAAATTTTCAATATAAGAAAATCCACCAATTCGATTAAAAAACTTTATGCAATAAAAATACTTTATTTCAATCCATTTTGTAAATTCTTCATTTTTTAAACACAAAGTTTTGTAGTTTTCATATCTGAAAACTTTATTTTCTATGTTTTATTTTTACGGAAATAAATTTTATTTTTCAAACATAAAACTTCCTGATATTTGCACTTTTCAAAAATATTTTCTTAATATATTTCAGCTTTGAAACAGTCCTTTTTTTTAATACTTTATTTTGCTTTACAATACAGGCAAAATATTACCTTAAAAATTCACTTGAAATAATTTAATTATCGTTATGTCTTTTTTACTGCTGAAACCGGAGTTTTATAATTAATTTTTTTTTAAATCACAAATCCTTTTTGTGTGGGTGGGTGTGAATGCGCATTCATAAAATATTTATATCTCTAGAGTAAATGCATCAGTAATTTATAAATAAGATTTTTCCTTAAAAGTTAATTAGTTGTGCTGTTTATCTCAACATGAAAGTGTTCTGGGTTTTTAAAAGACTATATTTTATCGCCTCTAACAATAATATTATTAATGGTAACATTTTTTTAATGTGCAAAAATTATTCACTAGGCTTTATGAAAAAACGTATTTGATGCAGACAAATTCATTATTTCTTATGAAAAATGTATAAAAGAAGAGTTTAATATGTTTAATGATTTTTTTTTCTTTATATTATTTTCACTTTTCCGAGAAAATCGTAGTTTTGTGTAGAAAGAATATTTAATAATTTTATTTAATTTTGTTGGTTATTTAAAATTTAAACTTTTATTTAACCAGTTGAAGAAGAAAAAAAAAACTTAGTTAATTTGGCATATGCTTTATTGAAAACATGAGTCTTGATTAGTAAATGCTATTCAAAGACAAGAGTTAACGTATAGACATAACGACACATGAGTCTTGTTTTGCCTCTAAGATAAATAGCACGGGTTTTTTGTACCTGAAGAATAAAGGCGCATCCATTCAAAACGAGTAGAACTTGTATTGTTTTTGTGGTGTATGAAGAAATTTTAAGGTTTAAATATTTATTGCACACCAGTTATTTAATTTATTGATTTACTTCTATTTTTTCACGTTTCATGTCGATTTTTTAACATACTTGCTAACATGCCCTATTCATACTTGCCAACATCCTAATTAATATTCCGTAGTGTTGTTAGGCCCGCCCTTTTTTCCACACCAGTAATTTTTTAGAGTAATATTCTGGAAATGCAATTACGATAAAATAAGAAGTAAAATACTCTAAAAAGATACTGGTGTGAAAAAGAAGGCTGAGCTACCAATACTACGGAATATTAATTAATATGTTGACAAGTATGCCTAGTATATATTCGTAACTAACATTTGAGTTAATAACCGTTGAAAAATGGAAGTGGAATAATACAACAAAATACATTTATATTAAATGTATACAAAATCATCAATTTATAAGTTCAGTTACACCATTACGTTAATCAGTCATTATAATATTTATTTAAATTTACTTTGTTTATTACTTAAACTTTCGGATTTCAAAGAAGTTGCTTACATGGATAATATACAGGTTTAGCAAGAAATAAGTTGCCCACTTCAGAGGGCACTAGAATCCGTCCTAACGGTCCAATTGACATAAAATTTTAACTACAGATAATTCAAATCTTGCGCTTGATATTAATTAAATAAAAAAGATTAGTACAAAATTCCACCGGAAGGTGGCGCTGTAATACACATAGATATTTAATATGCTTTAAAAATATGCGTGAAAAATAAAGTAACATTAAAAAACTGCTCAATATGATACCCTTCATGTTCAACAATGTGCTGTAATCGCATAATCATATTTTCAACAGCTGACCGGAGTAATTCTGCCGGAATATCTAAAACATGGCGCCAAATGCTGTCCTCCAGATTAGGCAGAGTTAAGGGGACTCTCTACCTATCGTCTCCGAAAGCCGAAGCCAATGTTATTCTATGGGGATTTTTGCCCCATTATAATTCATTAACTAATACATACTTTTAAATTCCGTTTTCCCTTTCCGAGAATTCACAACTATTAAAAAATTTATCGCTTTTTAAAAATTGATTCTTTTTATTTTTAAGATTTCATTTTTAAGCTCAAAAATGAAAAATTTCACATTGTGAAAATTCGCTTTTACAACCTCAAAACAAAATACTAAAAATTTTAAAAATTAATTTTCAGAAAGCGATAAATTGCTTAATAGATGTGCAGCTTCTGAATGTGAAAACGGAATTTAAAAATATATATTAGTTAATAAGTTATAATGGGGCGAAATTCTCCATAGAATAACATTGGCTTTGGCTTCTGGGGACGATAAGTGGAGAGGCCTCTTAATGGCCTTTGACGGTAGATATTGTCCTTTATCCAAAGAATAATGCTAATAGGCATGCGCTGAAATACAAATGTTGTTTCTGATTTTGAATATATGCAAATAAGTACCATTTGTGTTATAGCGCCATCTATCGGCTTTGTATTACTTTTTTTATTTAATAAATGCCAAGCGCATCATTTGAATTATCTGTAGTTAAAATTTTACCTCATTTGGACCAATAGGACGGATTCTAGAGCCCTCTGAAATGGGCAACTTATTTATTGCTAACCCTGTATATGTAGTTTAATTTAAATAATTATCTTAATCTGCATGTAAACAAAGACAAAGCTATCACTTCTTCAATTATATAACTTTTTTTCTGTCCTATCTGCACAGTTGCTAATAATAAATCTTCCAATTAAGTTAATATAAAATTGTATGGCTAATATATATGGTTATATCAGTATAATAGATTGTTATTTTTTATTAAAGAGTACTTTTTTAATTTATTGTCACGTAAATTAGACTTAGAAACTGTTTGTGGTGAAATACTACAGCGAAATAACACAGAGAGATTTAAGCTCAGATCGAGATTTTATTTTTCAATTCATGTGAATTTTACACCAGTTTATACACAATTGATGAATATTCTAGAACCGAATATTCGAAAAGTTCAAAGAATTCGAAAAGTCTAGAAATTACATAACATTAACCGAATAATTAACATAAACATAATGACATAATGGATAAATGAGAAATAAACAATTTAGATTTATACAAAAACAATTTTCAAACAATTTCTCTTGACGGGGATCGAACTCACAATCTTTGGATTCGTAGCCCTTTCGTAACATTTTCTCTCTCTTAGGGGAAAGCAGCTACATTTTTTTTTGATTTCTTGTAACCGATCACTTGAAACTTTCCTGCTCACTTTTGTCAATTAACTGTTCCTTTGGATCATACTAAGATTTGAATCTCAAACACGAAGACTATGTCTTTGGATTCCGTCTTCCGTGTCCATCCATGGATTCTACTTCGTATGTCACACCAGACGGTCGTTTTATTACTCGATATAGTCCGAAATAATGTCTCAAAAGCTTTTTACATAATCCAACTTTTCGTACTGGAGTGAAGACTTAAACTAAATCTCCAATACTGTAGCTGACTGGTGGATGGCGTTCGTTGTATCATCCCTTATCCGTTGTTTGAGCTTCAAGTATATGGCATTTTGCTAATTGTCTTGCTTCTTCAACATTGGTGATCAGATAGTTGTACGTAATTATCATAATTCTCTTTTTGTGTGGAAAAATTACATTAAGAGATGTCAGTATTTCTCTACCATGAACGAGAAAGAAAGTACTGAATCCCTTGAAGTCTTATTTTGCTGAGTTGTAGACGAATGTTTCAAAAGGCAAAATGGTATCCTAGTTCTTTTGATCAACGTCAACATACATAGATAACATACCTGCCAGTATTTTGTTAAATCTCTCAGTCAATCGATTGGTTTATGGATGATAGGTATTTCTCAATAGATGATGACAAACTTGTTTCTTAATAAAGGGGGGGGGGGATCTATTAACTTGACATTTGTTAATAGATCCTCCATCTTGAAAACTTTTGAGACATGTTTGGTCTATTTTGTTGTTTTATTTTACAACATTAGATAGAGAAGAACGCCCACTATCACTTGTCATTTCTCTTGGAGCACCATGCTTCAGTATGACTTCTTCAACCATAAATTTAGCAATTTCGGTATCTTCAGCCGTAAGTAAAGCTTTTATTACTATGAATCTCCTGAGATAATCTGTGCAAACAACTAGTCATTTGTTGTGCTTCGGGTAACAGGACAGTATACAAGTAAATCTATTCCGATTTTAGCAAATTGTGCTTCAAGAGACTTTATAAGTTGAAATAGTGTTGGTAGTAATTGCGGAAAAGTTTTTCTTCTTTGACATTCACGGCAATGAGTCACATGTAGGCGTACGCACCCATAGAGTCCTGATCAACTATACTTCTTCCGTATCCTATCGTATGTTTTGGCATATACGAGGTAACCGGCGGTTGTAGCATAACGAAGACTTCGCAGATATCACGGCGGTGCAAGCAAAAGGCATTGTTGTCGCATAGAATCGTAGTTTCTTTTATAGAGTATACCGCCTTTTATCTGGTAATTTTCGAATCCTTCACCCCTCTTGAGAACTTTAATAATGGACTCCAACAGTTTATCTTTTAGCTGCTCCTTTCTGTAGTCTATGATATTTGCAAGGAATGGAATTTCCTCATTGCTCCCTGGCTCGAAAACTCCTTCTTAAATGAGTTTTTTCGAAAGTGAATCGGCATCAGAATGATTGCGTTCGCTCTTGTAAAGCATGTTCATGTCGTATTCCTGAAACCTCAAGGCCCAATGTGCAAATCTAACGAAAATGTCTTTCACTTTTATCAGAAAGTACAAAAAGTGGTGATCCGTTACCACGGTGAAAGGCTTTCCGATAAAATAGGGTCTAAATTTACTAACTGTCCATATGACAGGAAGACATTCTTTTTCACTTATAGGATAACTCACTTCAGATGCAGTGAGGGACTTGGATACGTATGTTATTGGTATTTCCTTACCATCTTGTGCTTGCACTAGTGCAACACCGATGCCATAGCAACTGGCGTCTGAATGTATCTTCTTTTCTGCGTCGGGAAGAAAATGCCCCAAAACAGAACCACTGGTCAGTAAATTCTTAAGAGTAATGAAAGCTTTTCCCTGCGAAGTGCTCCACGAGAACATTGCATTTTACTTTGAAATATTGGTAACGTTTTTAATAAAACGTCGGTAATATGAACATACCTAGAAAACTTCGAACATCTGCAGTATTTTCTAGTACAGGAAATTTGGTTACGACTGGTATCTTTTCTGGATCGGGATAGATACTGATCAACTAAATGTCCCAATATAATTAGTTTTCTCTTTCGGAAAGCACATTTATTAGAGTTAAACGTCAGTCCTACGACTAGAATATATTTTAAAACTTTTCCCAAACGTACTTGGTTTCGTTGGAAATTCGGGACATATAATATAATGTCATCTAGGTAGCATAGACAGATATCCCATTAAGGCCTCGTAATACAGTATACATCATTCGTTAGAAAGTGGCTGGGGCATTGCTAAAACCAAATGGCATGACTTTAAATTTATAAAGGCCGTCTCGTTAGTAAGGCTTTTTACGTCGCACTAGTGCTGCGCAGATGGGCAACTGGCGACGGTCTGGGACACAACCCTAGAGGTGGTCCGGAGACATGCCATCACAATTTTGATCCTCCACGGAAGGGATGGCTCTCCCGCTTCAGTGACCCACAGAGGTATAATTTTTGATGGGAACATGGAAGACATTGCGGCCACGGCAGAATTTACGTGCACCAGCCATCATTAGCGTACACAATGGTATTTGGCCGGCTAGAATACCGAACCCGCAATCTTCCAATTACGAGGCCGGCGCTCTACCGACTGGGCTACTGCGGCCAAAGGCCGTCTGGAGTCATAAAAGTAGTATTTTCTCCATCCTTCTCATCAGCCTCTTTTTCCCAGTAACCTGATTTCAGCTATATAAAAAAGACATTCTTGCAGCAGCAAGGCACTGCAAAGCATTGTCAATCCGTGGTAGATAATAGACGTCTTTGTTATTTTGATCAATTTTCTGTAGTCTACACAAAAACGCCATTCACAATTTTTCTTCTTTACAACTGTAGATGACCACGGACTATCTGATGTTGTATCACATCTCCTTTTAATATTCTTTGTATACTTCTTCTTTAATCACATGCCTCTCAGCAGCTGATGTGACATATGGCTTTTGATTTTAGCACTATCACCAGTGTCTATCTTCTGATTTACAGTATTACATCTTGATTTCCTAATTTTTATGCTGAAGTCAAAAAGTCACTAAATTCTTCTGATAGATTGAACAACTCGTCTGTTTTAGTGGCAATCAGCTCAATATTTTGAATATTCGTAAGCTTTTCCAGAGTGAGTCGCTTTCTGGATTTGTGTCTCTTACTCTATCTTTCGTCGTTATCAGCCAGCGAATTGTTCGAATCACTTGTTATTGTCGTCAAGCAGCCTATTTTAATACCTTTTAGTATTATCTAAGTTCCCCAATAGGAATTTTTTACCCAGACATTGCAGAAACCATTCTTACTTGACAGGAATTATTGTAGCTGGTTTAAGTAAATCACTTTTACACCTGAGAGTTTCACATTCGGTGATCATTGCTGCATCTGCTTCTGAAATTAATGGATTCAAAGCACATATCTGCTGGAATGAACAGATTCAACTGAATAATCTATTGTAGCAAACAGAGGGTAGTCTGATTCATTTAATGTAGGATAGTATGAAAGAATTTCTGCAAGTTGGAGCTCTTCATTCCCAAATGTATAATGGCATCTGTGGCACAGAAAAAGTCCCATCCAAGTATCATTTGATGGCACAGCTTGGCGAAATTCAATTAGTTTTGCAGTTTCATTTAAATTTATTTTCGACACATAACTTACTAAGGAGTCTAAAATTTTCCTCACATAGTTTTCAGTATTGGTCCATTCTCAGAAAACATACGTGCATTTAATCACCAGCGTAATTTTTCAGAGATGACGGAATAATCGGCACCTTAAACAACGAGAGTTTTTACACGTTGTCCATTTACTGTAACACAAGTGATGTTCTTTTTCAAATTTATCATGGTATACGTTGGAGGATTTTCTACAGTTGCGGCTTTACCTCCGTCACAGGTCGCCTGAATTAGTTTTTCTCGTCAGGATGGCGTGGGGTGCGGCTGGTACGACGTACAGGTGATTTCAAACGCGGTAATTGAAGGAAAGGCGAGGACAGGTGAACTACTTCTAAAACTGGTAGGCCTAGTCTGTACGTAGTTGTCGTCGAAACCTTCAACCAAATCTATCAAAACGTCAATCTGAATATCCTAGAACGTCCGCAAATATAGCAGATTGGTAACTTACTGGTAGTTCTCCATAGGTCTGGCTTATGTTGGGGAGTAGATCCACGTCTTGGCTGACACCTAACTGGGACTGACTGTCGAGGCAGGATGCTGCGTGGCATGATATATAGCTAAGGCTTCCATGATTTCTTGGACAACCGAGGTATTGTGGTTTCAGGTACGTTTCCTTGGGAGATTCGTCTATCGGACAAAATATTTTCAAGCTCTCGTCTCACAATACTACGTATCAGTGGCCTCATGTGATCGACGTCCTTTTCAGCTGACTTAGTAGAAACGTTTTGTAGTCCCTGGAATCTTGATCGATTGATCTGTGTTCGTGAAAGGCTTTCAATTTGACGGCAACGTTTCGTAAGAGCTTTCACTATCTGATAATCTTGCGTCAACAGGATCTGATACAATTCCTCCACAATAGCCTTCCTGAAATGAGCTATTTTTTTCTACATCTTCCATCGAGGGGGTGACTTTCCGGCACAGAGAGAGTATGCTTTGGATGTAGGACTCACATGTCTCTCCATTTTCCTGTCCACGGGTAAGCATTTTCCTCTGAGCTTGTCGCTTTACATAATCTGCCCGGCAAAATTTGTTCTTTATTGCATCCTAAATTATAGTCCAACTAGTAAAAGTGTCTTTGTTGTTATCAAACCATTGCTTAACTGTTCCAGAAAGGTAGAGGATCACATTTTCGAGGCCCATTTTTTCAACTTAGTGGTTGAAGAGAGCAATACGTTAAAAGTCTTAGCCATCTACCTGCATCTTATTGGTCGTCTCCGGGAAAGGTACATGGATGTCTAAGTAGCTGATATGTCAAGATTGCTGCTGTGGCAATGTTGGACATTTGCTAGTTTTCATCCGGCATTCTTCTTGAATCACTTCTTGAGTTATGCGTTTTACTTATCGGTACCCGGTGCAACCACAAAACTGTCACGCAGATTAGACATTGAAACTGTTTGTGGTGAAACACTAAATCGAAATAAGACAGAAAACTTTAAACTCAGCTCGAGACTTCATTTTCCAACTCAACTGAATTTTACATCAGTTTACATACAATTGAAGAATTTTCTAGAACATATTATAGAACTCGAAGAGCATAGAACTTACATATCATTAAACGAATAATTAACATAAACATAATAACATGATGACATGATGAATAAATGAGAAATAAACGATTTAAATTTAAAATAAACCATTTTTAAACAATTTCCCTTGACGGGGATCGAACTTACAAAATCTGGATTCGTAGTCCGATGCTTCACGTCGGAGACATGGCGTTTACAGGTGAAAGAATTTTCCTTACAATATTTATCTAATATTCTCATTTTTCCAATGCATAAAACAATTTTTAAAACTAGATTGAACTCTTCTTAAAAATAACATTTTGCAGCCTAGAAAAACATTTTAGTCAAAAGAAAAAAAACAAAAACTTTACATTTTACGTACTTCTTGTAAATGCTTTGAAAAACAAATCTTTTCTGATTTTTTTTTTTTTTTTTTTTTTTTTTTTTTTTTTTTGTTGTTTTTTCTTTAAAGAAAAAAAATTCAAAGTAATTTCTATTTTAAGAAAACGCATAGAATAAGATAAAATTAAATTAAGAATAAACCGGAAACGAAAAATTCTGGGAAAATTTTCTTTTAACTATGCTTAGTTTTTCTGGGGAAAAAACATTAGAAAAGTATTATATATATATATATATACATATATATATTTCAGAAAAAACAGAAAATCATTTTTAAGATTAACTTTGTATTTAAGTTCTCTTTCGTAGAAAGATACTGTTTATCGTTGTTTACACATAACATAGAAATAAATCATACACTATTAAATTTTGCGACCAAACAAATCTTTCTGGAAGTATAATAAAATACTCCGAAGGTAGATGCAATAATTTTAAAGCTGAAATATTTTTAAAAGGCTAAACGTCTGTAAAAATAAATGTACATATTGTTTGTATGTGATTATTATAGCACATATAAATGACATATTTATCTGTGCTTATAAAATTACTTTATCCATCAATAAGTATTCTGATTAGATAAAAAAACATTTTTCGTTACTTACTCTAGTTTTTTGTTCTGTTTTCGTGTTAAATACATATAAAAAAAATTCTTGATGATATCGGAATTGTATAACATTAATAATATTAATTATTCAATATTTTTTTATGAACTTCAGTAGTGGATAAGGATCTGTTGCGTGAACTTCAAAAGGTTATATATGTATAAAGTTGCTTTGAGCATATAATTCCAACATATAAAGTAAATTAATTATCAGGCTTATCACTTCTTGAAAAGTTATAAAGTCACAGTTATTTTAGGTTTGTCTGAAGGTGAATGTTGTACGTCTTCATTTAGATGCTAATAATTATTATCAAAAAAGAAGAAAAAATAAGATTATTTAAATGGTTTATTTTCTTAAATTATTGAACACATAATTTTCAGTGAAACATTAAGCGTCTATAGAATTCGATTTATAAAAATTTAGCCTACTTGTTGCTATATTGTTTGATATCCAACAAAAGGTAATGACATAAATAAAAATAAAGTATTTTGATATTTAGCTTTAGTTAGCATATAATCTGTAAGTAGCATTGTATTACAAAAGAGAAACCACCAATATATTATGTATATAAACTATATTAATATATAAAGATGAAAAGTTTGTTTGTATGTGGGGAGTAATCTCTGGAACTACTGAACCGATTTACAAAGAATTTTCACTAATCAAAAGCTACACTATCCCTGAGATAATTAATTTTGATAAAATAATTTTTTAATTCGAAATTTCAATATTTTAATAAAAATCTTCCTAAAATACATAGAAAAAAATACAATATTGTTACGAAAACTGGGTCACCTGTGAACGCTGTGACTCCTAGATAAAGCATCCGACTGCAGGTCCAGAGGTTCTGCGTTCTATCCCCATCAACGGAAATTGTTCAAAAATTTTTTTTGTTTAAATCTAAGTTGTTTATTTCTCATTCATTCATTAGGTCATTATGTAAATTATGTTTATTAATGTTATGCAATTTTTAGACTTTTTGAATTCTGGAATATTCTGTTCTAGAAAATTCATCAATAGCATATAAACAGATGTAAATTCAATTGAAATGAAAAATAGAATCTCTTAAAGTTCTCTGTGTTAATTTGCTTTAGTGTTTTACCACGAAGAATTATCTAAGTTTAATCTAAGTGACATTATTAAGAATGCAGCTGATGCCACTAGAAAACAAATTTTTACGCGTTCATTTTCTTTCTTTCATTTTCTTTTCTTTTCTTTTTTTTTTTGACATGAAATGAAATATATTTACGCGTAAACAATAAAATTGATATGAAGCTTTGTGAAAAATTAAACTTGCAGTGTAAAATTGACGTTATTACAGCTTTAAAAGTAGGGGAATATCTCCTGTTAAGAGCATTCTTTGATTATTGGCACCATATCTTTTACCAGAAAGAAAATATGGTGGACTTCAGTACTGTCAAACTTGTATTGTGACAGTATGTAGTTTTTGTGCTAACACCGAAGTGAATAAACGCATCTGCTCAATAGGTGAAAAAAAAAAAAAAAAAAAAATCTGAAAAAAAAAGCAACAGAAAAGTAATTTGTGAATGTATTCAGAATGCGATAAATCGAAGTGAATTAATCTTAAAAAATGTAATTGTAATTTATATTCGCGCAGTATATAAATTTTATTTTGTGAAGCAATATCGAATTCAGTCAAATTGTGGGCCATAAATTGCTTTTTCTGTCATTATAAAAATGGCTGCCATTCGCGGTTGTGGGCATCTTAATGTATCCGGATGTGGGCACACTTGTTTATTTTTATTTTTATTTTATTTTATTTTTTATTTAAAACGTGTGTTTCAATTACAAATTGTCAAATATAGTCGTTTATATTAATATAACATACTTTATTAGTATTTTTTATGTATTTTTGGTGCATTTATAGCCATGTCAGTCCCGGAAAAGTAAACGATCCGAAAGACATTGGGGTTTCTATGAGCTAGTTAAAGACATTTAGCATTGTTTAGTAGATGAGAAATCCCTAAAATCGGCAGCCCGAGAATATGGACCTCATCGAAGCATCTGTGTCCTTCCAGAAGGAGCCGGGAAAAAAGTAAAGCAATTCCACCTGTCAAACTGCCGGCCAAGAGCTCTAGAAATAGGGACATCCACAAGTTGATGATGATGTCGACATCTGTAACATCTGTTTGGAGCACCTGTAACAATGCCTAATAAAAACTAACTCAATACTTGCAAATTATTTTACTTGCAAACATTGCCCATCTGATTTCGACGACGAAGAAAAGGAAGAACAAAATTGGAAAAACGCCTATTTTTGTATTTATTTTGGCCACTGAATACTTACAAAATGAATGAATTTCGTTTAAACTTTATTATAAATTATATTTGTTAGTTAGTAATTAATATTGAAAAAAAAAGTTCTGTGCTTCAGATAAGTAATTTTTTTTAAATTATTATTATTTTTTTTTTCTTTAACATTATTTTTACAGGCTAATCGCTAAAATACGTAATTTGATTTTATTTATTTATTTTATTTTATTTTACTTATTCTGTTTTGTTTTTTCGCCACTAATTTCCAATTAGCGTTTTGTCATAACGTTTGGCGCATTTCGCGATTAACTCACATGACGTGCATATCAGCTTATTTTTTGGTTTTACTAAAATATGAATATATATTCTTTACATATCTACATGTATAATAAAGAAAGATGTGCGTTTGTGAGTGTGTGTCGGGCGTTTTTTTTTTTAGGAAAATGGCTGATAGCAGAAATATACAAATTTGCATGGCGTAATAAAGTCTTGATTGCATCTGATGCCCGATTTTCAAATTTTTTATTTATTTATTTATTTATTTATATTATTAATTAAAGTATGAAAAAAATAATAACATTACAATAGCTTTAAAATTAGCAATATAATTCTTAGCTTCAAATTTCATTGTTGCCAAAAAAATTTACAAGTTCATTAATTTTTTCTACACACACACACACACACACAAAAAAAAAAAAAAAATGTAATTCATTACGACAGTATTAAAGTACGTTTTACAAAAATGTTTTTTATGATATACAATGTATTGAAATTTCTTTAAACCTTTTCTATCAAAATCAGTTATACTGTTCATAGCATTTTCAATAAGTAACTTAGTACAGGAAGCTTAAATTCGTTTGAAAAGCTTAAATTCATTCTTTTCAAAGCTGTAAAAGTGCAAAAAGTCAGACATCAAATCAAAATCATAAATATTTTTCACCTTTGTTCAAAAGTATTATAAATTATTTTAATATGTTTTTTTCATTGATTAATATATAATTATATCCTGGCTCATGTCACAGAAAAGCAATTTTTTAACAGATTTGGCTGTCAATTCTTTTTACATATTTTAACTAGTGAATCTGCAAATCAGGAGCCTCAAGGTCCCAATTCCATCACTCTTTATTCAACAGGTCACTTTTTTTATTCCATATTATATGCTTTAGAATCTCGTACAACGCGCTCCCATAAAACGCGATTTCGTATAACGCGACGAAAAATTTGCGACTATTACTCATACAACGCGATAAAGTGTCTCGTATAACGCGTGAAATAAAGGAAGCACGTGACAGCACGACATCTTTTCTACTTTTAACCTGTTCAAGGAAGGATTGCATCGTTACTATGCGACACCCGACGCTTTTGGTACCATTGCGGAATGAAATCGTCTGCTCAATGTACGTCTCGTATAACGCGATTTTCTATTACGCGGAACGTATCCCCCGCGTTATACGAGAGTCTACTGTATATATATGTATATGATTGAGCCACTACATAAACAGATACGTTTCTCAGGAATGACTGCCGCGCCCTCAACCCCCCGCTCTATCTCTCTGTCTATATCTATCTGTATATCTGTATATATTTTATATATTCCTTGTAACTTACACCCTCGCATTGGTTCCTTGTATAGCTCACAAATACTTGTACCGAATTCCATGCAAAATACTTTCATAACATATTCGATTTATTTTGTATAACCTTGTAAACTAATTACAAATTCTATGTCCACAATATTCCACGGAAAAATATGGTTTTAAATATTCTAATGACATTTAAATAGGTTTAATAAAGTGTAACCATTTTAAAATACACTTTTAAGAAATACCATATATAGACTGTAATGGCATGAAATTATTTTGTGTGACTTTAAAAAAGGTATCACAGTTATTATATACACCATTAAAAAGATAACACCTAATTAATTCTAACACATTAATGTTCCAACCTAATTTGGCATCTTTTTGAATGATTACAGACTGTCATCGTAAATCATTGTGTTGTCCTGTTAATAATGTTTTTAGTGTATTCATATCTTTTTTTAAGGTAAGCATGCTTTTAAGCATCTTTATAATGTATGTTAATTCCATTATGTTCAATGCAGCAAAAACTTGTTAAAATGCGCTTCGAAAAAATTTATCTATGGGCTCTAATTTTCTCAAAATTCTTTTGTGCGTCTCTATAAATGAACCATAAATATTGTATACACCAGTAAAAAATATTCAACTTATTCTATGCTTTTCATAAATAACTGTTCAAATTTAACAAAATTTGGATGATTGCATGATATTGTCGTAACACTTTTCCAAGGTCAAGTACATTAATTATGAAGCCTAAGCACATATATATTCTATAGAAAGCATGAGTTTAAGTATCTCAATAATATACGCTAATTTTATTTTCCTGAGTGCAGAGTAACGAAGTTAAAATGCGTTTTAACGAAATTAACCCCATAGACTGTAAAGGACCCTTCAGAGACTGGCAACTTTAGAAAGCTGTAAGTCGGCTCTATTGATATTTCTTTGATGCGGTCAGCGTCGATCTTCTCGATCGACGCTGGCTGCAATAGAAGATCACAAACCTCCTGGTGCGATAATTGCATGAGAAGGGGGGTTTCTTTTGAAAAAGAGCAATAAAAAGTAATGTCCTTCATTGTAAATGTGTGCAAAATGTCAAGGGTCGCTTTCGGACAATGGATAATTTATGAGTTTTGACGCGCTGCATGTTGCTAGTATCTGAAGGAAGCTTAAGGATAAGAAAATTTTGTAAGTGTCCTTGTCCACGATCCATAAATAATGTAGCCATCGAAAATTATACAGTTATTTTTATACAGAGCTTGAACGTGTATATCAATTTGCAAGTTAATCGGGGAACTTTTGCGGCCACCATTGCGGTACATACAAATTCTGTCCGTAGTCCGTAATAATAAGAAAAACTTTGGTGTGTCCTAGCACACGAACCACAAACAATAGAGACACCAAACATTATACAACTATTTCTGTATAGCGCCCGAACATATATACAAATTTGCATGTCCATCGGAGGATTTTTGCAGCCGCTCTTGCAATATACATGCAAATTCTGCCCATAGGCCGTAACGATAAAAAAAAAAATGTTGTGTCCCTGTACGCGAATTACAAATAGAATATGCACTCAAAACTATACAGCTAATTCCGTGGGACTTATGAATATGTCTAATAAGTTACAAGTCAATAGGATGATTTTTGCGGCCGCTATCGCGAGACTGACACATCGACACACAGATTCACAGATAGAACCCAAAATCTTTTTGAGTCTCCACACGGAGGTCTCCGCTGACGTTTCGGCAAATGCAGGGCTTGTCCGGAAAGTGACGAGCCTCATTTTTTCTAACACAATTTATTGATCGTACATATACAAAAACTTAATATTCCTCAAAGTACATACTTTCAACATCAATACACTTTTGTCAGCGCGATGCCCATGATGTGTGTGCCTTTTGAAATTCCTCGGCCAGGATGTCCTTTATAAGAGCCGTCAGGGTTGCTTGGATGTTCTCCACAGTGACCATATGATGTCCTTTAAGCACCCGTTTCAATCGAAGGAACAAAAAGAAGTCTGAGGGGCTAGGTCGGGACTGTAGGGTGGGTAGGGAACCATTGCTACGCCGATCCGGGTCAGGTAGGTCGTCACAACAAAGCTGTTGTGAGAGGGTGCACTTTCATGATGCAGTTTCCATGACCTTTGGAGCTCCTTTCGGACTCTGATGGCCCTGTCGTTCAGTCTCTGAAGCACTCCTTTGTAATATTGAGCAATGACAATCTGGCCAGCGGGGACAAACTCGTGGTGCACGATTCCTTTTGCAAAAAATAAAAAATGACCATGGACTTGACTTTGGATTTGCTCATTCGAACTTTCTTCTGGCGCGGTAACGATAGCGTTTGCCATTCGGAGCTTTGCCTTTTGGTATCCGGATCATAGTAAAAAATTCATGACAACCTCATGGCAACCTCATATGAAATTCAAATTTAAAATTTAAAATTCCTGCAATTACATGATTTTAATTTTTACTGATAATACTTATACGTAGAGATCAAACATTAAAAAATGACTTTCGTATTCAGAGGATTTCAAAACGTGATATTATACAAAATACAGAGCTGAAAATTGATCTTTAAAAAATATTTTGTCAATTATATGGGTATGAGTAGTTAATTTTCCTTCTGAAGAATTCCTTGGGGACATGGTAAAATATAGTAAAGCACATACATTAATTACATTGAACAGGAAACACCGCTTTCGCTTAGTTTAGGGTAGCATTGTATGTTGTCGTTAAGTTATACATACACCAATTTAGTACTATATTAAAACACTTAACAGAACCTGAGACGAATTTCCCGGAATTTCACGCATATGATCAACAATATGATCAACAACATCCATACTTTATTCTACAGAAAACATGATTTTATACAAATAAAGATCATATGCTTTTTTTATTTTGTTAGTACTGCTTATAGATACTAAACTGTAAATTACCAGAAATTTCACCGATAGACGTAATATATTTGAATTATCTAGGCCTTTCCTCCCCACGAATCATGGGCTTGTTCTAAACGATATAGTTAATGTAGCATCCCTATACGAAACGAAACAGATTTATAATATCGAGTTTGGATTTCTTGCGGCTATTTGCTCTAGGTATTTCCTGATAAGATAAGACACAGACGTAAAGTCCAACCGCAGAAAACCTATTTTTTGGGTTCAGGTTTCCTCAAAAAGTGTAAATAAACAAAAACTCAATTTTGGATATTTAATCAAAAAAAAAAAAAATATTTTTTCAACCATATGTAGCTAAAAGAAAGTAAAAACGGTAAAATGGCAGAAAGTGCTTTTTTTTTTTTTTTCCCTTTCTTTCTTTCTTTTACTTCCCCCCCCCCCCCCTTAAATTAGTGTCATTAAAAACTAATGACTGGAAAATCTTGTAGTTTAAGATTTTTAGAGTAGAGGACACCAACTTGGAATGTTACTAGAACCAGTGACGTTCTAAGTTATCAATACTGGTGTTCTGAGGATTGTGACACTAACTTAGAATGTTACTAGAACTAGTCACAGAATTATGAAACTTGTTTTCAGTGTTTAAATGTAGAATTGTACATTTACCATGCTACAGGTCTATGTCCTTTCCTAAAAATTACTTATTCTGCATGTAATTACTGAATAGGTATGTACGCTAAATTTTATCAGAGATATTTATTGTTTAAACACATTTTTATTTTTGTGCAAATTTATTGGCAATACATTTTTTGTTCAATTTATAACGTAAAGGCTGGAACATTATTTAAGAAACAACAAACGTAATCCCTTATATAAATAAACGAATTTTATTTCGTATAGTTAAAGAATAACATTTGTTTATATTTAATATCCTTAAACAGAAAATTTATAGCCAGAGTTTACTCTTTTCAAAATTCCTACACTAAGCAGTTATTCACTAGAATATATATTTCTTGAAGAAATCAGAAAAACTCCATTTAAAATTATTTGAGATGTTTCCCCAGAGCTGAGAATGAAATTAAATTCAAGATTTTAATCTTTACTGAGGTTTAAAATATATGTTTTAAGGAAATGGAAAAATCAGATAAAGAAAACCTATATAAGTATGAATAAGAATCTCTCTGTAGAAATTAATATTACGTTCTACGGAAAACTAGTCATATACCATATATATATTATGTTAGTTCTAGAAATAAATGTTGAATATTTTGTAAAGTAAGAATTTTAGAATCAAAATTTATATTTACATTTAATAAAATGGTATATTGTACAGAGATGTAAGGATACACATTAATATAATCTTGAAATATTTAATATCACTTAGTAATTTGAACTTTTTTTTTCAATTTGAACTTTTTTTGAACTTTTTTATCAATAAATATTATTGTCAATAAAAATTTAAAGAAATAATAAGAAATAAAAATAATAAAATATTTTTTTTTTTTAATTTTTTTTTTATCTTGTTTAGTTTCTAAGTCATTTTTAAGTTAAAAAAATATTTCTCAATAAAAACTTAAAGATTTAAAAAAGTATTAAAAGATTTAGTTTTAATGTATACGTTAAAATATTTTTACTTTCCGAGCATACATATATGTAAGGAAAGTATTGTAAGGAAATGTAAGGAAAGTATATGTAAGGAAAGTATGGTAACGTCAAAAAACCAAATTTGAGATTTTGATGTTTCTATACATTTTGAGGTTCCGTGAGTCCGTTTTCACAATTTTTACGATGATGTATGTATGTGTGTGTGCGTGTGTGCAGTTATGTATGTGAGTGGACACGCTATCATCTAAACGCTTTGCTCGAATAAGCTGAAAATTGGTACATACGTTGTAAGTCACAGTAGCATGAACCTTATTGATTTTGGTGAATCTAGCACTTATAGTATTTTTACAGCGACACAAAGAAAAACTCTCTATCATTATGGTCTATGGGACCAAATTTTTGAAAGTGCGATAGCTTCTAAATACCTTATTCAATTGACAAAAAAAAAAAAAAAAAATTATACACATATTATAGGTCACAGTTTTACGATCTGTATAGGTTTTAGTGAATAGTTTTTTATACATATAGTTTTTTTACAGGAACACAACAAATGATTCTGTATCATTATGGCCTATGGAGTGAAATTATTTAAAGTGTGATAGCATCTAAATGCCTTATCCGTTTAAGTTGAAAATTTATATACGTATTTTAGGTTACCATCACACAAACTGTATAGATTTTGTAGACTCTAGCACTTAAACAGGTTTACAGGAACACAAATAGAAATTAGTTATCATTATGGCCTATAGGCTCAATGGCTAAACGCCTTATTCAAATGAACTGAAATTTTATATACGTGTTATAGGTTAACGTCAAATGAACTTAATGAACTTTTGAAAATCTAGCACTTATGGTTCCTTTTACAGAGACACAATGCAAATTTCTTTATCATTGTAGCATATGAGCTCCAACTTTAAAGTGCGATAGCGTCTAAATGCCTTATCCAATGGAGCTGAAAAATTATAGAAATATTATAAGCCACTGTTGCACTAACTATAAGCATTTTGGTGATTCTAGCATTCATAGGTTTTTAGAAGGACACAACGAAAAATTCTCAAAGTACAAGAGCGTTAAATTAAACATCATGTACCATATGGAGAAAAATACTCAAATACACTGTTATAATTTTCTCTTTTGTTTGTTTAACAACTCCTCTTACTTTACTTTATCTACAGAACCAGAAAAGCATCTTAGCAAAGCAATTCTCTTCATACAGACATTAAAACATTTCAATACATATGAGTGTATGCGTACGTGAATGTGAAATTATTTATAAATATCATCAACTTTCTTTTTTTTTTTTTTTTTTTTTTTTTTTTTTTTTAATGCGAGAAAGTATTTATAGTTTATTATTACTATAGATCTAGAAAAATTTTTTAAAGCTTCTAAGAATTTATTTCGGGTTAAATTTTGGTAGGAAATAAGAATTAAATTAGTACCAGATATTTAAATTTGTGAATAAAAACATACATTTGATTAAAAATAAAAGTATGATTAAAATAAACCCTCTCGTGATTCCCTGACGTTTGGTCTGTTAAAAGTGCATTTACGCAAAAGATACCAGTACAAGAAATGTAGAGAATAAAGAATTTCAAAACTGTGTTTTTCGCTGAAATTGCCTTACAAGCTCTATTCTTAATACAAAGTGTTTTACATATATATATATATATATATATATATATATATATATTATTTTATTTTTACTTTTCGAACACTGTAGTTAGGAAAGTATTGTAATCATATCAAAAATCCAAGTTTGAGATTTTGGTGTTTCTACCTGTTTTGAGGTCTCCCGAATTCATATTTACTATTTATGAGATGATGTATGTGTGTATGTATGTGAGTGAACACTATAGCATCTAAAAGATTTTTTTGAACGAGCTAAAAATTGGTATGAATGTTATAGGTCCCAATAGCACGAACGCTATTGATATTGGTGAATCTTATAGTTTTTTTTTTTTTTTTTTTTTTTACCAGGGACACATACACACACACAAAAAAAAAAAAAAAAAAAAAAATTCTATAGTATTGTATTCCATGAACCCAAGTAATTTAAAGTGAAATAGCGTCTAAATGCCTCATTCGACTTAATTGAAAATTTATACACATGTTATGAGTCACCATTACACGAACTGTATGAACTTTGGAAAACCAGCGTTTATAGTTTTTATTTTTTATTTTTTATTTTTTATTTTTATTTTTATTTTTTACGGGGACACAAAGAAAAATTCTTTATCAGTATGGTCTACATGGGCCAAAATTTTTAAAACTGTAATATTGTCTAAACACCTCAATTTATTGAGCTGAAAATTTATACAGATGATATAGGTCACCACTGTGCATAGGTTTTGTGCATAGGTACGAAGTGCATAGGTTTTGATAAATTTAGCACGTGTAATTTTTTTACAGGGACACAACGAAAAATCTCTGTCATTATGGTCTATGGGTTGAAATTATTCGGAGTGCGATAGCTTCTAAATGCCTTATCAGGTTGAACTGAAAATTTATATACATGTTAAAGGCTACCGTTGCTCGAACTGCATAGATCTTCGTGAATGTAGAACTTATTATTTGCGTCTAAATGCCTTATCAAGTTGAGCTGAAAATTTGTATACGGAATGTAGGTCACCGTCGAATGATCCATAAATATTCTAATAAATCTAGCACTTGTAGTTTTTTTTATTTGTTGTTGTTGTTGTTTACAGGGGGCACAAAGAAAAATTCTTTATCATTATGCCTTATGGGCTCAAACTTTTAAAGTGCGATTGCGTCTTAACTTCTTTTTATGAATGAACTGAAAATTCATATACATATTACTGGTCACAGTTACACAAACTATATAGAATTTGGTGAATCTAACACTTATATTTTTTACAGGGACACAAAGAAAAATACTTTATCACTGGGGCTTATAGGATCAAATTATTTAAAATGTGATAACATCTTAACACCTCATCCGATTGATCTGAAAATTTATATGCATGTTATAGGTAACCATAGCACAAACGTTATAGATTTTGGTTAGTCTAGAACTTATAGAATTTTACAAGGACACAACGAAAATTTATCATTATTATCTATGAGCTCATATTATTTGAAGGGTAATAGCATTAATTTGAACAATTTTACTATATGTAGAAAAGTAATCATACTATTATATTTTTCTCTTTTGCTTATTGAACGATTTCTCTTACTTTAATATATATATAAAATCGTTAATTACTTAATGATTGTAAAGTCGAGTGGAGTCACTCCAGATGTTTTTACTTTACTAAAAATTAGAAAAGTAAATAATTAGAAATAATAGTAATGAGTTAAAAATTCTTAATCACAAGTTTATTTATAAAATTTACTTCTAATGAAAAAAATGACCTGGTAAAATTTGTAAAACTTATTTTTAACTTGTGTACTAAAACATATGTTTTAATTCTACATATTGAAAGCATACCCTCTTGATTTTAAGAATGCACTGAAAAATACCCATTTTATCCAAATAATAGAGGATATTGTGCATTGAAAAAGCAATATTTATCATATTAATACTGAATTATTTTAATCATATTTCAAATCAAATATTCCAAATTTTCATTAATTTCATTTTCATTTCACATTTTCATAATCAAATATTTCAAATTTTCATTACTGCATTTATTATATTGTTTCTCAATTTTATAAAGTCATATAATTTTATCCAAACCTGTATACGTATATAGAGTTTTCAGATTTGTTTGCCTGCATGAACCACATATATATATATATATTTTTTTTTTTTCAAGTAAATAAATAAAACAAAACTTTAATACTAAGAACGTTACGAATAAAATTCATTGTCTGAAAAACTAGCAAACTATCTTCCATTATGTAGTTCTAAATCTCAATTATTTTTAATATGTACACTACACTATCGTCAATGGTTTTATAATTATTTATTATTATTATTACTATTACTTTGAAGAAACTTTTAACAACACCTTCATAGTGTTAAATCAAAATTTTGTCGTATCTGAGGAAAATAAAATGTAAAATAAGATGATGCAAAGCATGACAAAAATCTCAAGAATACCTAACAGATTTCCATAAAGAGCTAGCAAAATTAAAAATCAAAGTATTAAATTATCGATGTAATTAATTATAAAATCAGTTGTTTCATTTCCTTCTTTTAATTAAGGGACCATCTCATACGAAAAAATAGTTGGTTCAGTTCCCCATCATATTTATGTTCTCATTAATTTCTAGTGTGAGACATATTATAATCATGTTAAGAGAAATGAATTTGACCAAAGCTTGACACAGTGACAGGATGCAATTCCCACCTAAATAGGCTATCCACCGTTCACTTCGATATATTCACTTCGATTGATAAAATCTTAAATTACGAATAACTTACGAAATTTTCGTATTACAATACTTGTAGGTAATCATGTTCAAACAAGTATCATAAATGTTATTTTGAAGTTGTCTGATATATTTATGATCCTCAAAACGGACGCTTATGCTCAATTTTGCCCTATTCTGCCACGTTAAGTAAATCGTAAATTAAAAATAACTTACGAATTTTTTAAATTGGAAAAATCATAGTCCATGATATTCATGCCAGTGTCCTAAATAATATTTCAAAAGAAGTTTATCATCTTTACGATGAAAGTATACCTCAAGATTGACCTTTATGTGAAATTTTGCCCTATTCTGCAATGTTAAGAAATTCGTAAATTTCCAATAACTTACGAAATTTTTATATTTGAAAATTCATAGCCAATTAATCATTCCAGTATCTTAAATAATATTTCAAAAGTGGTCTGACATCTTTACGATGAAAATATCCCTCAAAATTTATGTTTATGTGAAATTTCGCTCTATTCTGCCATGTTAAGAAATTCGTAAATTCCAAATAACGTGCGAAACTTTCAAAGTAGCATGTTTATAGCTAATGATGTTCATTTCGAATTCTAAACTGATATTTTAAAACTGTCTTGAAATTTTTACAGTAAAAATTTTCTACTTAATGAACGCTTAAGTGAATTTTTGTCCTATTCTCCCATGTTAAGAAAATCGTAAATTTCGAATAACTGCTGAAGTTCTTTAATTCGAATATTGCAAATGAATAGGATTCTTGTCAGTATCGAAAGTAATATTTTAAAACTGATCTGACTTCTCTGCGACTATTTGTTCTTGAGATATCGATATACTAACAAAATCGTTAACGGACTAACAAACTAACAGACACTCTATAGACGGACACCATAGAAATTTTGTCATTTTCCGATTCCTCACACCTGAAAACTTGTAAAAAAACCAAAAAATCGCGCTCAAAAATTTTTATGATTACCTAAGTTCTCCTTATCTATAGTATGATGGGGTATCATTTGATAAACATTATTGTAATAACAATTTATTACTAAAATAATCACTATAAAAAAGAGAAATTTTCAATCTTCGAATAAAATATATAGAAGGAGTTTCAATTTAAAAATAATATAAAAAATTCGTTCTTTGTACTCATAAATGTTTAATTGCGCTTTATTTCTATACATTTTACTAAATTAAATTCAAAAATAGAAATTCAATAAAGAAACTTACAATAATTTAAGAATGGTTTTGCTTTTCTTTTTCATTACTTTAGTATATGCCCTCCCTGTTCTGTCTTTTTTCTATTGCTCTGCCAATAAGTTTCATTAGTTTCACTTTTAAAACAATAATGGTTTTCCCTGGTACTTTATTATGACATCTCTTTTTCTCATGATTTGTTTTACTTTTTTTATTCAATGCAGGAGATTTCCCAAAGTAAAAATTTCTTTACCAGAGTTGAAATTAAATTTTTCGAGGAAACAGAGAAGTTTCATTTTTCAAAATTTAATGAACTGTCTCACATATTAGAAAACTTTATCATTTTAATGTTATGTAGCTTACACTTTCAGATATTATTTTTAATGAAATTCTCTTTTTCAATTTTTTAGTTGATTTTATTGGTCTCTGTGTAAAACGGAAAATATATATATATAACGGAATATTTGAAGATTTTAAAATGAAATTTAATACCGAAGTGATATTCGATTTCTTTTTATTATTATTATTATTTATTTATTTATTTATTTGTTAAAGACAAAATATAGCTGCATTACATAATCTATGACTGTTTATTTAATTTTTATCTATTTAAGAGATGTATTTTATGATTTAATATGTAAAATAAAATTTTCGACAATATTCATGATATACTTCTATTCATTTAAAAATACGTATTTGTGTTTAAAGCATTCACAGCTTTCATTTATATAATGCAATGTTAAAATGTTACAAATTTTGAGAACGATTCACCAATTTTCATCGTTTCTGTCGGTTAAAGAAAATTTGTTGGAATTGGATAGTTCTGGAAAAGTTATTATGATAGGTGTAGTAGTAGTCTAACTTTCGGTGATGTTTTAGTGTGTGGTTGGATTCGAAGTTCCTATTAAAATAGTGAGACTTCGAAGATCAAGAGTTTTTTTTTTTCAATTATTTACAGCAAAGCCTATAGCAAATAATTAGTAACAATAAGTAACAAATTAATATTAAGATTTTTCGTTTCTAGTCTGAAACAAATTAAATTGAGAGATTTGTTTTTTCCCTATGCACTTTTAAAACTTGTTTAACATGGTTTTCATGTTAATGGGAACAAATAGAATTCGAAATTTTTCTTTCTGGAAATAAACGCTGTACGTAAAAATACTTTCGTCTAATTCAATTTTTCAGAGAATGAGACCTGTACAGATGAAATTTTTATGTAAATGAAATATTAAATTTTATTGTTATTATTATTTATTTATTTTTTAAGTTAAACACACTCTTCTGGTTCAGAAGTATATCCTTCTGTATCTTAAATATGCTTTAAAAATTTAAAGTGTTGAAACAATTAAAATATAAAAAGGTTTCTACAACATAAAACTCCTTACATCCTTTGCAAAATGCATTTCTTTTTGTAATGTATGCGTGCTTGTTTTTTAAGCCACAAACAAGTTTTGTCACCGCTTATGAGTTCAAATTAAATTTTTACACAACTGAATTTCATTAAATGAAGCTCAATTTTCTCCCTAAATATTAAACATTGATTCATAAAAAAAATAAAAGTTTTATAATTCATAGCATAAAGCGTAAATTATATGTTTTTAGTGAAGAGTTACATGATATTACTAGCTTGTAGAAATTTTTAATTGTTCAGGTTGCTACTTTTTTTTTTTTTTGTAATGCTTACAGCATGATTTTAAGGTAAAATTGTAATCTTAGGTATTTGAGAATGAAGTAGACAGGGGTTTGGATATTTTAAAAAGGGAATTACAATTTTTGAAATATTCATTAAATTTCGCTGTGAGTCTTGAAGCGTCTTTTTTTTCTTCTTCTTTTGAAGGGAGGTTTAACCGCTTCACAGTTTCAAATGATTTACTTAGTTTGAGAATAATTAACTTAGTTCGAATGTTTCTCTCGGTTGAAGCAGAGTATTAGTTGGAATTGTATCGTTCTGGATGAGACTGCGATTCTAGTTTCATTGGGAGTTGCGAAGTTTACCTTTCGATGAAGTTTTGTGTATGGTTAGATAAGAGTATATTTTTAAAGAAATTTCTGACAGCAGATATTTTAAGTGAAACTTCAGTAATTTAAGAGCGAAACTTTTAAGATAAAAAATTCATTTCCGAGGTTGATTTCCAGAGAGTTTGAGTCGTGTTTTCTTCTCGACAAACTACTGTATCGTACCGTTTTATGAGAACTTTTTTTGCAAGGGTGTTTGTGTCTCTTAAAGTTATTTCAAGGATGTTTATATTATACTATTTTTTCATGACACGCATTATATCTCAATATTTAGAATCTTAAGGATAGTCAAATTGCCTTTAAGTTTCAAATAACTTTGCTGAGTTTTTTATTGTTCATTATTTCTAGTTCACAATATACAGCTTTCAGTTATAAGCATGTTCAAACAAGAGAGATTCAAGATAAAACAGCAATATATTAATTCCACAGTTCTTTATGAACTTATTTAAAAGTGTTAAATTCCGTTGAAAATTAAAAACGAGCAGATTTGTTTTTTTTTTTTTTTTTTTTTTTTTTTTTTTTAAATCTAATAAGTATTTAATTTCACGTTATTCGCTCACACAAATTAACCACAATTTTTTGCAAGTAACGTTTGGTATAGTCACAAAACACTTACTCTTTTAATAACTATAGGATGACTGCTCACACAATTTCATTTACTTTTTTCATTAGTCCGCACTAATTATTTACTTTTTCGTAACCAAATCCTCACAGAAAAGTGTAAAAACAATCTTGTTATATATGTCTTCAAAATATAAACCTTTTAATAAGTCGAAAATTCATAAGTTTAAAAAAAAGAAAAATTCTTAAATATTTGAACAAGTGTGTAGTTCATTTTATTTTTATACTTTAGCTAATTTTTGGGGGTGAATATGGCACCACACTGGCCCTTACCTTTTAGTGGTTGTAGACTTTTTTTTTTTACTTTCTCTTACCCATAAGGTAGAGAAAGTATTGTTTTTGGATCAAATTTTCGAACGCGAATTTTTGTTATATTTACATGTTCTGAGGTCCTCTGAATACGAAAACCACGCTTTTAGCAAATGGTCTGTGTATCTGTGTGTGTGTCTGCCTGTTATCAGCACATCTCAAAAACAAATTATGGTAGAAAGTTCAAACCTGGTATTCTAAATATGTATCATATAAGTATGCTACACTAAACTTTTTGTTAAGACCAAGCAAATGGTTCGTGTAGAGGGACACTCAAAAGTATTCAAATACATTACGTCTATCGGGGAAATTGCAGGTAAGTAGAGTTTAACATCTATAGACTGCACTAAACCAAATGAAACGAATATACATTTTTTCTAATAGATATAGTCAACAGGGAAATAAAATTGTGTATGTAGGAACCTCGCCTCCCCCCTGGGGGGAAGTCCCCCCTCGAGGGGAGTAAATTTTCATGATGGGTATCTTTCAAAAGAACTCGCCAATACCTTTAAAACGAATGGTTGAACCATCCATCTGCGATAATTTAAAACAAAGTTATCTATTTTTTTTACTTTTAAGGAAAAAAACTTAGAAAAAAATCGTATTTATTTATTTATTTATTTTTAAATATTGGGAATAAAATGGACTTTTTTTGGATATTTGGTGTTATACTACTTCTCTAATATGGAAATCGTCTGCATTATCATAAGAGATAATACTTTTTAAATAATAATTTCAATAAATTATTTCTTAAAAACAGAATTATTTTTTAATAACCGATATAAATTCTATATAAATGTAGGTGCATTAATGAAACGGGGGGTTGAGGGGTAATCTTGAGGGGGTAGAGGGGTAATCCTCTTAATCTCCAACCTGTATTTATAGTATTAAATTTCAGGGTAAGAGAAAGTCGTGTGGGTGACACACCAGATTATTTTTGTTATTGTTGTTGTTGTTTTCTTTTTTGTTTGTACATTAGGGGAGAGTTTTGAACTTTGGGACACTTTTTACATTTTAATTTTTAACTTCTAAAATTGAAGTTGAATTTATATTCTAAAGACCATATTTAAGTACTCCAACATTCACCTCTATCTCTCTCTATCTCTCTCTCTCTCTCTATATATATATATATATATATATATGTATTTTTTTTTTTTTTTTTTTTTTTTTTTTTACTTTTAAAAGTTTGAGTGGGAAGTGTAAACTGTCCCAATGTACAACACCATGTGTTACATTGGGACATGCTTTTTTTCTACCTTTACAACAAGCTTCAAAATTCATGCAATGGTCTTAGCCTAAACCCGTTTCATGTAAATAATTTAAATATATATATATATATATACATATATATATATATATATATATATATATATATATATATATATATATATATATATATATATATATATTAAGGCATTAAATTAAAAAAAATACACTTGTAGATGCATTACATAAACAATAATAACTTTAGAAGTTCAAATCTTATTTGTAAATTATCCAAGTATTAATAAAGTCCCTATTTAGCATTATATAATGTAAATTCAACTGTGATATTTATCGCTCAGACCTCAGTGGGAGTTTAAACCTCAATGTCTGAAAAAAATATAATTTTCGTATCCTGAAATAATTTTGTTGCTGCCCCCTGTGCACTTTAAAAACCTCATTGTTAATTACCTCCAGTACTTTAGAGCAAGGTCTTAAAAAAGGGGGTTTTCTGGTGCTTTAAACATAGAAGTTAATATTATACTATTATTATTATTATTTCAGATATTTTTGCAAGAAAATTATTTTTATGTGTCTATTTTTCTAATATGTCTGTGGTTTAATCATATTCAATATTGTCATCATCTGTACTTCATAAAATTGGTTTATCAATATTAGATTCTGAACTGCTAATTTGTTGCGTACGTGATTCTTTCCCCTTATTTTGGATGCTTATATTATACAAAAATATTTCTTTCTAGGTTTAGAAAAAAAATGCTAAAAACTGTTTAAATGTTTAGAAAATATAAACTAAAAAAATTCATAAAAGAAAATACATGAAAAATTTTGAAGAACCAAAAGTACAAAATCAAACTTTTATTTTACTCAAGAAGATTTGAATGGAACTGATTTTCAGATAATATAACTTTATGCAGAACAATTTAAAGTATTTCGCGTAAGAATGAAAAAATACTTAAAATTTCATTTTTAGAAAAAGAAAAAAGTTGAAACTGAATTCAACTAGGTATGCTTAAGAGAAAGAAATGTAGAAACAAATAAAAGAATTTTAGATTTATATAATGTGTACCATACTCTTATGTCATAGCTTTATTTTCTTCCCTCTAAAATATAAATAAAACGAAACGAAAGAAAGTTTGAAAATAACATCTTTTATTATTCTCATGTAACAATCAAGAAACGACAAACAAGTATCTTTAGAAATTGAAAGAATTTAATTTAATAGTTTTCAAAAGCAATATCTGAAAATAAATCTGTAAAAAAAAGTGAACATTCTTCTCCTTCAAATAAAAATGGAAAAATTATATATTTCCTATTTGATTTAATTTTAAAGCGATATAATTCCTTCTCTAATAAAAGGATTTTATTGTTTACCTAATGATATTTCAAATAGAGTTGAAGATTCTGACATCAGAATAAGACTGGTACAATGGCAGAGAATAATGGAAAAAAGATAAAATAAGTTACTCTTTAGTATTTCTTTTTTTTATGGTAACTTAATTTTGAAGATTTAATTCTGATCGTTCATTTTTGGTTTTACAAGTACAGCTTACAGTTAATGATTTAAGTGTGAAAGCTAGAAAAAAACCTTATTAAAGGAAGTCAAAAATATACACGCAAGAATATGTCAAGTTCAGAGATATGAGATATTAATTCTGTTAAATAAACTTATAAAGTGAGGAAAACATCGTACTTTTTTTCAGCACTTTCCAACAAAGTTGAAAATTGTTTATGACTTCTGTTTGTCTGTCTGTCCGCGCTCTAACTCCCTTAAATATTAATTAAATTTCTTAAAACGGGTACATGCTATTCAAAATTGCGATTAAATGTTCTTTATTGAAAATGGTGTAAATACCACCACTGGTTTGTGTACTGGAAACCCGAAAGTATCCCAAAGCACTATGCGGTTTATGTTATTTTTCCATAAACCATACATTAATCTTTTTCATTTGCAAAAAAATCTTCATAAAATTCAAATATGTTATTCATATACACAAAAGAATGCTTTCAATAGAATATAGTATGATTAGAATTAAGATTTATATATCCGCACGAAAATATTCAGCTACATTAATGGTTATTATTGGGAATTGCATTTCCGTTTACATTAAATGTCTTTAAAACTTTCTAACAATTTTTAAGAGTGAATATAATTTGAACCTATATATCTGCATGTCTGACTGTCCGACTGTTTGTATTTTGAACTGTCTGTCCATTCGTCCGTAAATAATTTCAGAATTTCTGAAAAATGATATGTATTATTCAAGTTCGCTATAGAATTCTCCTTACTTAAAATTATTTAAATAAGGAGCATTCTATAGTGAACATGAATACTATTAACAAGTTCTGTAAAACGGATTTGTGTATAATAATACACAAATAAATGCTTATTCTTTGCATTTTAGGAGAAACATTTTTATAAATCACATTTATTAACTTCTTACAGCAAAAATCATAATGGAATATAAATGTATTTTTAATATGCTAAAATAACGTTTTGTATAGAATATGACAGGCTTAGCCTTCAGATTTACAATGCTACACTAAAATATTCAGATACTTTAAGGGTTGTAATTAAAAATTGCTGGAAATGCATTTCTATTTGTACTAAGCATTTTTAATACTTTCTAATAATATTTAATAGTTATTATGAATGAATTAGTCTATCCTGCAGCCATTCTGTTCTTTTTTCTGTCCGTTGTAGGCAAAGAATACAGGCAAAGAACATTAAAAGTTAAATTATATAACGTGTACGTACAGTTGAAAAGTGAAAAATACAGTTGAAAAATAATCAATGCATACCGCATGATTTTTCGTTCTTCTTTTAATCTCTTTAACTTCATTACGTGCTTAATTCTCTGAATGAATGAGCGTGAAGGTTATTGAAACTCTATGTTAACCTTTCAGGAAATTTGATCGAGCATTATTTATTAAAGTATTCATATTTTTTAAATCCTTTTTCATAATCTTAAAATCTTTAACATTAAAACAGTTTTTGTTTTTCAAAAGTAACGTTTATATTTTATTATTGTTTTATTTTAAAGCTGTAAACTGCAAAATTTTACTAAGAGAAATTCTTAGAGTGACTTAATAGGAAAGATTTTGTTTTGATAATTTGTTTTTGTGTACCCAAATAGAGCTTATAATAAGCAATTCAGTGAAAAAGTAGAAAATTTCAAGTTAATAAATTTCAATTAAAATAAAATAAGGAACTCTACACGTAGAAACATTTATATAATCGAGAGATTATTATTATTATTATTATTATTATTATTATTATTTTATCTTTCTCAAATAATTAAATGTCTGTTCTTTCATACGTAACTGACATTATAAGTTTCAAAACAACAATTACTTTGACGAATTAGATGCTTTGCAACGAATATCTTGCTGCTGCATGGTATGCGTAGCTGGGAAGCATTTCCAGCAACGCCACATATATTCCACGTATGTTGAGCTTATGTAAAGGTACGTCCCTAATTAATATTACAACCACAATATGGGAATATATCCAGAATAAAATAACAAGCAATTATACCTAAAATATGAAAGCGAAATAAAGGAATATGGGAAATATCTAACTTTTATAATTAATCTGTGTTACCTGTAATTATGTACAGTACGTAATTACATTATTTCCTATTCTCTCAATTTATTTGTTTACAAATTTATTTTACTCTCCTGCACTGATTAACAGCTTATTAATAAAATTTTAAATAGAATATTTCAGGATTAAAACTACAAGGTGTCTTTTAATTAACCTACAACTTTAAAATGAAATAACTTAAGAATCGTTGCAGATAGCACCGTATTTTTTTTTTTTTTAAGAACATCGAAAAAGTAATTAATGCACAAGGTTTTCAAAGTGAGAAGCTTCAGAGGCGATACAGTAGCGCAACCTAGTCACAAAGTTATCAGTTATTTGTTTAAGTGTTTCTCTTTTAATGCCAGCAAATGAGTCAGTAATGCATTGCTTGAGGCTATTGAAGTCTGTCGGATTCTTCTTGTACACCAAGTCTTTCATGTGACTCCCAAAGATAGAAATCGCAGGGATTTATATCCGATGAATAAGGTTAATTAAGTTGCACTACTGTATCGCCTCTGAAGGTTTTCACTTTGAAAAACCTTGTGCATTAATTACCTTTTCGACATTCTTTTCAATAAAAAATTTTTTGCTGTGCTATCTGCAACGATTCTTGTGTTATTTCATTTTAAAGTTGTAGGTTAATCAAAAGACACATTGTTTATGAAATCTACGAATAAAAATATTTCAGCATTTAAAGTATAAGAGTTGATGAAACGAAAAGTAGAAACGTGTTACATTGTCAGAAGAATAGTAGCGGTAGCAGAGGTTATAAACAAGTTACTCAGTGTTATAAAGGAAAGAGGAAGAGTGGTCCACTAATTGCGTATAACATATTAACCTGTTCGCATGAGAACCTTTAATATAAAAGTAAATTGTTGCTAAAAATGGATGCTTAATGAAGTATAGTTTTTATTGGCAGAAAGGGAGCGTTAAGTGAACATTCATTGTCGAATGGTGTCTGTTTATTCTGAGGTCTGTCTGGGACGAACAGCTGTGAAAAAAATATATAAAAAATGTTTTAAAGATTGGACATTAATATTCGGTCTGCCGCAATAAAGCTGTTGTACAGCCAGGCTTTCTGTTACATCAAATGATCATCCTTTATGATAATGCTTGCCTACACGTCTCCCGTGAAACTCAGATGATTAGTCACAAATTTTGTCGGGAAGGTTTCAAAAATTCAGCGCACAGTTCCGATTTATCCTCCAGTGACTCTCACATCTTTGTACCATTTAAAAATTTCTTTGCTTTTTATTCTGACGACGAAGAAACTGAAGCACACAGGTCCTCTTCAGAAAACCACCTGAATTGATAGTTCCATAGAAAGAACATTAACCAGCTGAAAAAGCAATAAAAATGTGTTAATAATAAATGTTTCAAATGCTTAATCTAGTAAACCTAATTAAACAAATTTAGAATATAATGTTGTTTACCAGTAACAGAACAGAATAAATTAAACTTTATATACATGACGCGTAGTGTATAAATGCCGGGTGTGTCATAAGTCTGAAGACAATTTGTAAATTCATAAAATTAAAGAATTTGCTTAAATTGAACGTATTTTGCAAAAACAAAAAAAATCTTTAATTTAAAAAGAGAACTTTTTTTTTTCTAATTATAATAGTTAAAATTTTCGTTGATAGATGGCGCTGTACATGAGCAAATCACACAATTCCGTATAAAGCTATATTTGTTTGCACGGATGTGGCGTTTGCGTTCCTGCAAACGCCATCTTAACTTACTTAATTAGATTACTAAGAGAACACGAGACTTTAAATAACAATAACTAAAGTTTATTTGAGCAGATTAATGGGAGGGCGGCCGGGTACAAAATCTTAGCTCAGTCAGCGTTTTACTTAATCAAAATATATGAATCAACAATTTAAGTAGATAATCTTAAATATCTCACCACAGCAGATAGTCGAAGGTGTAGAGACGATTGCACTCGTACTTCACTAATACGGCTTCACTATGGGTCGGAGGATTCCCTTCGGACCCAACTCGAACTTCCCGAAAACTAGTAGACACTCACCAACACTCAACACTACTTACCTTCACGCCACTAAATCTCCACTACTCTACTTTCGATATTCACCAAAATAAGAATCATCACATTCGCTATAATATCCTCCAACATCCACTATACGATCCTCCAACATCCACACTATCTACTAAAACCATCTCCATTTTTATACTTCTTTCTAGACCCTCCTTTCACTACATTTCAATCCGTACTTTTAAAAATCACTTCTAATTTAACTAATATTCAAAATCTATGTCTTTTAATGCAGCACCCTGCCGACACAGAACTAGCTCGACCTCAACCTTCACCGAGTCACTGGCGACGGATTGATTTTAACCGTCCCCACTTCCTACTTTGCTGGATCCAGCTTAATTAAAACAACTGTGGTGACGTTCTGACGTCTCAACCTCACACGGAAATGTTTATAATCATATAACTTCTATCATCCGCCATCATCTGAAATTACAGTTTGCAAACGAGTTAAGACACTGCTACCTGTAGCTTTAGTCGGTGAGTCCTATTTGAGGGAAAACATCTTCACAAATAACGCTTTATCTACCGAGTCAGCATCGCAATTAAAACTTCATGTATGCGGAATAAGTGGAAGTAAGAAAAAGTAAGCGAGAAAATAACAAATAAGCTCTGTTAATCGTAAAACCGTGAAATTTATAATTCTGATTTGCTTATTTCTCGTTAAGCATCCGTTCAGCGCCCTCTATCAACGACAAATGAAAACATTTTTTTTTTTTTTTTTTTTATCAAAAAACAAAAAATCCCTTTCACAAGAATAATTTTTCATAAATCGTGTTCAATTCTACCAATTCCTTCAATATTTATGAATTTTTTAAATGTTTACAGATTTATGAGACATCCGTTATTAAATTCAATTATTTATTTATTGTCATTTGTGTTTAATTTTATTATTATTATTGACATTATAAGACTACAATTCAACAAAGTACATTGTAACATAAACATTCATTAAATTTTAAGAAAAAGTAAAATTTAGTTTATACACTTTAAATAATGATTCCTTTATACACATTTATGAATCTTGCTAAACATTTAAGTATACAACTTCATTACTACGACCGCATTTATTAAAAAAGGCTAGTATTTTTTTTCTGTATTCGGAATGAGAATTGCTGAATTGTTATTATTACATTTACTTTTATTGCACAATTTGTAACCTTTAGATTTTTTCAAAGGTTTCAATTTAACATAAAAATAACTTCTTTCTTAAAGGATTTTATGAACATACAAAAATTAAATTTGATAACACGGTGAATGGCTTTTTTAATTATATCCTCTAATTTTGCCAAAAAATAAAAAATAAATAAACAATTAAAATTAATTTTTCAACACATAAATTTCGAAGTCAAAATCTAAACTAAATTTAGGTTCGACATAGATGTATATAGAAATATCAGTAATCTGAAAATGTTTAAAGTTATTTGATAATCGGTTTTAAGTTAGAGCATGCGTAATTTATAAAACTGCAGATTTCTAAAAATGACCTTCAAAGTATGGAAAAACTGCCAATTTTTGCCGTGGAGCAATATTTTTTAAGCGATATTTTTTCCTAAAAAGAAATTTTAGAAAATTATTTTGTATAGTATATTTTTTAATATTCCAAGGTTCCAATGATATCTTTTATATATTTTCTGTTAATTAACACTTTCTAAAAAGTTGAAAAGTGTTAAGGACTTCGGTTTTTCTGTCTGTTTGTTTGTACATCTGTCTGCCTGTCCACATTCTATCTCAAGTACATATTTATGGAATTTCTTAAAACTGATATATGTTATTTCAGTATACTATCGGATGTTCCCTATTGAAAATGGAGTTAATATCGCTACCAGTTTGTGCACTGGGATCTCCGAAAGTATTCCATGAGTTCTATGAGAAGTATTCCTATAAACCATATTTTGACACCTTTATTGTACACAAATCTTAATGAAATTGAAATATGTTACCCAAATTCACTATCGTATGTTTTATATATAAAATGGAGTAAATACCACCATTGGTTTACATGCAGGGATACCCGAAAGTATTCGAAAGTATTGTATTTTATGAGAGGTATTTCTATAAACCATATTTTAATAATTTTACTGCACACAAATCTTAATGAAATTGAAATATGTTATTCACGTTCACTCTCAGATGTTTCATGTATAAAATGGAGTAAATACCACCACTTATTTGTGTAAAGGGACTCTCGAAAGTACTCCAAAGCACTGAATTCTATGAGAGGTATTTCTATAAACCAAATTTTGATAACTTTACTTCGCACAAAGCCTAAGGTTATTGAAATATGTTATTAATATGCACACAAAAATGCGTTCTATAGAACGTAGTATGGTCAGCATTAGATTTACAGGGCCAAACAAAAATATTCAGTTACATTAATAGCTATTAATAAAAATTTCCTGGAATTGCACTTTCGTTCACATTAAGAGTTTTTAACACTTTCTAATATTTTTTAATTGTGAATATGATTTCAATTTGTGTATCTGTCTGTCTTTGCATCTTTCTGTCTGTCCGTGGTTTAACTCCCGTAAATATTTATGAAGTAACTTGAAACTTATATATGTTATTCAAGACCACTATCGGATGTTCCCTATTGAAAATGGAGTGAATACTTCAACTGGTTTCTCTACAGGGATATCCGAAAGTATTAAAAAGCATTGTGTTCTGCGAGAGGTTTTTCTGTAAACCGTATTTTAATACCTTTGCTTTACAAAAATCTTAATGAAATGGAAACATGTTATTCAAGTTCACTATCTGATGTTATCTATGTAAAATGGAGTAAATACTACAGATGGTTTATGTACAGGGACACTCGAAAGTATTCCAAAGCTTTGAGTTCTATGAAAGTGATTTCTACAAATCAAATTTTAATAGCATTACTTTGCGCAAAACTTAATGAAATTGAAGTATGTTATACATATGCACAAAAGAATGATTTCTATAAAATATAGTATGATTAGTATTAATCGTATAGAGCCACATAAAAATATTCAGTTACATTAAGAGTTATGAATAAGAATTTGCTGAAATTTTCGTTTACATTAATCGTTTTTAACAATTTCTAACATTTTTTTAAGTGTGAATATAATTTTACTTTATTTATCTGTCTGTCTGTTGGGATTGGGGTTGAGGATGAAGGCCGATTGACTGCTCTATGGTCCTACGCCTGAGGGGGAGTGTCCGCCGTGGGGGTCTTTCTAAACTTTCCTAGCCCGTATTTACGCAAGATTCAGAGAAAACTGCAGAAATCTCCGATCAGCTAGCCCGAAGAGCGCCACCTGTTATCGAACCCGGCAACTCACATCTACCAGCTCTGAGCGCAGAACCTCTCGGTCGCTGGTGGGCCTTTTTCTGTCTGATTGCCTATCTTTCTATCTGTCTGTCTCCCTCCCTCAGCGTCCGTAAATATTTTCAGATTTTTTAAAAATATGATATATATTAATGAAGTTCACTAGGGAATATTCCCTATTTAAAATGACATTAATAGGTCCTGTACAACTACTTTGTGTACAGGGACAACCAACAAAATGGCAATGCAATGCTTTTTAGGACGCATATTTTTAAAAATCACATTTAAATAACTTTCTTCTGTAAAAATCATAACGAAATTGACATTTATTGTTAATATTCTAAAATAATGTTTTGTATAGATTATGATATGAATCTGATGATAACTTTCAGATTTCCAGAGCCACACTAAAATATTCAGATACATTAAAGGCTGCAATTATAACCTAACGTCTGGATTTCCTTTTGCGTCAAACCTTTATAATATTTTCCAACAATGTCAAAGAGTGTTTTAAATTCAATTAATCAATCTTTATATTTTTCAGCCCTTCTCTCTGTCTGGTGTGTGATAACATAGGCAAAGAATACTGAAATTTATACGATACAAATAGTTGGAAAGTGTTAATAATCAATGCGTACTGAATGATTTTTCTTTCTGGTTTTTAAATTCATTTTGAACTTGTAAATTAAATTTACTCCTTTAGAGGTGTACAGATGATAATGTATTTTAATATCTGAATAATGAGTAATGAGCATATACAAAATTGCTAGAAAGAAAAACGGTTTTATAAGAAAAGTAGAGTAAGACAGAAAGTTATAATTTTCGAATATTCTTTAAAAAAAAATGGTAAGTGCATTTTATTTTATTTTATTTATTTATTTATTTTTGGCAACAATACTTCTGTTTTTGTATAAAATACATTATGCTAACGCACACAGAATTTAAAAAAAAAAATTATAATAATCACAATGTGTAGGCAAAATAATTTTTTTTTTTTTTTTTTTTGGAACCTAATGCAATAAAGAAAGTGTGAAAAAATAACTTATCACGCGAGGTAAAAAGACGCAAATCAAAAATGCTTTTCCAGTAAATAAAATTCCTGTGTTCATTAGATTTTCCTTTGGGAGGTCATTTTTATATTTAGAAAAGTTTATAAAATTCTTTTGATAGAAATTTAAAAGAAAAGAAAATTTTTGGTAGAATTTGATCTCAATTACTTATAAAATATGGGGGAAACAAGAAAAAAAAAATTTATTTTGTAAATTTTTAAATATTTAAGTGCTTTTTTCTATATTCATTTTTTCATTATTTTAGTTGCATTTGTATTATAGGTGTTATTTTATCATTTGAATGTCAGAACATTTTTTAAAAAAACAACTATTTAGAGAATAACTTTTAAAAATTTGAAATTTTGCATAATAAATTGATCTTATTTCTTTTAAAATAATTAATGGAAATATTTTTAATGGAAACATTTTTAAGTATATACATTTCTAATAAGAATAAGCAAAAAATGTTATCAGCGCATTTTTAATGCAATAAGCTTTCCTTTATCCACATATTAAAGAGCTACAAAACTTATTTCTACAAAAAAAAAGTTGAAATAATATTTCTAGTTAAATGAAAACTCATCTTTTGCTATTTTCTATAATAAAATATTTTCATATAAAGAATAATTAACATAATAGTCAGATTCACAGTAATTACGAAAATATTTTCATTTAAAAGCAAGCTTTTGTAAGGTGTATTAATGACGGACATTTTAAAATTGTTCATCATGGTTATTCAACTCTGTATATCTAATCATACTGTATATCAAATCATACTGGTGCAAATTATTTATGAAGAGCATTACAAAGATTAAATTGTTTGTTTTGAGATTACATAAAATCTTTTTGTAAAAAAAATAGAACCGACTCCAAAAAGTAACTACTATTCAAACAACTAAAAATGAAAGAAAATTGGCAGAAAATGGAACTGTAAATTTCGCCTAAAAATATAAAATAATTTCCTTCGCCAAACAACCTATAACACTACAATTAATCATAACTTTTGAAGTCGGCGCAAAATTAAATAAAATGTAATTAGTTTTTAAAGGTTTTTCTTTACATCGGTAGCAACAAACGAAACTGTGTTTCATGTTCACTGTATACAATTGGTCCATTAGTAGCATCTACATAGAACAGTGAACATTCTTCACAATGCGGCATTTATGTTTCTACGAAGTTAGAGTTTCCTTTGCAAATTTGGTACAACTTTGATAACTATCATCCTTGATGGCTTTTGGATTTGGCGATCAAAACGTAAGGCAAAAATATACACGCAAGATGTATATTTTCATAATATATATTGTATGATGTGTTGTTTCATATTCTTTGATTACTCTCTTGATATAACCTTATCAAAATAATCATGATATCTCAAAGAAATTAAACATGTTTGCCAGATAATTTTGCGATTTTTCTTTCACCAAGGACGTCAGATACCAGCATCTTCGCCAACTTTTGCTGCTTACGAAATCTTATTTGTTTTCTAGAATCAAAGTAGTTTTCGGCTGCGTTTTGCCGGTAAAAATGTGAGATGTTTATTTTGAATAGGATTTGATTTTTTTATTGAATAAAAGTATCAATTTTTATTTAATTTTGCGCCGACTTCAAAAGTTATGATTAATTGTAGTGTTATAGGTTGTTTGGCGAAGGAAATTATTTTATATTTTTAGGCGCAATTTACAGTTCCATTTTCTGCCAATTTTCTTTCATTTTTAGTTGTTTGAATAGTAGTTACTTTTTGGAGTCGGTTCTATTTTTTTTACAAAAAGATTTTATTTTTCTCTTTTCAGTGAAAACTTATTTATATAACAGAGCATCAGAAGACGTTCGACGGCAGTTTCACAAATCCCAACTTCCAAGAAAAGTGACATAACTCAAAAAATGGTTTATGTCACTGAAAAATGCGTGAAATGCACCCAATGTGAACAAAAAAAGTTACATCTCCATCTAGAAAGTTATCCACTCGAGAGACAGTTGTGCCAGTTTTATTCTAGTCAAGTTATTTTTAAGTTGATTTTTCTCAAATGTTGCATTTTTAAGTTGTTTCACTTTTCTTGCCTTTATCAGATGTGAGCAAAAAACTATGTATTGAACGAACATACATTAAATAAAAAAGTCTTTAGAAATGTAAAGAACGGATACGCTGTATTCGTAACCAAAAATTCTGTTAGGCATATATATTGAACTTTACAGTGAATACGTGTCACCCGCTGCGCTGGAAATTGCGCAGCGTAAAGTTTAAACAAAGAGCAAAATATGCATTGCAGCTGACGGACAGAAGTTTCAACATCGATACTTACATACTGCTTTTACCAGTGTAGCTGCATGCGTTCAGCAGTTAGAGTGAGAACAGACTTTTGTGAGAATCCTGTAATTTTTTTATATCTTAATAAAATCATTTTGAAACCTATTTCTGGCCAAGATCATTTCGACAACAAACAAAGTATTAAAATTAAATCATATCTTACGAAGCTATAAACTAACAAATTTCAACAACAACAACGAGAAACATGGTTTGTATTGAGAACCTCTTCCTTTATGAAGTCGGTTTAAAACGTCTATGCGTCAATCGTTGTGACCGCTTACAATAACCATACTTTGAATTTTACATAGCATAAATGTCACCCGCTACGCTACAACGTATGCAGTGTCGTTCAAGTGTGCACAAAATAGGAAATTGTGAACAAATGCACGTTTTAAGCGTTCTGTTTTTAGCATTAATGTCTAAACTATCTTTGCGTACAACATCGATGATGCTCTGCAATTTTATAATTCACTTTTTTACCCTGTCATGAAACGTTTCAGAGATAGGATCGCTAACTCCACTCTTTTCCACCAGGTAGCGCTTTAGGTGGTTGAATCGCGTAGCACATATCCACTTTACTATACCTACATACCACTTTTTTAACTATAGCTGCAGCTGTTCAGCAGTTAAAAGAGACGGGATTGACATTTTTGGGCACCCTGTATTTTCTTTTGATCGTAAAGATCTTACAATGGGGCCTATTTCAGACCAAGACCTTTACAATAAAACAAAACGTATCAAAATCGGATCTTTCGTTCAGAAGTTATGAGCTAACAAACAAAAACAATAAAACATACGCTTTGAATTGAGAACCTCTACTTTTTGAAGTCTGTTAATTAGAGCATCTCTTACAAAGTTATAAGCTTACAAACACCAACAACAACACATAGCTCGAATTAAGAACACCCTCCTTTCTGAAGTTGGTTGAAAACGACTTTGCGCTTATCGTTGTGACCGCTTGCAGTAACAGTACTTTGAACCACAGAGTATACGTGTCATCCGCTACGCTGGAAAGTGTGTAACGTAGTTCAAGTGTGCGTAGTGTAGGAAATTGCGAACCAACAACTGCACGTTTTAAGGCTTCTATTTTTAGCAATAATGTCTAAAAACTCTCTTTTCGTAGTAAATCGATGATGCTCTACAACTTCGTAATCAACTTTTCTCCCATCTTTAACCGTTTTTGAGATAGATGCGCTAATCCCGCTGTTTTTCAGCGGATGGCGCTTTATTTTCTTTAGATTGTAAAGATGATATAATGGGACCTACTTCAGACGAAGATCTCTACAACAAAACAAAAAGTACCAATAACCGTATTTTGAACTATATAGCGTATGTCTCACCAGCTACGCTACAACGTGAGCAATGTAGCTGAATTGTGTATAGTGTAAGAAATTGCGAACAAAAAAATGCACGTTTTTAGCCTTGTATTTTTAGCATCAATGTCAAAACTATATTTTCGTACTAAATCGATGATGCTCTGCAATTTTATAATTCACTTTTTCCCCCTGCCTTGAACCGTTTCCGAGATAGGAACGTTAGCATGAATGTCTAAACTATCTTTTTGTACTAAATCGGTGATACTATTCAGCTTTGTAATTCACTTTTTCTTTAGAACCTTTTTCGAGATAGGAACACTAACTCTGCTATTTTCCAGCAGGTGGCGCTTTAAGCGGTTTAACCTTGTACTTCATGGCCACTTTGCTATACTTACATACCATTTTTATCACTATAGCTGCAGTCGTTTAGCAGTTAAAACAGTTGGGACTGATTTTTTTTGGCACCCTGTATTTTCTTTAGATCGTAAAGATATTACAATGGGACCTATTTCAGACCAAGACCTTTTCAACAAAACAAAAAGTATCAAAATCGGAGCATTCGTTCAGAAGTTATGAGCTAACAAACTTAAAAAAAACATACAGTTTGAATTGAGAACCTTCCTTCTTTTTTTGAAGTCGGTTAAAAACCAATGAGCGCAAATACGGATGCGCCAGGTCTACTTCGATCTTATCAAAATAGGGTTGGAAGGAGATAAAGGGAAGAAATATTTATTTCTCACTGTTTGCATCTTTTTGCACTTGTTTGGAAAATAAATTTAAATTTGGAAGAAATACTTTTATTTGTATTATTTATTACAAAATGATTATTTACAAGTGATCCAAAATTTGTAATGCAATTTTTAAGGGTTGTACAGGACTGTAACAATCATTTAATATACGGAAATATATGAAAGCAAGCGACGCGAAGATACGCAAACTCGTTTTTTTTTCTCAGCGAAATTTTGACTGGCCCATACACAGAACAGACGAGACGTTGTTATATTTTTGTTCTGAAATAGGTCTTACAGGAGTTCGAAGCAAAAGTTTATGCACAAGGCAATTTTTTTTTAATGAAAAATATACACAAGAATACTTCGAAAACGTTACTGTATCTAAATAATTGGATTATAAATTCATATTTCAAATTCGGAAATAAATAATTGAAAAAATAATAATAATAAATTTAAAAAAAAAATCAAAATTGTGCTGTCGCAAAAGTTTACGCACAAAATTGAAATATTTACTTTTCGCAAAGCACAAAAGTCCTTTAGTAGTCTATTGTGTTTACACTTCACCTGATGAGATTAATTACGTGTTTTCTCATTGGCAACACGAAAGTATATAAGGTTTCGTTAGTGAGTCTCTACTAGGCTTCCTCAATTGCTAATTTGAGCTCTTGCACTGAGTAATACTGCTTCCCATTCTTATAGATGTCACATAAGATGCCCCATGTTTTCTCTAGCGGATTGAAATCTGGTCTGAGTGCTGACCACTTCATCACACTGATTTTCAAAGATCTAAGCCATTTTTGTGTAACTGGATGTGTGTATCGATGCGATGTCCTTCTGAAAGGTTCAGTTCGGACCACTTCGGAATTCACCAAACGATAACAAATGCTTATTTTCCTGATACTTATCTGAATTCTGTTTACCATTTAAGAAGCCGAGGAATTTGTCCTATGTAGTCAAAGTATACCATGAGCGAGGCACCTGCTTGTTACCTACTGAATATGCTCTTCAGAGTTTTTCTTAAGTCACACCAGTAGAATGAGAACCAATCCAGACAATCCAAATTCCATTTTTTTTTTTCATCAAAGAAATTAACACTAATTCCTTCGTCACGATAACACATGTGATGTTTTACTCGTTGAAGTCTTGCTTATTTGTGACACTGAAAAGGCTTACAATCTAATTTTTGTTTTTTGATGAATCCTGATTCGATTACTCGTCCGTGTATGGTGTTATGTGATACTTTTGACCCAAGTCGACTTTTTATCAGATTAAGGAATAAACTGCCAGTTAGAGCCATTCTTCTATCTTCCAAAAACATGGCTTTTGGAAGATAGAAGATTGTTGAGCGATCTTCTATCTCGGTCTTCAAAACTGTTGAGCGATACGCAATTTTGAATTGTTCTCCACGTTCAAAACACTATAAACACCACTTTTGGACAAATTTAAAACAAGTGACATTTGCGAAACAGATTTATGTTCCAATTTCAACTTCCACACTTTCGAAACTTCTTCAGGCGAGAAATGTAATGATTTCGACATTTTGATAACTCGTACACTGATTGTTACACTTTAAAGTCTAGGAGATAAGCCTCACCGATTCTCCACCAATCATGTTTAAACATATGTTTGCATAAAACCTCGTTTGTGCTAAAACTTTTGCGACATCACAATTTTGATTTTTTCCCCAAATTCTTATGTACTTACTGTCATTCACTACGTTTGTTAATCTCAACATAATTTAATTGTTGCATTATTTTTCTTTCTTTTTTTTCCGACAGAATTAAAAAAAAAAAAAGTACATTTATTTAAAATGAGGAAAATAAATTAGAAATATCAGTCGTACCAAATGAAAGGGAAACTTTTTGTGAATCCGATGGATTAAACAACTTATCGATCGGACAATTAGATTTTTTTAAATTAACTAAAGTATAAATTTTAGGTGGCAACAGAAGAAGATTGTATGGAAACCGTTTGGAGAAATTAAAAAAAATCTGCTTCACATTAAGTCACATGTTTTTGAAGTGGGATTAAAAATTGCAGTTTCCAGTTTTTTTTTAGATCTTCTCTCACCAAACGAAAAATATAATGTACAGCCTGTACCCCACAAGACAAACTTGCATTTCAAATTTCATCCTTTTTTTTTTTTTTTTTTTTTTTTTTGTTAATAAACAAAAAGCTTTTTTTTTTTTTTTTTTTTTCAAATTAATTTTTTTTCTAACTTCGAAAAGATTTATGTGATACGATACATTAAGAATTTGGGTTTTAAAAGTCTTTTTTAAATAGATTATTTTTATAATTCATTATTTTCTTTTGAATTAATTGCTTCCGAATTTGAAACAGGAATTTGTAATTCAATTGTTTAGCTACAGTAAAATTTTTGAAGTATCCCGGTGTATATTTCTTTTTACAATGTATTGAAAAATTAGTTCGTGTGTAAACTTTTGCGCTGCACTGTAAGCAACAAGATGCTATTTGAAAGGCAATGTATAACCTCATGTGGTTTCAGCATGACGGGATGGCAAGACATTTGATAATTGCACGAATACCCTTTTTGAGATGCAATAGATTGGACGAGGAGGACCGGTCTCACTTGACCACTACGATCTTACAACTTATCGATCCTCGATTACATTTTATGGAGACATCTGAAGAGTCTTGTTTGTGTAAATTCTAATTAACTGAGATAAGAACTCATTGCTCGAATATCCATATCTGCTGAATATGTGCTGCAAGCACCTGGCATCTTTGTAAGACCACCGACGCTGCCAAGCAAGTATTACTTTTGATGAACGCAATTTCGAAACGTTATTGTTAAAATTCCACCTGTGAATTAATCTGCCTATAAATACTTTAGCTTTCCTTTCATCTTTTATTTCCTCTGTTTGGCACTCACAGCTTTACTTTGTCCATACAAATCAATACAATTAACATTTGTTACACGTATACAAACCTTTAAAGTTTGTACTGTGAATTTGGGATCAGCTTGGTTACTAAATGAGATACCTAAATAGATAGATAGATAGATACTTCGTGCAGATCAAGCACTTCTCAGTCACAACATGATTAATCAAAAGAGTTTGTTAACCAATGACTTCTATTTTAATAAACATGAAGAAATATCGTAAATTTTAATTCATATATCTCTATATTTTTCTTTTATGGGTATATTAGTAGTGTTAGAAAATATTTTATAATTAATCCGCGATGTACATACAATTCATATATTTATTTATTTATTTGATGTATAGTATTCTAAGCATTTATCCAATATAAATCCATTTTTTACGTATACAATTGTTTAAATAAATATTAATTTAAGTAATCTTAATTTTTCTTTATTCCCCTTTTAAATCAAATCCTTTTGGTAATGATAAACATGGTCACATCTTTACTATTTAGATCTCAATTAAACAATATTAACGACGCATGTGTTTTAATGCCTTAAGTCGTAAATTTTGAGATATTTTTAAAGTAAAAATACACTTTAAAGTTGTATTTTGGCAAAAGTTTTTAATAAGAAAAATATCTTGTACCTATTAACAAATTTGAAATTAAGATCATTAAACCAATATAGAATATAAATAAGTTACAAACAAAATATAATATTTACACCAGACTTGTAGTCGATTACAGAAGTCTTTAATCGATTACAATTACGATTATTTTTAATCTTCAAAAGCCGATTGCGAATACGTAATCGATCATATAAGTTAGATTACGATTACAGTTTTAATTAGACTTTATAATACGATTACATTCAGATTACGATTACTTTTTTTAATGTCAAATTACGATTACATGAAAAATCGATTGCGATTAAACTTCGATTATTCAGATTTGTCAATTTCCATGTGATGAATATCGCTTGTATATAATCTTTCTTAGATATTTCTTCATATATATCCTTAAATATATCTTGTATATATCCTCTCCTTATATTCTATATATATTCTTTATTTTATTTGCTCTCAGATTAAGCTTTTAATATCACAGTAAGCAGATTAAAAATATCAAGTAATTTATCCTCTAAAACGAGAGAAATTTTATATTTATACAAAACTCTATATTTTGACCATCAAAGAAATGTAATCATTATAATATTGAAAGAAGTTTTAAGTATGAGTCAGTAATTAAAATACTATCTCAAATATCTGTCACAAACTTCACTTCTTTATAATAACTTAGTAGACCAAAATTTATTTTCAAATCGACCACTAGTTCCGAAGCATGAAATTCGCTTCATATTACTTTTGCATTTTTAGTAGAAAAGAAAGATAAAAAAAAAATAATATTTTGTAAAACATAAAAAGGAAAGAAGTATAGGCTATGTAAATATGGAGAACCCCTTAAATTATATCATATGTAAGTATGTACACTCATTGAATTACATTGGTAGCAAAGTGTAAATGTATAAGTAAGAAGTCTAAATGAAAATGCAATCAATTTAATTAAAAAAGAAGTTTCAAACATTCGCATTTGATTTAAACAAAACTGTCAGTTAAAAATGCATTTTTTTTTTTTTTTTTTTTTTACAAAGGAGAAATATCATATTGATATAAATTTAAAAATTGCAATTTAGATGTACAATTATGTTGCCTATAATAAAAAATGAGTTTAGTTATCTTTATACCTTCATAGATTATGATGACACAGTATTAATTAAATGATTTTATTAAATGGTCTAGATAATATATTTATGTTTTTCAAATGGATATTCATAAACAAATATTTCTCGTTTGTAAAATTTAGCACTACTACCCCCCACCCCACCCCCCCCCCAATAAATAAATAAATAAATAAATAAATAAAATCAATTAATATTTCATTAATTTTTATTTTTTCTTACTTCTGAACATTGAACTTCATATATATACAGATAGAATGTAGGAGAGATTTAAAATTCTTTTAAATATTTTAATTTAATTTAATCAAAATTAAATTTTCAAAGTTTTCCGCTTTCAGTAGCGTGCGTGAACTCGTATAGAATTTTTCAGCGACACTGAATAACCTGTTTGTGTGCTGAAAATGCACAGATATAGAGATGTTTTGAACTAATTTTTGCAATTTTTGGATATCTTTTGTCATTTTCCATTCAAATATTTAGTGGATAAATATCTTCTCCTTCCAATGGCTCTTTTAACCCTTTCATGGGCGGTGGTATGTATTTATACCACCTAATTTCAGTTCACAACTGCAAAAATTCATCCCAGAAAATTTTTATAAATTTTTACTTTTTTACCTTGTTCAAAAACATTAATTTGTTACTTTTCTTCTAATCTTGTTCTCTAACTCTGGTGGCACTTGATTTTAAATGATCTTAAATTCATTCCCCCTGAAAGGGTTAAATAGCCCGTTATTTCCGATTTTGCAATATAATTCTGGTCAAGTTGACTTGATCTTTTCACGTCTAAAAATGCAAACAGTTTGGTCTTTTTTTTTTTTTTTTTTTTTTTTTTTTAGGTTCAGTTGCGTCTTTTTGTTCTGGCACTGTTATTTCTTCGACAAGAAAGTGATTATTCATTTCCTTAATTATTATTTCACACACTTGCTCTTTCGTTAAGTCCAGGCAGCTATTCTTGAATCGTGGATCCAAAATTGTTGATATAATAAATATTGTACTTTCCACATATTTTTTCATCCTTTCAAAGCTTGGATGAGAAATTCAAAGCTTGGATGAGAAATCTTTCTCATATATTTTTAAATTTTTTTACAAGAACAAATTACAATAAATACAAATCTATTAAAATTATTTTATTAGGCCCCATATATAACAGTAATCATTACAGAAATATCTTTGAAAAGAGAAATACACCTATTTCGCAATATTTCGGCAATCCGAAGGTTTTACTTAAATTTACTAGAGCATACGCAAATAGATAAATGAACGGAGAGACAGAAGAGGAAAATAAAATCAAAAATTAAATTTAAAATATTTCAAGAAAGTAAGTTAAAATTTAGTAAGTTCAAAAAATTATGAAATCATTAAAGCATATCTAAACTTTAAAGATGCTTTTTGTGGACAACTTAAGTTTTAAGACGGGTCAATAACAATCATATTTCAGAGATTTCTTTTAATTTTCAATGGCAAAGCATCTTATTAAGTGGATTGTTAACATGTTTAATTTTGTGATTAATCAAAACTCCTTATTCTCATGAAAATATTTTCGATTTGTTTGTTAACTTTTATTTATTTATTTTTTATTTCAATAAAGCGTTCTACTAAATATTTTTTATAATTGAAACACTTTTAAAAGGTTTATAAAAAAATACAACAATAAATTCATATATATTTCGTAGATATAGAAAATGAAACTATCATTCTAAACAGTAATCAGCTGTAACGTTGCTAGAAAGTATTAAAAATGATAAAGGCAAACGAAAATGCAATTCCAGCAATTTCCAATTATAACCGTTATTGAAAGTGAAATTTTTTGTGTTGCTCTCTAAATCTTATTGCTAATGACATTATATTCAGCAGGAAGCATTTTCTTGCACATATGTATTGTTAATGTCGACTGTATTATGATTTGTGCGAAATAAAAGTTAAAATATGATCTATCGAAATACCTTTGATAGGTCGCAATGCTTTGAGATTCTTTTATATTTCCCTGTAGACAAACCAGTGGTAATATTTACCCTATTTTTAAAAGGGAACAATTCCATAGTGAACTTGAAGAACATAACATATATCTGTTTAAAACATTTCCATGAATATTTAAGGGAATTAGAGCACGCAGAGACGAATTGAAGTCTTAAGCACTTTTCAACATTGTTGGGAAGTGTTTAAAATGAAAGAGAAATTTTAAGCATACAGTATTAGAAAAATTCTCATTAATGCATTTGTAATGAATTACATTTAATTAAGAAAGGTAATTTTACTCACCTTCATACGGGTATTCAAATTCGACTTAGTCTTTGTTGAGACACTTACAGGAGATGAACATAATATGCAACTATACTTTAGAGTTTTTACACCATTTTTAATATAATCAATCTTTGGATCATCAAAATAGCTTTCAATTTTTTTTTGTAAATACTGTTGACGTTGACATATTATAAGTTAAATTTCAAATATTACACGAACAGTAAGTGAAGGCAAATGCAGTGTGAGATACACGTATGAACTAACTGGGCTGTGCAATTATTAAATATAACTAACCGGACTGTGTAATTATTAACCGTAACTAACTGGGCTGTGCAGTTATTTTTTCTTTTGGGTGGGGGGGGGGAGGAATTTATTCCGTTCTGGGTTTTCTTCAGGTGTAGAATTAGAGACAACAATAAGAAAGCGAATATTCCCAAAATTCCCAAAAATGACCAAATTATCTCCTTTCTTCCCATTTCCATAGAATACAATACAATATAATCTAATTCAGTAACACTTTTTCCTTAAAGATGTAAATGTAACGAAAATACTACTGGTTGGTTAGTTGGGTTTTAAGTCGCACTAGTGTTGCGCAATGGGCAATTCGCAATGGTCCGAGACTCCCGGATGGGCGGAGACATGTCATCACAATTTTTATCCGCCATGGAAGGGATGGCTCTCCCGCTTCAGTGACCCCCCAGAGGTATAACATTGATGGGAATATGGAGACATTGTAGTCACGAGAGATTTTACGTGCACCAGTCACCATTAGCCTACACCACGATATTTGGCCGGCTCGAGTACCGAGCCCACAATCTTCCAATTACGAGCCCGGTGCTCTACCGACTGGGCTACCGCGGTCAGAAAATACTACTGACTGGCTGAATCTGACCTAATCCCTTCAGGTTTGTGTGTGTGGGTGTCCTCATGTGTCATGTCGTAGTTCGTAGTAAAACTAAAACATGACCTCTGAAATCTTCCAGGGTGAGTAGGTAAGTTCAAAAACTAGATTACGATTACAATTTAAATATTATTTTTGATTACGATTAGATTACGATTATAATTTAAATATTTTATTTTGATTACGATTAATCAGCCATTACGTTACTTTTGTAATCGATTACAATCGATTACGATTACGCGATTAAGATTATTACAAGTCTGATTTACACACGTACATATAATTTCCAGTACAGAAATACATACATATATATATATATATATATATATATATATATATATATATATACACATATTTGTAATGAAATAATTAAATATTCTGCTAAAAGAGTCCTATTAAAAGAAATTTGTTTAAAACAAATGATCTATTATCCAAATTAAAAATATTCTGAAATGATAAATGGTCTTTGCAGAATGTCTGTACAACTAATGTATCTATAAAACCTGTAAAATGAAGGAAAAAACATTATTTCAGAATGACTAAAATACAAATAATAATACAAAAAATACTTTAACAGATAGGAATTTAAAGTTATTTTTATGAAGTATATAAAAAGATTAATTACAAACAAATACCTAAAAGTAATGCATTTCAATTCAATCCATTAAAAATTTATAATTTATGACAGCGCAAAAAATGCATTAAACATACCTGGTTATAAAATGAAACGTCTGTTTTTAAAGAACAAAAAAAGTGAAAGTTTTTCGTTACATCATTATTTAAATTAATGGTATTTTGCTTTTACATTTTTTAACGTTATCTCGAACATTATGTTATTTTAATGAACTAAGTGAGAAACGGAAAATAATGCAAGTTGTCATTAGCATTTGTATTATCTAACATAAGATATACTTGCCGCTTTATCTGTTCGATTATTTTAATTTTTTTAATAGTTTTTTTTTCCCCCTTACTTTATTTATTTTCGCATTCCGTCTAATGATATAATATACCACTTACCATATTTATTCTTGTTTATTTGTTTGTCACGTAAGATAAAAGTTTGCATGCTAGAGAAATGTAATGTAAAAATATATCATTATTTATGTATTAGAAAAGGATAATGTGATATTGCTTTAAATAATGAACAATGAATATACTTTCTTAAGTAAATCTAACTTGAATTCATGGAAATAAATTAAAAAAAATATATATTTTTCAAAATTTGATAAAATTGAAAGTACATTTCTAAAAGGTTTGAATAGTTATAGTAATATTTTTTTTTAATACTTCTGCCTTTTGCTTATTATCTATCAATTAGGTATAAATATAGTTATTAATTACACGGAGGCCAAAATTATGATAGAATTTTTACTATAGTTAAAAATCTAAATGCGAAAAAAATTTAAAATTTTGTATAATAACCCCTCGAAATCCTGATAAGTATTACAAAATTGAATATATATATTTAACTAGCAAAGTCATAAAAATTTATGTGTTCAAATAAAAACTAACTAAAATATTAATCTACTAGCAAACCCATACGAAATTTTCGCAGTTTATTTTTATTTATTTTTTATTATTATTATTTATTTTTTTATTTTTTTACTTTTAAAATTTGAAACTTAAAAGTCTTATACCAATTTCACCATTCATTTAAAATTTTGATTCACCAGAAGCCAAATTATTATTAACTTTTGTGGGATGAAATGCTAATGATAGATAAATCAAATCATTTAAAGAAATGTTTCAAAATAAAATTCATGTTTGACGACCCAGCTTTCTTATATCCCCAGGCAAGACAGCTTTAATGAAGGACCACTGTGGTGACTTTTAAATTTTTGCTACCATGTTGGCAAGATCCCTTTTATTTAATTGATTTATTATTATTTATTGTTATATTTTTTTGTTAAAAACACTTAGTATCTATTTTTACTTTCTCTTACCCATAAGGTAGAGAAAGTATTGTTTTCGGGTCAAATTTTCGAACGCGAGATTTTGTTATATTTACACGTTTTGAGGTCCCCTAACTACGAAAATCATGTTTTTAGCAAATGGCCTGTGTGTATGTCTGTATGTCTGTGTGTGTGTCTGTGTGTCTGTCTGTGTGTCTGTCTGTGTGTCTGTCTGTTATCAGCATATCTCAAAAACAAATTATGGCAGAAAGTTCAAACTTGGTATTCTAAATGTGTATCATATAGGGATGCTACAGTAAGCTTTTCGTTAAGATCAAGCAAATGGTTCCTGTACAGGGACAATCAAGAGAATTCTAATACATTACGTCTATGGGGGAAATTGCATGTAAGTAGAGTTTAACGTCTATAGACTGCACTAAACCAAATGAAACGATTATATATTTTTTGTAGTAGAGATAGTTAACTGGGAAAAAAATTTTCTGTATGTAGGAGCCTCGCCTCCCCCCTGGGAGGGAAGTGCCCCCTCGAGGGGAGTAAATTTTCATTATGGGTATCTTTCAAAAGAGCTCGCCAATACCTTTAAAACGAATGGTTGAACCATCGATCTGCGATAATTTAAAACAAAGTTATCGATTTTTTTTACTTTTAACGAAAAAAATAATAATTTTAAATAATTTAATAAATTTTAATAATAATTTTAATAAATTATTTTTTAAAAACAGAATTATTTTTTAATAACCGAATTAAATTCTCTATAAATGTAGGTGCATTAATGAAACGGGGGTTGAGGGGAGCGGTAGCCCCCCTCACACAGAACTAATTATCATATAAAACTCTTCAGAAGCCTAATATGAATTGTTTAACACAGGTTTACATAACAGTACTCGTTATCTTACCTTTTAATCTGCAACCTGCATTTATAGTATTAAATTTTAGGGTAAGAGAAAGTCGTGTGAGTGACACACCAGATTATTATTATACTTTTTATTATTGCATTTTGCAGTCAATTTATGAAAAAATTTATATTTTGTTTATAGCTTAAAGGAATTGCTGGATTCAAAATGACGCTTGCAAGGATTGTAAAAATGCAACTTTTAAGAATAAATTTTTCTATAAAATGATCTAGTCAGACAAATGTCGTCTTTAATATTATTATTATTATATCACTGAACTGAGCTCACGTGCTTAAACATTACTTGGATATTATTTTTTTATCCTCGCGTATTTTATAGTCACTATCGTATCATTTCTGCAAAATATTATCTTAACTGGTCCACGTTAGAGAAATATTATATAGATGTTAGTATCTTACACATACCGAAAATATTGTCACAGAATTTCCTTGTAAAAATCAGTAACGTTGCCATGAAGAAAACTGTAAACGCCTAAATAAATAGAAATTACCTGGAGTTTGTACAATTAGCTATTTCAATAATGGAAAAAATTGCATTGTACAGTATAAAACTATATCGTTGCATTATACAGTACAATGTTAGGCACAAGTTATTAAGTCTTGCGCTCTGAATCGAAAACATTAAACTACATATCTTTCACAAGAACAGATAAGTCACACAGATCTATATTTAAAAATATTCATGGTTTTATGTTCTGATGTTCAACAAATTGCCTTTCTGAAAAAATCAATGACAAAATCGTTACCGTAAGTGATTGAACTGGTTACTCGTAACATAATGTCGTTCGAATTTCGATTTCCATTTTCCATTTATATCTACTTTTCCTGATGTATTAGCAAACGACTAATATATATCTTTCCTGCACATGAAACTTTACTATGTGCAGTGCCTATTAGTATTACTTGTTTGCAGTATTTATCATGTGCAGTGCATGTTATTATTATTTCGTATTATTTCAATTTTATTACATCTTTATATAATAATCAGAAAAATATTTGTAGTGTAATGAAAAAATTTGTTTTTATTCGTACATATATCTAACTGTTAACAAAAATAATTAAACTTTAACATAGTTTTTCAAAAAATTTTATTTTATGTATAAAAAGTAATTCATAATGAAATTAAAACAGACCTAAAAGTGAATAACCAATATTATGATTTTTTTTTTTTTTTTTTTTTTTTTTGTGTGTGTGTGTGTCTGAGTTTGTGTTTAACACTTATTAAGAACTACAGTAGGAATAATTACAAAGTAGAAAACAGTCAGAATCAGGGTTTGAATATGGCATACAATTCCTACTTCAATTCCTTTCGAATTCACTGCTGTTTAATAAATTTTATTCACAACGAAAGTAAAAAAAAAAAAAAAAAATCTGGAGTGACTCCACTCGACTTACCGAACACTGAGTAATTAACAGTTTTGTAGCTAAAGTAAAGAAAGAGGACTTATTAAGCAAACAAAAGAGAGAAAACCATATTAGAGTGTTTGAGAATTTTTCTCCATATATTACAGGATGTTTTATTTGACGCTACTGAACTTTGAGCCCATAGATAATACCGATAAAGAACTTTTCGTTGTGTCCCTGTAAAAACCTATAAATGCTAGATTCATCAAAATGCTTATAGTTAGTGCAACAATGATTTATAATATTCATATAAATTTTCAGCTCAATTGAATAAGGCGTTTAGATTCCATCGCACTTTTAAAAATTTGGTCCCATAGGCCATAATGATAAAGAATTTTTCTTTGTATCCCTGTAAAAACACTATAAATGCTAGATTCACCAAAATCTATACATTTGGTGCAACTGTAGACCATAATATGTGTAAAAAATTTTTGCTCAGATTAATAAAGCGTTTAGACGCTATCACACTTTTAAAAATTTCGCTCCATAGGCCATAATGATAAAGAATTTTTCTTTGCGTCCCTATAAAAAACACTATAAGTGCTAGATTCTCCAAAATCAATACAGATTGAGTATCTGTGACCTATAATATGTGTATACATTCTTTGGTCAATTGAATAAGGCGTTTAGCTGCTATCGCACTTTTAAGATTTTGGTCCCGTAGGCCATAATGATAAAGAATTTTTCTTTGTGTCCCTGCAAAAAAACTATAAGTGCTAGATTCACCAAATTCAGTAGGGTTCGTACTATGGTGACTTACAATATACGTACCAACTTTCAGCTTATTCGAAAAAAGTGTTTAGACGCTAGCGTGTCCACTCACAGACATACACAGATACATACACACATACATACACACACGCATACATACATCATCCCAAAAATAGTGAAAACGGACTTAGGGGACCTCGAAACGTATAGAAACATCGAAATCTCCAATTCGGATTTTTGACATTATTACAATACTTTCCTCACTATAGTGTTCGGAAAGAAAAAAAGGGGTTATACAACGATAATAATAATTATTATTAAGATTTAAAACCTGTATTTTTTTAACTTATTGAAAACTTACTCTCATATTTTAATAATCATTTTTCCCCGAATAACATTATTATACATAAAAAAAAAAAGAAAAAAAAAACCCATCCATATTGAATAACGATATCATTAACTGTTAAAAATAAATAAATAAATAAATAAAAACATTAGAACAGTAAATAAAATACATACATGTGCACTGTAATAAAAATAAGAACATTTTATAAGTTATAAAAGGTAGAATTTTACTATCTAATGAAATTTCCGTAAAGATCGGAGAGCTCCTTTCTTCTAACAAAATGTCCCCATAATTGTAAAAAATTACTGTAAAATTCAGAATATTGACAGTTTAATAAAGATGAATTCCCTTCTTCCAGAAAAACAGCATGACATATTTATGGGTGTGACTTTATTTTTATGTTTAGTGATTGAAACACTTTTTGCCGGTCACTAATTATAAACCTACTGTGATTTTTTTTTTTTTTTTTTGCGGTGTACTTAATGTTACAATGCAATTAATATTTTGCGTTCCACCATGTTAAACAAAAAAAAAAAAAAAAAAAAAAAGCAGGTGAAAAATTAGACATTTAAAAATAATGCTAAACAAGCAATTGTGAAAAAACCAACAATAGTGAAAAAATTATTTTTTTTTTTTTTTTAAGTATTTTATTGGTCTAGTCTAAACTATAAAGTCAAACTAAATATAAAGGAAGGTTAGATAAGAAAGCTACACAATAAAGAAAATTCCGGTTATATATTACAAAAAATTTCTGTCAGCAAAGTTGTCAGAAATTTTCTCTATGCTATGCAAAAAATACTTTGGCAAAAATTGTCCGTAACAAAACATACAGAGAATACTGGTACACACATAGATCTTTCCCGTAGGGCACACTATAAAATATCCGCATTATTTGCCAATTTTAAAGAGCTAAAATTGAACTAGAGTCCACTGCATAATAGGTAACATTGTTACCTTGCAATCACAAAAGGGCAATTTTTGCAGTTAGTTAGCATTTCTAAATATACTATTTTAATACTAAATATTCCATATGCAAAAGAAAAAAAAAATAATAATAAAAATATTTGACCGACAGATAAAATCTGTATCGATAATTAAAAATTTTATGTGGTTCCAGAAAAAAAAATATTTCCTTTCACAGATTGGGAAGTAATTTTGTACTGAATTTCTAAAGTTTTGTAAAACAAATATTTTGTCTGGAAAAACTACCGAAATTTTCTACGTTTTAACAGTTTGTGATGGTTTTTATTACTAGCAGGCTTTGCCCGCTTCACCGGACACTATATTTAAATGAGTTTTCAAAATCCCATATCATTATTGATAAAATTTAAAAAAAAAAAAAACACTGAAATCAGTTGAAATCAGTTGAAATCTAAGTTAAAGTTCCCACAGCATTCGGTAGAGGTTTTCTCGCTAACAAAGTGAAGAGTCCTGGAGATTTTTTGCTCCACCCTTCAATTACGGAGAAAGGAGGAGTAGAAAATGATTTCGCAAAATTTCTTTCTAATGTGTGTATTGGGTGCGCAAAACCAATTAACATTTCAAAAAATCGCTTTTCTGAAACAATTTGAAGCAGATTTACTCTTACAAATGTGTTACTTCTCAGTCTTTAGAGGAAAGAATTGCAAATTTCACAAAATTCCATTATAGTGCGTGTTAGATACGCATAAACAATCCAAATATAAAAAATAATCGTACCGAGTTAATTTGGAGCAAGGTTGCGCTTGGAAAAGTGTTTATTATTCCCCGACCTCGAGGGGGGTTAGGGGGAGTTTTGTAAAATCCCTTTACAATAGCTGTAGGACACATATATAAAATTTAAGCACCCCAAATTCGTAACCGCAGATTCCATAGATTTCCCAGGACAAATTTAGCGCTAAAAGGGGGTCTCGAATTTAACCCTCGTAATGGCCCCCAAAATCGAAAATCACAAAAAGTCAAAAATGGGTTTTGGAAATATCCTACAGAAGACGCGTGCTGTTTTCAATATCTTTGTACCATTTTTAGTAGAGCTCTACTAAAAAATCCAGAATTTGCGAAATCCCCCCCCCCGAAAATCAGTTTTCTCCCTCCCCCTTAAAAAATAAAATTTTCAAAATCTTAGATTTTTTTTTTCCTTGAACCGGCTCCTTTCCTTGTCTAGTCTCCTCATCTGCAACTTTTTTCACCGTGAAGTAATTTGGGACCGAGTTGCTTACAAACGTGTTTTAAAACTCCTACCCCCCCCCCCCCCCGTCAAGCGGAAAGGGGAATTTCGATACATATAAACAATCCACGCAACAAAATTCGTGATTGCAGCTTCCATAGATTTTCCAGGACAAATTTAGCGTTAAAAGGGATGTCTTGAATTTGCCGGCTCGTACCCCCCCCCCCCCAAAAAAAAAAAAAAAAATTAATTAATTAAATAAATAAATAAAAATAAATTTTAAAAATTTAAAAAATTTAAAAAATTTAAAAAATATCCTATAATGTGTTTTTGGAAATATCCTAAAGAAGAAGAATGGCTGGCTGTCTTCTACACCTTTGTACCATTTTTGGTAGAGTTCTACTTAAAAATCAGAGATTTACGAAATTTCCCGCTAAAAATCGATTTTCCCTTCCCATCTCCTTAAAATTCGCAAATTGTAAATAATAGTGTTTTATTTGCAGTCAAATCTAGTCTCTCCCTGTGCAATTTCTTCGCCATGAAATAATTTGGAGCCGAGTTATGCTTACTTTTTTTCCCTTCTGCACCCCCAGGAGGAAAACGGCGAAGGGAAAATTCACAAAAGTAGATATATATAGTTTTAAATTGAGTGAAGACCTAAATTATTGCCTAATGTCGTTAAATTCCTTCGAGCTGTTCTCGCGGGATGCCCAGACAAAATAGTGTTACAAGCATACAGACACAACGACGCACACACACAGAAGATAATCTGAAGTCGATTTTGGTTTTCACGATGTGTGAAACGTAAAGGTATAGCAAAATTTTTTTTATTCTGAGAAATTTACAGACAAAGGTATGATTTTAATTATATAGATTATCATTACTATTGTTTTTATTATTATTGATAGTCTGCTATATTTTTCTAAAGTCATATATAGTCATATATAATCTATAAGTAAATATTAAGGTGTTCAAACCGGCATATTTTCTCATATTTTCTAAGATTCTCAGTCAAATTTTCTTGAAGAACATACAACCAATTTAAAGAAAACCAGAATTTTTTCTCTTCATTTTCTTACCAGTACTTATTTTTAACATAATAAACTAGATTCACATTCTTTAATTTCAAAAGATAAAGCGATTTTTATTATTTGAAGCATTTTATCTTTAAAAATTTCCGTATAAATAGCATTAATAGTTAAGAAAAATACTTATAAAATTCCTGAAATTTCAAATAGAAATATTTAAAAATGTTAAAAATATTGCAGTGCTGCGTAATATTTTATTCATTTTCTAAAGGATAACATTTTTCTAAAATCAGTAAAAACATAAAAAATATTTATTGAAAGTAGAATTATAGATAAAGCTAATTAACCAATCAAGTACACTTCAATCGTTCACACTTTTTCTATTCAAAAGCAAAACTCTAATAGTACTAAGAAAGAAATGCATCGAAAATTGATTTTACTAAGCTTTATCCACATTTCTTAAATCTTTCTACTTTTCTAAAAGAGAATTATCGAATGATATAGCTGACGGTAAAAAGGGAAAAGTACATTTTTTTATTTTTTTATTTACATTATTTTATGTTTTATTTCTTTTTGTATTGTTATATCATAAAAGTTCATTAATTCGAACTTTAAAGCAATAAAGTGTCTTTTGATAGGTTATTATGAACATTGTATTACTCTTAAATTAATTATCTTATGAAAGTCATTTTATGTAAGAAAATCTTTCTTTCTTTTTTTTACTTTCTCTTAGCATATATATTGTAAGGAAAGTATTGCTTTGGAATAATATATTCGAAATTGCGTTTTTGTTTTACAGTGTGTCCTAAAAGTTCCAGTACTCCAACTTAAAGAACTCATTGTGTCCATGATTTTTTTTTTTTAATTAAATTTTATCGTCTGCTTATTATTGCATCATTTCTTTAATTTTTATAGTTTGTTTCTTTTCTCGCTCAAGTTGTGTGAGAATAAAGTTTTATGTTATTTTGTTCTTCATAGTGAAATGTGTTTATCACGCATTCAGAGAATTACGCTGTTTGAAGCTCATTTTGAATGTAAATCGTATGAAAGATGCAAAGATGTTTGGCGATATAAATATCCAGATGATGCAATACCGAGCAAAAATATGCTAAATCAGCTCGTACGACAATTTCATAATACAGGTTTTGTGCAGGGGGTACAAGTTTCTCTACAAGAAGTCACTCCCAGCATGTTAAAACGCGTTTCTAAACACATGCGCAAACAAGTTCAGCGTTGCCTTCTAGAAAAAGGTGGACATTTTGAACATTTATTATAAATGCAAGTTCTGTATTTTTTCCTCAGTTATTTTAAATGTGCCTTTTATCATTAGCATAAAAATAATCGTTTTAAGGTTTGTTGTTTTGTAAATAAAAAATACATCAGCGTCAGTACTGGAACTTTTAGAACACTCTGTATTTAAGAATTTTAAGGTCCCCTGAAACTGAAAATGAGTTTTTAGTGGTTGGTGTGTGCGTGTATCTGTTTGTATGACTTCTATCAACATAAAAGTAGCAGGGATTTTAAACTCCGAATTCTAAATCTGTATCATATAATGATGCCACACTAAACTTTTCGTTGTGATCAAGCAAATGGTTCCTGTACAGGGACTTCTAAGAGAATTCAATACATTACGTCTATGGGGGAAATTTCTGGTAAGTACAGTGTACCATCTATGGGCTACTCTAAACAAAAATGAATTAACATATATTTTTATATGTATAAAAATTTGTTTTGTGTAGATTGTGGTATGGAAACTATTTATCATTCGTTTACAGGGCAACCCAAAGTATTTGAATACATTGGTGCTATACTTGGAAATTGCTGGAAGCGTACTTCTTTTGTGTTAGGTGCATTTCATATACCAAATTTAAGAACACAATGTGATGTAAATATAATTTATAGAGAATATACAGGGCTACCCAAAATTAAGCTAACCGTTCTTTTTTAATGAATGTAATTGATGAAAGTCCTTTGTTTCATTTTACTATGTCGAGACTGCTCAAAAAGAAAAAATAATTTTTCATACCTATACATGTAAACAAAGTGTTTTTTGAAGTTCTATTTTCAACTCTAGTTTTTTGTAAAATATCATGTTTTGGGGTCCTCTGAATAGAAAAGTCAAATTTTTAACTTTTAATCTATATGTCTATTTGTTATCAGCATAACTTGGAAACACATAACTAAAGGAAATTCAAACTTGGCATTTTGAAGTTCATATCGGGTTAACACTTAAATAAAATTCAATTAAGTTTGGCGAGTTTGAAGTTTGAAGTCCAATTAATAACAGCTTTAAATTTAAAAAATAATAATGATGAAGGCATACGAAGAAATTGAGGGGGCGGTAGCCCCCTCACACACAATTATATGTCAAATAAAAGTGTTCCTAAATCAATTTTTACACAGCTTTGATAACACCATCAAATACGATACCAACATTTTCACAATGCTCTTACAGTTTATTTATTTATTTATTTATTTATTTATTTTAATACAAATACATTTTGTTGTAAATAAAAACGTTGCTGGGACAACAAAAATTTTTAATCAATCACTTTTTCTGTTTTTATAGGCTCAATGAATATTTTGTCACCAAAAGGATAAAGACCACACATTTTATTGGTTGTTTACAGAGAAGTCTATGACGTATATTATCGAGATATCCAGTAACATTAACTCTTATTTAACCATATTCTGGTTTGATTAACTACACAAAAACATTTTTTTAATTGAAAAAAAAACTATATATATACAAAAACAATCAACAAAATAATTGCCGTAACGTCAGTGGAGGCCCTCTGTTGAGACTCAAAATGGTTTTGGGCTGTGTCTGTGTGTCTGTCTGTCTGTCTGTCGCGCGATACCGGCGCCAAAAATAGCGCTATTGACTTGAAACTTAGTATACATGTTCATGAGCCCCACGAAATCAGCTGTATAGTTTTTGGTATGTATTCCATTCGTAGTTCGTATACAGGGACACGCCAAAGTTTTTCTTATCGTTACGGCCTGTGGGAGGAATTTATATGTATCGCGATAGCGGCCGCAAAAATAGCGCTATTGACTTGAAATTTGGTACACATGTTTATGAGCCCAACGAAATCAACTGTATAGTTTTTGGTATGTATTCCATTTGTAGTTCGTATACAGGGACACGCCAAAATTTTTCTTATAATTAAGGCCTAAGGGAGGAATTTGTATGTATCGCGATAGCGGCCTCAAAAATCACGCTGTTGACTTGCAATTTAGTACACATGTTCATAAATCCAACGGAATCAGCTGTATAGTTTTAGGTGTGTATTCCATTTGTAGTTCGTGTACAGGGACACACCAAAGTTTTTCTATCATTACGGCCTATGGGAAGAAACTGTATGTACCGCGATAGCCACCGCAAAAATCAAGCTATTGACTTCCAATTTTTGCCGAAACGTCAGTGGAGGCCCACTGTTGAGACTCAAAAGGATTTTGTGTTCCGTCTGTCTGCTTGTCTGTCGCGCGATAACGGCCGCAGAGATCACGCTATTGACTTGAAATTTGGTACACATGTTCATGATCCCCACGAAATTAGCTGTGTAGTTTTGGGTGTGCATTCCATTTCTAGTTCGTGTACAGGGACACGCCAAAGTTTTTTTTATTATTATTATTATTACGGCCTATGAGAAGAATTTGCATGTACCGCAATAGCGGCCGCAAAAGTCCTTCGATTGTAAGGGGTGAATTTCTTTTAAACGCATTTTAATATCATTACTTTGCAATAAAGAAAATGAAACTAGCGTTTTTACTGGTGTATACAATGTTTATGGTTTGTTTACAGAGACACAAGAAAGAATTTTGTAACATTAGAGCCTATGGACAAAGTTTTATTTAAGCCCGCTCTTTAATGCGTTTATGCTGAATTGAACTTAATTAAATTAACATACATTATAAAGATACTTAAAATTATGTTTACTCTTAAAAAAGGTTATGTATAGACTAAATAATTTATGGAGACACACAAAATAATTCCGAGTATGTACTGTAATCTTCCAAATGATGTCAAATTAGGTTGAAAAATCAATGAGTTATAATTAATTAAGTTTATTCTTATTATTGGCGTTTATAATGACTGTGGCTACTTTTCCGGGATACATAAAATAATTTCGTATTATTACGGTCTATAATCGATATTTCTTAAAAGTTTATTTTAACATGGTTACAACCCATCAAATAGAATGAAATTTTATTAGAATTTTAAAAGCATGTTTTCCTGTTGATAATTGTGGGCATAGAATTAGAAATTAGTTTAAAGATTACGCAAAATATTTCCGATATGCTATGTAATTGTTTTTGTATGAAAATTGGTAGCTATGAAATTTGGTATTTATGAATTTCAGAGAAATAATACAAGGCCGTCGTTTATTAAGAATTCATATTGTTGCGTACTTGGGGGTCCGTAAGTTGTCCGAGAATGAAAGGCGAAACTTGCAAAAATTCAGTGATGTATTCACAGAAAGTTCCAGAAAAATACAGGTCTATAAACCAAGTATCAGCTTCAATTCAACCAGTAAACACAGCTTAAACAACAGCCGTTAACAGCAAAACAACAGTACAAACTGTTTAGCAATAACACATAAAGAAAGTCTCACCCAAAGAGGCTCAAAGCAAAGCAACCATTTGACGAAACTGACAGAGATCTGACACTGACCGCCTTGGCGAAAAAATGCTCCTTTTATACTTTTCTATCGAACACAGACTGTTCTGAAAAATCCTCGTATCTCATAATGAGATCAGAGCTTCCATATTTGGTATGTCCCTAATAAGGATTTTCTCGCCAAGGTCGCCAAAAAATCGCCAAGGAGGGAAACAATCGTTAAATTTGGCGCCAAATCCATTTCTTTTCTTATTGGAGCTTTTTTAAGTGTTTTTAAGGGAAAATTAGGCTATTTTAACGCTAAAACGACTAGAAATGCACAAAGTTAGCATTTTATTAACTTTACTAAACCTCTTTGAAAGAATTTATACAAAAATAAATGCAATTATTTACAATTCTGTAACACTTTATAAGATATACAAATAGAGATACAGCGTGGGGTTGAGGGGGGCGGCAGCCCCCCCTCAGGAATGTATATGATTATGGTAACAAGTCGATCGAATCAATATGTACGATTATATAATAAGGAATAAATAAAAATGACCTATTGAATAACGTCTGATGTACATAGGACGTTGAGGCTCCTGATCTGCAGATCCACTAGTTTAAGTTTCTCTATGTGTTATTTAACGGATAAAAAGTTTGCCTAAACTTTGAAGCATCTATCATTTTAAAAGTCAGTTTTAAAAGTTTTAAATAAAAACTTATTCTTAACAACCAGAAAAAAATTAATGATTTTTGCGATTATAACCAAGTAATTTCTATTTAACGTTGAAGCATCTTATCGACTAATAAAAGAAAGTTGTGCAAAAATTATTTTAATTAACAATCTCTCAATTGCGAAATGCTAATATGTTTGATTAGAATTCTGGACATCAAAGTAAAATTTGTAAACGCATGCTTCTTCGATTTAGACTATTTCAGGAATATAAGTTAATACTAAATACAGTTTGTACAGAAAGATAAAAATTGAAAATAATACACTGATTCTATTAGATGACGTTTTAAAAGAAATTGCTTTATTTCCTAACAAACTGAAACGTTATTTGGAATGCAATAATAATAAAAATAACGCACAATTTAACATCAATTCATTGTAACATTTGTTTGAAATGACTTTTCTCTGTAAAATTCAAAATACAAATGTTATGTGACTTCATAAGGAAAAACATTAATTTTTTATTACATATTTTGTGTCACTGCAAACAATGAAGTTATTTGCACATGAAAGCTCGCAAATGCAAATGTTTTCCTTAGTGAATATGTTAATGTAAAAAAAGAATAAATACAAATATCTGCTTCGATAACATTTAAATATAGTATTGAATTTCTTGCAACTCTAAAAATAAGCTTTGAAAACTTTTGAATACTTTAACAATTAATTATGTTATTTAATTTAGTGAAGCATGCACACAATAGTAAAGGTAAGCATAATTTTTCACTACATTATTCTCGAGATGAAAATATTTAAAATTTGTGAATTTAAAATTTTCATTACTTCGTAAAATTTAAAGTGAAAAGACAGGGCATGTTTTCTTTACTTCATTTTTTAATACATAGAGAGAAGGAATGTTTTATTAAGCTTAATTCAAGCTTCTTTCAACAAGTATAACGTTTGCTTTATAAAACAAAACTCGGACAAATATTTAATTTTATATTATTTTACTATAAAATCTGCAATTTTCATTTCGAATAATGCTAGCCCGTAAAATATAAGCTATTTCAACTAGGGCTAACTTTGAATACAATTAAGTATTATTTCTCATTAAAATCTCTAAATTTTAACCTAATTTAACAATCTTTGAAATGTGAACTTATATTCCTTATTTTTAGCCAATTTTTAGGTTTTTGTCAAAATCGGTTAAAAATAAGGAAATTGAAATATAGTTACACTGATCTAAAGAAACACATATGTTATCATTTACATGAGTTAGAAGTTGCAAGATTATAATTCACAAATTCCAAAGTATTAATATAAAGTGGCATGAAAAAAAGAAATCCCAAATTTATTCATTTTAAAAAACTCCTATAAAAACTCTAATTTTCATCCAAATTTATGCACATTTTTGACTGAAGATTCATAATGCCTATTTATAGTAGAGATGGGCGTTATTTCACGTAACATAATAAATAATATTATTATTGCATTGTAGCCTATTAGCACTGTAATATATTACAAAAAATATCCTATTAAAAAAATAATATTTTCAACTTTATCTCTGCACGCGAAATAGACAAGAAATAAAACTGATATAATATACCATTATACAAGTAAAAAGCTTGAATTACTTCTTTTATATAATTACTTTTTTATTTTATTTTATTTACAATGCAAAAACAAAATTATGAACGCCGGCTAAAGATTCGCATCAGACTTTTCGCGCAGATGTTCGAATCAATTCGTTACTTCACGTCTGAAAAAAAAATAGGTCTGAAATCTCAGTAAGCAATGCAAACGATTTCATGCAATCTGTTACTCTGTGATATTCTGAATCAATAATATCTTTCCATTTCCAAGTTCATAAAATTATCGTTAAAAAAATAATATAGCTGCAGATGTATTATTTTTTAACGATCATTTTGCAATGATAATATTTTCTAGAATGTATTGCGGAATATTCCTTGTGAAATATACTAATCAAAATAATTTTAATAAGCAAGATAATTTTAACGTTTAGGACAAATAGCTTCGTGCTCATATTAATTTAGAAATGATTTTATTTGGTGTTGATTATTTTTCATGGGATAATAAAATCGTTTGAATAAAAAACTTTGATATTACGGTTTAACGAAATAGTGTTAATTTATGCAGCTAGCAGAAATAGGTAAGGGGTGATTATTAGATGTTGATTACTATTTAGTCATGAAGGTGAGGAATGACATTACACTTGCTAGGTTTGGATTCGCTTGCGTATTGGGAAACAGATGTTTGATAATTGAAAGGAAAGAGTGTTTGTTTATATTTTAATTGCTTATAGCAGATGGAATTGAAAATGCGTAATGGCATACAGCATTTATTGTGGTTTTATTAAGAATAATTTGAGAAGAAAATTCAATATTTATTTATTTTTACTGTTCAGCTTTTCTTCACTTTTTTTTTTTTTTTTAATCTGATTTTTTCTTGAAAATATTTTTTTAGATTTAAAATGAATAAAGGTGTTAAGAATAGTTAATTATGCTCTTATGTTAAAATTAAGTGTCTGAGAAAATACATCATTTTATGCAATTTTTGTAAGCAAAATCTATATTTTTTAACAAGTGTTTCTAATTTTAGAAACATATTCAAAGTGACTGTTTGCTAAGTATGAGTGAAATACACTAATTTTCTTGTCAATCTGGAAAGTTCAAGTTCTTCGGAAAATCAAAAGAAACAGTCACTCGGTAGTTTAAAATTTGGGATGCCTTAAAGATGTTTCTTAAAATTTTGCTATTATTATTTAATTGTTTTTTAATTACATATATGGCTTATAATATGAGAATTCTTTTTTTTTTTTTTTTCAGAGAACGGCTCTCATGTACGTGTTTCTTGATATTATTTGAAATATTCTGTTTTCGTGTTTAAAGGAATTGGTTTAATGAACCTTAAGCTTACTCGATTGGGACAAACGTTTGTGTAAAATTTTGACTCTACCACTATTTCATATCAGCGTTTTTTTTATTTTTTTTTTTCTAATTGAAGAAATTCTAGTGTTAAATAAAGTGAAGATTACTATTCGAAAGCATTGGGACATAAAAACATGAACGGCATCCACTATGTAGGACACATGTATATATTGTATATCATCCAGAAAGGATTAGAAATACATTAGCCATATGTAAATTAAAAAGTAATAGGTTATAAAAATAATATGTTGCAAAAACCTATTACCAAAGGAAGTATGGAACGAAGTAACCTATTATTGAAAAGTAACTATTTATCCCATCTCTAATTTATAGCCAGTTTTAAACTTTTTCAATATCGATTTAAAATTCAACATTTTTTTAAAAAGCATTTTTATACATGAATACATAAAACTACAGGACTTGTCATTAACATGATTTAGAAGTTAAAAAATTTCCTGCTCAAAAAATTAAAAAAAAATAATGTAAAATAGCCTGAAAAACACATTTAAATTAACTCCAAAAAAATATCAACGAGATTTTCATCGAAATAACTAAGAACCCCGCATATAAAATCAGCATTCTACTAAACAAAATCAGCTTTCAAATCAGTTTATTCATTTGGGAATAACAGTGTCAAGGCAGATACACACGTACATACACACACACACAGATATACAAACACACACATTCATACATTCACACAGACAGAGAAAGACTTTAAACTGGGATTAAAAATGTTTCGGTTGAGTAAAACTATTTTTTTAAATAAATCCTTACCTCGTTTATTTATTTTTTTCTAACTGAAAATCTGTTCTTACGAGCAGGGGATTAATTAAGTAATTAAGAATGATTAATGGTATACGGTGCTTAGTGTTATGTATGTAAAATTCATTGAATAAAACAATATTATAAAAAAAAAAATATATTTTTTATTTAATACACATTAAATTGCAAAAGTAGATCCTCACAACTATTGCATAAAATTAATTCAATTATGCAGTCTTGAAATTTGAGTAAAAGATTAAATTTTTACGTACCTTTAAAGTTCAAATTAATTTTTTTTTCATTTTAATTGATACTATCATTTAAAAAATCTTTTTTTTTTAATCCAAAAGTATTATTCTTTTTCTTTTCTTCCGAATTATTTTTTTATTCATTCTATTGTAAAATTTACATGTAACATATTCGTAAAAGTAGTTTTTATTTTTGCACCATAATGTGTCAATACGGAATGAAAATTCAAAATAAAGCGCAAAGAATTATGGGTACAAATTTAAGAAAAATTAAAATCAAATTTTTGTCTATAAATCGCCCAAGATCGAAATATTTTGCTATGTATTCTCGTTTCGGACATCAAAAAAGCCAAAAATGCCTTCAGAATATTTTTTTGTGTGTATGTTTGTGTCTGTATGTTTGTAACGGTATTTTTATCCGAGTGTCACATAAAAACGGTTGGAAGGAATTCAGTGACACTTGGCGGGGCTTTATATGCGTATCCAACATAAAATTATATCTATCGAACACTTCAAAATTGCGATTTGGCATAAAAAAAAAAAAAAAAAAAAAAAAAATGCACAAGCGCTACAAACTTTGTCTCAATAAAACTCGTAGAAATTTAAAACATTTACGGTATTTTTAAGCTTTTAGTCATCAAGAAAGCCAAAAAAAAAAAAAAAAAAAAAAGAGCTTTCTAAATTATTTCTGTGTCTGGGTGGGGGTGGGGGTGGAGAGAGGAGATAGAAAGGGGTTGTCTCTAGATTTTTTTTTCGTCTTCTTAACGTCCGTGTATCCCATGAAAACGGCTAGATGGAACTCAGCAAAATTTTGTTTAAAAATTTTTGCATTATAACATTTTTTTTGCTTTTAACTGTTCCTTAAGAGACCACTTTATTAAAATAAGCTTGATTTTGTTAGTTTAAATATTTCCAACCTGATTCCGACTTGGACAGTCACATTTGATTTATCAAAATCTAAAAAAGTTCCTCAACTTCAAAAAACTAAAAGCTGCGCGCGCAGTTTTTAATTTGCAATTTGCTGACGTTCAAAAGGTGGAAAAATATCTTTGTGAACGTAGAATAAATAACTGTATGTGCAAAAACGTTCCTGAATTCCAGGAATATGGTTAGTTATTCTGTACTAAGCATAGTGAATTCCTGATACGTATTGTTTCATGCTTGAATGGTCACGTCAAAAGCAAGTTAGACGTGTGTAACCTTGTGTTGCATTAAATTTTCAAGCTTGAAATGTCAAGTTTGATGTAAGCTCTCTGTGCTGCTTGGGTTTGTTTTAGAACGTATTTTTCAATGATTTCGTTTTCTGCCGCCTTAAGTACGGCATTGATTCATAGTCTCCTCTAAAGGGTTGTAAATCCCAAAGATAACACAAAATCACGCTAAATTACCGATTTATAAAAAACCACACAAAGACATACCATAAACTGAATTCTTATCTGATTGGCTTCTGGTGATTTAAGGTTTATATGGTATGCGGAAGTTGGTGTAAGATTTATCAGTTTCATATTTTAAAAGTAAATAAAAAAAGGAAGAAACTGCGAAAATTTCGCAAACCTAATGTTACTTTACAACAATTATAAGAACAACTTTCACAGTTGTTGAATAAACAATATAAAAATTAACAATAAACAATGACATTTAATAAACAATATGAAAACAATATATAGAATTTTTGCAATAATGAAAATCTTTAATTTTAAACTATTTTCTTCAGCCAAATAACTGACCCTCATTTGAAAATGGTGTATCTTCTGTTTTGAGGTGTTTTTATTTATTTATTTTTAATTTTTTTTTTTTTTTTTTTTTCTTGAGTTACTTTTTACGAAGGTTTCTCATATGATTTTAAACATTTCAAGTATCTTTCTATGGATGATAAAAATAAATAAATAAATATGTAAACTTGATCAAGGTGCAGAATTATTACAATTTTCCTTAAGGACATTTCAATTTTTGTTGCCATTTTGGCGCTAGATTTTTTTTTTTAATTATTTTTTTCCGTATAAAAAAGGAGAAAATTTTCGAGTACTTTTTTTGCTAATATATTAACTATTGCACATTGTCTTTAATTTATAAAAATACTTTATATTCTGTTTATATTTTTAATGGATGGCTGGGTTTAAAATGATGCTTGTTCATTAAAAATTTTCAATTTATAAGAAAGTGCATTTTTTCTATAAAATGATATGGTAAGACAAAATAAATAATTTATGCGATTATAGTTTCTATTTTTTTTTTTTTTTTTTTTTTTTTTTTTTTTTGTAATATTTTAAAAATTATTTATATTTTTGATGCGCTACTTGGTTTAAAATGGCTGTCGCGAAATTAAAGTCCTTGGTGAAAAAATATTCGGTACTTTTCAGCAACAAAATTTTTAAAAAATGCTTAATTAACTTACATACCAGGCATACTATTCGTGCCAAAAACATATTATTTTTAAAAAATCTAAAATTAGGGAACATTAAAAAACTTATGAAACAAAATTCTGAAGAAAATTGCTGGGTTTAAGTTTTACGAGGCTACTACATATATTCATGGCGATATAGCGGTTTCTTTAAAAAATCCCCAAAATAATTGTCACTTTTTTAACTATCACACGCAAGGTATTAAATCCAATGCAAAAGCTTTTTCAGAAAACTTGACACACAATATATTAGACACAGCATTACAGCAATCACAATGCAAAAATATTAAATATCTAACGAAATATGAGCATTTTTACTAAATAATTTTTAACTGCGCATGAGCTAGCTTTAACGAAATTTCGTTTGCATAATTCAATAGCCAAATGTATTGAGCTACCTATATAAAAAACCTCAAGAAGTATTTTTTAAATTCACAAAATTGTACGTGATATAATAAATTACTTATCAGTTCCTCAAAAAAAAACCAGCTAAACTATAAGCGGTATTACTCATATTTTATTTTTATTCGGTCAATTGTAATGCAATGTTCATTGATTATCAATCAGAGTTGGTCAAAATTCAATCACCTGGATGACTAACGATTAATGATTAAATTAATCGATAATCAAAAATATTTTGACAAATGATTAATTTAATCGTTAATCAAAAATATTTTGATTAATAATTAAATTAATCGTTAATCATAAATATTTTGATTAACAAATAATTCAATCATTAATCGCAAGTGTTTTGATTGACGAATGAATTAATCGTTAATCGTGGATATTATGACTAACGATTAATTTAATCATTAATCATATTTTTTATGACTAACGAATAAATCAATCTTTAATCGTATTTTTATGACTAATGATTAAATCAATCATTAGTCAAAAGTGTTATGACTAACGATTAAATCAGTAAATAATTATAAATTTCATAAAAAAAGAAAAAGAATTCTCTTTAAAACATTTTTCAATATTGTTTAAATGTGTTTAGAACTTGAATTCACATTTCAGTCTATCTATATGATTGTCTATCTGTCCATCAGCTTTTCTTATCATAGTTTTAGAATGACTTGAAATAGATATATGTATATATTCAGGTAGAATTTTGCATCGGATCAGGTGCCAGTCGAGAGTCGAGTTTGCATTAGTTTCAGACCCAAGGATTAAAACGCGAGTCTAACCGTATTAGAGAATTTTTTTTTCCATGTTTTTATAACTTCGTTTCTTGTTTGTATGTTTGTTTGTCCAGTACAAATCTTGCAATCGATTAACTAACTTCCCGACTAGCTAGACATTTGAAACTTTCAGGACAGCTCAGAACACGGTGACAATCCATTTTTTTTTTATATTTTTATTCAACTGTTTCAAGTCCCTGCTACCTTCGGCAGCGTTTATACGATTCGACAGAAAATTTATTTAATTAACTTCCCGACAAGCTAGACATTTGAAACTTTCAGAATAGTTCAGAACACGGTGAAAATGCATTTTTTAAATATTTTTAACCAACTGTTTCGGTTTCCTGCGTCCTTCGGCAGCGTTACCAGTACAAAAGCTTGTAATCGACTTTTCACTAACTTCTCGACTAGCTAGACATTTGAAACTTTTAGGATAGCCCAAAACACGGTGAAAATACATTTTTTAATACTTTTAGTCAAATGCTTCAGGTCCCTACTGCCTTCGGCATTGTTTTTATGATTCAACAAAAATTTTATTTAACTAACTTTCCGACTAGCTAGACATTTGAAACTTTCAGAGTAGTTCAAAACACAGTGAAAATGCATTTATTAAATATTTTTAACCAACTGTATTGGGTTCCTGCTGTCTTCGGCAGCGTTACCAGTACAAAGATTGCAATCGATTTTTCACTAACTTCCCGACTAGCTAGACATTTGAAACTTTCAGTATAGCTCAGAACACAGTGACAAAACATTTTTTTAATACTTTTAGGCAACTGTTTCAGGTCCCTAATGCCTTCGGCAGCGTTTATATGATGCAACAGAATGTTTATTTAACTAACTTCCCGTCTAGCTAGACATTTGAAACTTTCAGAATAGTTCAAAACACGGTAAAAATGTATTTTTTAAATATTTTTAACCAACTGTTTCGGGTTCCTGCTGCCTTCGACATCGTTACCAGTACAAAGCTTGCAATCGATTTTTCACTAACTTCTCGACTAGCTAGACATTTGAAACTTTCAGGATAGCTCAGAACACAGTGACAATACATTTTTTTAATACTTTTAGTCAACTGTTTCAGTTCCCTACTGCCTTCGGCAGTGTTTATATGATGCAAGAGAAAGTTTATTTAACTAACATCCCGACTAGTTAGACATTTGAAACTTTCAGAATAGTTCTGAACACGGTAAAAATGCATTTTTTAAATATTTTTAACCAACTGCTTCGGGACCCTGCAGCCTTCGGCAGCGTTACCAGTACAAAGAATTTTTAACTAACTTCCCGCGCTAGAACTAACTTCATACAAAACACTTCATATGGTTTTAGTAAATAAATCCTTATCGAATCATGTTCATAGTTAGTCTAAGAACATGATTCGACAAAGATTTATTTAACAAAACCGTATGAAGTATACCTTTTTTACATAGGAATTTTTGCTAGTGTTCGGACACTTTTGTTACCGACTGTATATTGTAATATCTTTTCAGATATATAAAGTTTGACTTGTTTATATATGAAAAGCTAATGATTTGGCTGCAGTTCTGATAAAATGATAAATTAAAACAATGTTATAAGATTATCAGTATATCAAAGTCCTTAAATTGTCATTTATGTTAAGTAAACAACATATTATTTGCTTTAGAGATTTTTAATTTGTTTTTTCCCCGCAAAAATTTCCAAAGTTCCCAAATTTCCCAGTTTTTTCTTCAAAACTCCCGGGTTTCTGCCCTTGGTTTTAAATTCCCGGGTTTTTTTGCATCTCTGCGTTAAAGACAGAGGGAACCCCAACCGATGTTCATGTGCGAATTCGGTTGTTTATCTATGTGTCCAGAGTGCCCAGGTGGGAATGGAGACGCTGCCAAAGATATCGACGATCTATACCGTGGATGGGACAGACATTATTGGAGTTTCATTTCAGACTTTTTTTTTTTTTTTTTTCAAATTTTATATTCATAAGTGATTTATTTAAACATAGTGACCAGCGACGTAGAAAAAGTCAGCTAGTTATTTTATAAAATTATTAATTTAGTTAATGCGAATGATTGTCATTAAAAATTCTTTTTTTTTTCAGTATAATTAAAATTAGAAAGAAAAGCAAAAATCGAAATATTTTATGCAGTGTTCAATATTTTCTTTAAAAGTACGTTTTCTAAAGAAAAATTCTTTAATAAGTAATGCTGAATAAATCTTACGTGATCTTCAACTAACTTTTCTGACAAAAAAAAAAAAAAAAAAAAAAAAAAAAAAAATTCATTTTTGTACTTAAAGGATTTTACATTCTTTTTTTTTTTCCCTTAAGTTTCTTTAAGAAGACACATAAACAGGGAAATTTAATGCTATTTTCATCTGAGAAAAATACATCATTCGGAATAAAAATAATGTTAGGAAAAACTGAAGTTAAAAAATAAATAAATAAATATTGATTAATGTACGGTGCTGCGACTCATGTCAGGTAAGATAAAGATGTTTCTTTTTATTTATACTCTTTATTTTTGAAAAAAAAAACCTGCATAATAAAATTTTTGAAATATGAAAAATTTTATGCACAACAGGTTTATTTTATTTTTATTATTATATTTTGTCTAAACACATTATTTACAAAAAATGCATTTTTCATGTAACGTTCAAATATATGATGGTGTTATAGAATGAAAAAAGAAATAATAAAATAATTTTAAATTACTCAAGCAAAAAAAAAAAGATTTTTCTAAAAGTTCTTTACTCATCTGTTATCATTTTTTTCAGGATAAATCTGAGGGGATGAATAATTAATTTCAAACCTCTGGTGTAAGGTAAATCATATTAACCCTTTAAGAATAATATTCAATTTAACAAGAGCACCTCTAGTATTAGAAGTAATAAATTTCGACAACATGTTATGTAATTATCTTAATTACATACCAATTATTTAATGTCATGTAACCTTAGTATATGAATTACAGATATCCTCATTTACATATATGCAGAAAAGTACAGAATAAATTTTCAAAGTGAAACACTGGTGCATGTACAAAGTATGTAAAGTTTCAATTTTGCTTATAAACAGCACAAAAAAGACAGAAGTGTAGAGAGTTTAATTTTCTATTAGATGAGAAAATAATGATTTCCAAAAACACTTGTTTCCCTTATTAACCGTTGTCCCTTTTTTTGTATCTTACATTTATATTCTTTTAGACAATATTTTAGACAATGCATTCTTCCATTGTCCCAAAATTTGAACATCTGTAATCGTACGCTTAATTGCTTGAAATTTGTTATATTTTTTTAATATTTTTTACTAAAACTTATAAATTTTAATAATTAAGAGAAAGTTAGACATAAAATTTTTAGCAAATAATTGATTAAACCAATCACAATAACAAATAACGAGGAATAGAAGAAAAAATTCCTTCCTCTTCAGTTGGAAGAATAACTAAAAACTTTCGTTACTTTTGTGTGGTTTTTATTCTTAAACAGAATGGTGAATCATGTTGATTAATAAAGTTAGTTGAGACCTTCATACGGGCTATATACAAACCGAGTTTCTAAAAGTGTATTTTCACCTGAGATTAAAATTTTTAAGTGACCGCCCTTTTAAAAACAAGGTGGCGAATTAAGTTGATTACTAAACATAGTTGATATTTCTATATGAGTTATACTGAGATATACCGAGTTTCATATAAACAGATTCATAAATGCATTTTGTACAATTTGAAATTTTTTTAAATCACTGCCATTTTTTAATAAGGTGAGAATTTAATTTGACCAATAAACACATCCCCGCTAATCAGAAAAGAATTCCACAGTCCAACTTTGTTTCAAATTGATTCACAAGTTCGAAAGTTATTGTGATAAAAACTTTCGATTAGATCTAATATACATAAATAGAAAGCAATATAGGTAGGCGACCAGATATTTTTAATTAAATTTGAGGACAAATATGGTGATGTCCCCGAATTTGAGGACAAAATAAATAAATCACCTTAAGTTGTAAAATTTCTGTAATTTTTATATATGAAGTACCCAAAAGCATTTATTTCATCTTATTTATAATATTATAAATATAATAAATTATTTTAATAAAACATTAATAACTTTGTAATCGGCGTTCTCAAATGTTTTCAAATTTTTTGGGAACGAAGGCTAAATTTCGAGGATTGTCCTCGGGATTAGAGGACTTCCAGCCACCCTAGAAACTGCCCAATTAATGTTTTTTTTATGTAGAAGTGAAGCAATTTAATATTTAAAATAATGATATTAACATGATTCGGAATGTGGAAACATCCAGCCGGCCTACCTACCTATATTTACCGTCCACAGGGGCGAATAACAGCCTGGTCATCATATAGTGATCTACTACACAGCAAATCATCTAAGATACGTAACATAACTTTGAAATGAATTTTGTGCCCAAGTATGGAAAAAAAAAACACAGAAAATAAACGCTTTTCAAATTTAGTTTGGTGACATTTTTTAAGCATACAAAAACAATACATTTTTTTTTTTTTCTTTCTTTCCTTTTTACTTTCTCTTACCCTTACGGTAGAGAAAATAATGTTTTAGGGTCAAATTTTCGAAAGCAAGTTTTTGTTATATTTACATGTTCTGGGGTCTCCTGAATACGAAAATTATATTTTTAGCGAATGGTCTGTGTGTGTGTGTCTGTCTGTCTGTGTGTCTTTTATCAGCATATCTCTAGAACAAATAGTAGCAGAAATTCCAAACTCGGTAATGTGTATCATATAGGGATGCTACACTAAGCTTTTCGTTGAGATGAAGCAAATGGTTCGTGTACAGGGACACTCAAAAGTATTCAAATAGATTACGTCTATGAGGGAAATTGCAGGAAAGTAGAGTTTAACATCTATAGACTGCACCAAACTAAATTAAACGAATATATATTTTTTTGTAATAGAGATAGTCAACTGGGAAAAAAATGTGTATGTAGGAGCCTTCCTTTGAGGGGAGTAAATTTTCATGATGGGTATCTTTCAAGAGAGCTCGCCAGTACCTTTAAAACGAATGATTGTACATCGATCTGCGATAATTTAAAATAAAGTTATCGATTTCTTTCATTTTTAACTATATATATATATAGTTATATATATATGTATATATATATATATATTATTTTTTTTTGTTGTTTTGAAATGAGTTTAATGTTTTAATGTTTTTATTGAGAATAAATTCAACTTTTTTGGGGATATTTTGTGTTATACTAATTCTCTAATATGTAAATTGTCTGCATTATCATAGAAGAGAATTTTTTTAAATAATAATTTTAATAAATTATTTTTACTGAGTGAATTTGTATAGGAAAATATAGAAGAAAGTCATGTGGTGTCCACAACACACTTGTTATTTGTTGTTAGTGGATGTGCTTTACTAATAATATTTTACCATTTCCAGGAAAGCTGTTCGGGAATTGAAATAAATTCCTCATAGAGATATGGTAAATAATGTATGTTTTAAGCTAAATATTCATCTTTTGTTTTTTGTATACTTACACGTTTTGAGGCTTCCTGATTACCGCAGTCGAGTTTTTTAACGTTTGATCTTTGTCTGTATTTCTTAGAGTGACTTAAAAACGAATAATTTTAGGAGATTCAAATGTTGTATTTTGAATTTAATATATGTTTGTTGCTGGAAAAGTTTGATCAAGTTTGATCAAGATTGATAAGTTTCAAGGAATGTTGCGTGTGAAAATTGTCTGTTTAATTTTAAGTAAACTTTTAATTTTGATAACAGAATTAAATTCTGCATAAATGTAGGTGCATTAATGAAACGGGGGGGATGGGGGTTTGAAGGGGGCGGTAGCCCCTTCACACAGAACTAATTATCATATAAAACTCTGCCGAAGCCAAATTTGAATTGTTTAACATAGGTTTACATAACAGTACTCGTTATCTTACCTCTTAATCTCCAATCTGTATTTATAGTATTAAATTTCAGGGAAAGAAAAAGTCGTGTGAGTGGCACACCAGATTATTTGAGTATCAAAAAGGATTAACAAATACTTTGCTCAAACATCATAAAGTTATACAAAATACCCATGGCTTTTCTTTTACTTTTTATGATTTTATGTCTAACTAGTTAATACCCTTCAAAATTTGACGGATCATGTACAACTTAAATCTTTTCACAGCATAAAGTTTTAAACATTCCTGTTTTAATATTTCGTATTGCTCTTAACCAGTTTAAAATCCCCTGCTACAATCAATTACTTTTTGGTCGAGGGGAAGAGGAATAAATTTTATGAAATTTCAATATACAAAATTTAAGCGTACTCCGTATAATAAAGAATATAATAAATCCGAAGATTTTTTTCTTATTTTACTCTGCATAGGACCAAAAGAATGTTTGGAGTAATTAAAAGAAAGACAGAATTTATAAACTATGGTAAGAATGGAGAAAGAAAGCACACATCAATATATCATACATATTATTTTAATTTTATTGCTAATTTTTGTATTCAACATATTTTTCTACAAATATCATAAGACTAAGATCTTGACTCGACAATTATTTACTTAACAAAACGGTATTCAGCGAAAATCTTTTAAATAGAAATTATTGCTATCGCTTCAATAATTTTGCTGCCCACTGTACATAGCATGAAAATAAAATCTATTGAATATTATATTAATATTCCATTTCAATTACAATATGACAGTGGCGCCATCTATAATCTATCGATGTAAAAAAAAAGTTAAAAATCGAAAAGAGTTTTTTAATTTTTTATTTTTTATTAATTTATTTATAAAAGCAAATTAATTTAATTTAAAATAAATTTTGACAGTATTTCTTTCTTTTTTTTTTTTTTTATTCTATAATTATAATTTATTTGTACTTAGAAAGAGACTACGCTACTAAAAAATAAATAATCTTTACTTCTTTTTGATTGAATAATTTATTTTATTTTACTTTAACATTGTAAAATAAAAATAATTAATTTTTTATTTTATCAAAATAGTATATTTCAACGAAAGTTCGTAAAAAAGTTCGTACAAATAGTATATTTGAACAACTGTTAAAAATAAATAAATAAATAATAAGAATGAATCGAATATTTTAGCAAGTTAATTTGCTCCGGAAATTTCTTATAATAAATTGCAGCATGTAAATTTTTACTCGTATAAAATATCAATATTTTAAGGTTTTTCTTTCTAAATTAGATTTTCTATAATATATTATGGAAATGAAATAGAGATTATAATAATTAAATTTAAAAAAAAAAAAAGAAAGAAAGAAAGAAAAACATCCTTGGATGTTAAATATTTATCGCCATCATTTCTAAACAAAATTTTCAAGTGAGAAAAGTCAATTTTTAAAGAACAATAAATAAATCTAAGAATTTGTTAGTTTTAAAAGATTCTTTTTTCCTTTTAAGGAATGGAAAACAAAAATTTAAAAATATATATGTTCTATATGGTACCACATGGGGTCACAATAAAAAAATCCCGAAATCCTATCCTGTGTAAAGAAATTTTCGGCGATAATGTACATGACATTAACCGATAAGAATTCGCAAATTCCTTTGTTTGAATATACTTCCTTGGAAAGTATGAATCAATAAATTAATCGTGTGAATTATTTTTATCATTGAGCTTTAAATAGGCGTCTGCCATAGACATATGAAATATTGTCGTCTGATCGACCTCTAGTATCGTATTCTTATTGCACTGAATAAAGAGAAAGGTATATTCCCGTTCCGCATTGGTTCAAAATTTTCTGGCGCATGCCCAGATCGTTCGATTTTGGTCTTACAGAAAGTGCATTGTGTTTTAATATTATAGATTAGTCAGCAAAAACCATTGTTTGTGGATAAAATTATTAAAGCGTGAGTCACATGCCTTTGTTGGAAAAGCATTTTAAAACTTTTCTTTTACAAATCTAATGTCTTATACACATCCTATAACACCCTTCTAAATAGATATTACCTTCTCAATGGCAATTTTAACTCTCATTCATCTCTACAAACCATATAATACATTTTTTAAAGTAAAAAAAAATGTATATTTTCTATACTAGTTCTCTATATTAGCTCTTGCTCTCGAAATCAAACTTTTCACTAAAATTTTCTTCTAATTCATATCAGACACGTGCATAATATTTCACTTTTTAATATCTTACAATAAAGCACTCTTCACGCGTCATTTATTTTTTAAGTAAAATATAGAACAATATCCACCCTCAGTTCCATATTTCTCTTTGTTAATCTGTTTGCCTAGTGCCACAGATATCCCACTACTCCTTTTGTCATCCTGTCTTTCCATTATCCGGGACTTTCTGCGTGGGTGGTTACGACTACATCTGATGTATATTTCCCTCTCACATCTTTATCTCCTCGAGTATCCTATTCGACGCCTTTTCGTGTTTCATTGCAATTTTCTTTTTGTCAAATACATATAAGATAACAATGCCTAGCTTTACCAAAAACTGGAATAAAATTAATGCTTCGAAAATATTGATCTTTTAATTTTCAGAGCGAAAGTTGGAATACTGTGAATGAAAATAAGGATATATTATTTTTTTTATTTAAAATACATTATTTTGATGCTGAAATTAGAATGATAATTTGTAAAACAGTAAAAACAGTATTTTCGCATAATTATCCAACAATATTTAGTGATTAATTCATTACCTATGCAACTCTAACAGTTGATCCAAATGTTTAAAGACTTAATTATTGTTAATGTTTTTGTCAGCGTTAATGCATTAAATCTATTTTGTTGTTTAATTTGTTTGTTTATTGTGTTTGTAAAATCAACGTTGTGTTTAAATATATCATAATGGTATTTATTCCTTTTACAACAGATTTTATTATATTAAGTTGTATAATTTCTCAAAATATGTTACGAATATGCCACCGTTTTTAATTTCATGGTACATTTCAATTACGATGAAATAAAATAAAATAAAAACTATATGTATACGGGGTATTTTTTCTCTTATTTATACATTCTCCTAAACTAAAAGTAATAAAATAATTATGATTTTAAATAAAAATAAAGCAGGATTCTATAAGGGAGTCGGGGTTATTTGACATAAGAAGCTACAGTCGACAACAAAAGTATCCAAGTACAAGCCAATAAATCCGATATCAAAAAGGTAGACTTAAAACTGTTTTGTTAAATAAATCCTTGTCTAATCATGTTTTTAGACTAACTAAAAACAACACTCGACAAGGATTTATTTAACAAAGCAGTATTAAGTGTACTTTTTTTTAGACAGGGATTATTGCTAGTGCTCGGATACTTTTGCTGCTGACTGTAGTTAGCACTCAGCTTACGTTTCCTCCCACGATGGAGGTAGAGCGATGTCTTTTTACTAGTGGAGAGTGTACGTCACAGATTATTATACAGATAGGACACTCCCGTATATTCTTCGGTAACCGGAATTTGACTGCAACGACCCTATTGTCAACGGCTGTAAGTTTCTCGATCTCTCCAGCTTACGCAATCGCTCGTCTTATTTTTATTGTATCTACGTTCATATCGTAATATTAGTTCAACGTTAAACCCAACATCCAATCGACTAACCATTTATCGATGTTTACGTTTGGACTTTGTTAATGTTTACGAATTTGATTGTCGAAAGCAATTTATTTTAAGAAGCAAGTACTAAATATTAAGCAAATAAATTTCGAAAATATACATAAACCAGAAATATTTTTTTCATTTTAAAGCATTTTGTATTATTTACACCAAGCAATGTTAAATATTTAAGATTTCATACCATACTGCTATTTCAGCATTACAGTTTGTTATATTAATTTGTACTCTTGAACACGAATGTGTTTGGAAAAATTTATTTTCAAACATAATAAAAATTAGGTTTATTTCTTAGAAAATAGCTGTGATGATATTGTAAATTTAAAAGTAGTAGAAAAAGTGAAGGAAAGAAAACTACACATACGTTTTCGTTGGCAACTTTATTATTGTTTACAAACTTCATTGTCAAATCAGTTTATTTTAAGAAGCAAGTGCTAAATATTAAGAAAATAAACTTTGAAAATATACATAAAATAAAAACTTTTTTTTTTTCATTTTAAGGCATTTTGCATTATTTAAACCAAGCAACGTTAAATATTTAATGATTTCATACTGCTATTTCAGAATTACAGTTTGTAATTTTAATTTGTACTTGAATATGAATATGTTTCACAAAGCTTATTTTTAAAATTTATAAAAAATAATTTTTATTTCTTAGAAGAATAGCTGTGAATGTTTTGAGGATAATTTTGTGAATTCAAACACAATAGAAAGTGAAGAAAGAGAAAACTTCCCATACTAACCTGCTACTAACTACTCGCGAAATAGAAAAACAATTTTCGATCAAAGATGCTATTCATGTAGACTTAACACATGTAGTTCCCCTCTGTTGACACTAGTGGTGCTACTATATTTCCGGTTCGCGTTTTAGATCACTGTCCTATCTGTATGATAATCTGTGGTGTACGTATAGGTGCACCATTCCACCGTAGATTTGGGTGACCAGATGTCCTCATTTTCTGAGGACAGTCCTCATTTTTCAAGTGTTGTCCTCAGTTGCTTTCAAAAGTTCTCATATCCTCATTTGTCCTCATTTTTGGACGTTTGCTCTCATTTGTCCTCAGTGTTTAGTGATTTCCTTTTTTACTGAAAATTTCAGCATTAGAGATGCTGCTAACCTTATTAGTTTTCAATACTGATTCTACAATTCAACACAGCATAAAAAAATCACGATTCCTTGATTCATTTCATTCATTTTTAAATGATTTCCATTACTAAGCAATACACAGAATACATTTTTTCTATTGGTATATTTTACTCTTTGCAATGGAAGAACACTGAAAACTAACTAAGTCAGAGACACAGATTTCTTTCGGCTGCAAAAGTACCCGAGAGTTGACAATAACTCCGATATCAAAAAGGTACATTTAAAACTGTTTTGTTAAATAAATCCTTGTCGGATCATGATCTTAGACTGACTAAGAACATGATTCGACAAGGATTTATTTAACAAAGCAGTATTAAGTGTACTTTTTTTTACACAGGGAAAATTGCTAGTGCTCGAATACTTTTGCTGCCGAAAGTACCTTGTTGATATCTCACGATTTCTTGCTCTCGTGAAAAAATAGTGGTACTCGAAGGTCAACATAATAGCTAGTTTGCAGCACAGATTATCATACAGATAGGACAGTGAAGCTAAAACCCGAACTGAACATATAGTAGCACCACTAGTGTCAACAGAGGGGAACTACATGTGTTAAGTCTACACGAATAGCATCTTTGTTCAAAAATTGTTTTTCTATTTCTCGAGTAGTTAGTAGCAGGTTAGTATGGGAAGTTTTCTCTTTCTTCACTTTCTACTGTTTTTCAATTCACACAATTATCCTCAACACATTCACAGCTATTCTTCTAAGAAATAAAAATTATTTTTTATAATGTTTAAAAATATGCTTTGTGAAACATATTCATATTCAAAGACAAATTAAAATTACAAACTTTAATTCTGAAATAGCAGTATGAAATCATTAAATATTTAACGTTGCTTGGTTTAAATAATGCAAAATGCCTTAAAATGAAAAAAAAAAAAGTTTTTATTTTATGTATATTTTCAAAGTTTATTTTCTTAATATTTAGCACTTGCTTCTTAAAATAAATTGATTTGACAATGAAGTTTGTAAACAATAATAAAGTTGCCAACGAAAACGTATGTGCAGTTTTCTTTCCTTCACTTTTTCTACTACTTTTAAATTTACAAAATCATAACATTCACAGCTATTTTCTAAGAAATAAAACTAATTTTTTTTATGTTTGAAATTAAATTTTTCCAAACACATTCGTGTTCAAGAGTATAAATTAATGTAACAATCTGTAATGCTGAAATAGCAGTATGGTATGAAATCTTAAATATTTAACATTGCTTGGTGTAAATAATACAAAATGCTTTAAAATGAGAAAAATATTTCTGGTTTATGTATATTTTCGAAATTTATTTGCTTAATATTTAGTACTTGCTTCTTAAAATAAATTGCTTTCGACAATCAAATTCGTAAACAATAACAAAGTCCAAATGTAAACATCAATAAATGGTTAGTCGGTTGGATGTTGGGTTTAACGTTGCACTAATATTACGATATGAACGTAGATACAATAAAAATAAGACGAGCGATTGCGTAAGCTGGAGAGATCGAGAAACTTACAGCCGTTGACAATAGGGTCGTTGCAGTCAAATTCCGGTTACTGAAGAATATACGGGAGTGTCCTATCTGTATAATAATCTGTGGTTTGCAGAACATTAATGCTTTATGCCGTCAGACTAGAGGTCAATTCCTATTCCTAGCATAGCCTGGCGCAATTGCAGCAAATAAGTGACAATCCGTGGGCAGACTTATATGAAGACAACTGCCTTCAAATCGCAGATGCTGTATATAGGACCTTTGGTCCCATTTAATTTTTTTTTTCCTATCCATGACACGACACCAACCAACCAACCAGCATAGCCTGTTTTTTACCTTGTTCAGATTGCCTTTTCCTTTAAAAATGTTAGCTACTGGATCAGTTCCATATGAAGTAGTTATGATTTCGTTAACACTAAAACCTTGGTCTGTACAATAGTGACAATTCTATTAAAACAGTTTATAAAAGTATTAATAGAAGTAGATATAAAATAGTTTGGTACTTTCGTATATCAACCGCATATCAGAAATTAATACTTTTGTATAAACAGCATGACTATTATGTAATACACGAAGAGAAGTATAATGTGTACAAGTTTATGATAACGTTTATTGTAACTTTAATAATGCTTATATAAATAATGTTTATCGCATAAGTTCTTAAGTGGTATAAATTTATCGTAAAGACGATTAAGGGCTGCAAGTGGGGTTAATATAAGCTAATTTTATGCTATATTTTATGAAATTTTGTGTCCTCAGAAATGTCTTCATTTTAGAAGAGAACTGTCCTCATTTTTCTCATGGAAATGAGGATATTGCATAATTTGTCCTCATTTTGCATCAAAAAAATCTGGTCACCCCACCGTAGATTCATTCTGCTAAGAAGCATCATGATATAAAAATCTCTATTTCATCATTTTTTTATTACTAGTGTGTACGTTTTTTTCAACGTACATTTCTTTGGATGATGAATCTGTAGATCACACTGAGGTGCTGCTTATGACGATTTTCGAAATCGTAGATAACTTTTGTTGCATGAATGTATCATAATCTATTTTTTTTTTTTTTTTTAATGTTTGGGATTCTGTGGTATCCGTTTTAGGTTGGGTATCCCTGTGGTGCTAATTGGCATAGATAGGTATGGGGCCAATTTGCATAACTATAAAAAGCAATATTATAGCTTGAATTTTCAATGCTTGATAGTTCAAATGCTGAAGAATCTCTTCAAGGTGAAAATCTTCCTCGAAAAAATTCTTTACATTTTAAAAACCCTTGCGTTTTAAAATCCTTTACGCTTTAAAATCGTTTACGATTATTTTATTTATTTTATCGAAATTTAGACGATTACATTCCTTGGAACAGGGGTCGTACTTTCCGCCCTGTTTTTCAGGACACTCTCATCGAAAAAACAATTTCACCTTTTTAGCCACCATTAATTTCATGTAGAATTATTCTAGATATATTTATAGTAATGTGCCGCGATATACAGGGTAGAGATTATAGTATAAATATAGTTGTATCAATATATTTTAATATTTTTTATGTCTGAGAGTGTCCTGAAAAAAGGGCGGAGAGTACGACCCCTGCCTTAAAAAGAAGATTGAGGAGACTGGTATTTTTTGCTTGCGTTTAGTTTTATATCATCTATTTAAGCAGCCGACAGCTGCACTGAAGACTGAAAACTTGAGCGCCATACTTGAAAGTATTGCAAAACTAAATAGATACTTAATGACATTTAAATCCTTTGCGATAAAGTTCTCATAGGCTAACAGCATTCCAGAGGTAAATCCCATCAGAGGTGTGGCTTTTGTTGATTGTGCCACTCCAGAATAATGTTCAATCTCAGATTCTGTGGATAGTCTCCATAAAGGTGGCGCGCCGTCTCGAATGGTTTGAATTAGTTCAATCACTTGTCGAATTCAGGTTTTGGTACAGTCCCAGGCATTGAACAAACTCATCATGATTGTCTTGTTATCACCAATAAGCTGCAAAATCTCTGTTAGTATAGAATTTCAAATGCGCAATCTCTCCTAAACAGCAAAAGCACAAACTCTCCCATTTTGGTAGGAGAGATTACGCAGTGTTTTTTAAAAATAATTACTATTTTTTAGAGGAAATCTTAGTGCTGGTACCGTTAGTCTAAGTCAGTAGGTTATGAGCAATTGTTAAATTAAAAAATATTTTGTACTACTACCATTGTATTGAAATTCTTAGAAAGGGTTAAGAAAATTCAAGCATTTATTTTTGAGAACGAGCCAAAATAGCCACGTTTTATCTTAAACTCTTAAAGCAATCAATATACAAATTCAAGTCGGCACTTCACTATTGATATTGTACAACCACCTAAAGTTTCAACTTGCCCACTCTATTTTTTCCTTCCGATCCCCTATGTGCGCAATCGCTCCTACCACGCAATCTCTCCTAGCTTTACCTTAATACAAATAAAAATATAAAACACAAAATGACCAAAAAAAAAAAAAAAAGAATATTAAAGAATATGGGTTTTGTAAAGGAAGAAATAGAAATTCTGCCTAGTTTTTTTCTCCTGGTTAAATGCATTTCTTATTTTTATTGACCGGAAACAATTATTGTGTGTTTGCTAAATAGAGGGCATTTACTTATAACGTTTCTGCTCATCATACACTGTTAAAAATGGTTTCTTGAAAATGAGCTAAATTGTCTCAAAATAGCTCCGAAACAATATATACTTAAATTTGAAAACCCATGCACTCAGTTTTGAGTTATATTGACATGCTCAAAAATGCGGTTGACCAATAAGAATCCCAACATCCCCATGTTTGACACGTCAATATACTCAAAAATGAGTACATGGGTTTTCAAATCTAAGTATATATTGTTTCGGAGCTAATTTCAGACAATTTAGCTCATTTTTAAGAAACCATTTTTAACAGTGTAACTTATATAGTCCAGTTGACAATCTTTTGCTGCAACTAAATACTCAAATACGTCAGTATGTAATTTAACAATAAGGCAAATCTAAGATGCAAACTTCATATTTCTGCAAACAATCAAAATATTTTTATGAATGCCTGTCTTCCAATAAAAACAATACTACATGTAAAACACAAGTCTTAAAGTGTCCATATAGACAATATTATTTAATATGCAAGATAAAAATTATGCAAAAGCTATAAAAATGTTATGATTTTAAATTTATTGCTAGACGAACTTCTCTAAAAGTGAGAAAAGAATGTTTTCTGTTATGTAAAGAGCAAAAAATGTGAACCATCACCACATTTTTTCGACTGGTAAAAGGCTGTGAATAAATATTTCGATCTGAAACAGTTGTTCCCTGATTTTCACTTTATGGTATTTACTAGAATTTGTTTTGTAAGGATTTGTTCACCATACTTATTTATATACCTCATTTACAAATCCCTCTGGTTAAATAAGATATTTTCACATCATAAACTCAATGTGAATGTTTAAAATGTAAAAGCTTGTGATATTAATTAAAAAATTCCTAATATAATAAAACCAGGAATTAATTCTTCAGATCTAGCAAGAAAGAAAATTATAGCACTGCACATGCATTGAAAATCCTTTTCTAAGGTTAAAATAATAATATTGTGAAATTCTTATATTTTTATGTGGTTTTAAAAATTTTATAAACAAAAGTGCTTCTTGAATCAGCGAGTTGATATTAGTCCGTAAATATCACTCAAAGAAATATATTTTGTATGATCAGATTATTAAGAAGTTGTCTATTATGGAAAAAAAATAGACATAATGAAAACATGGGGTCTTATATTAATAAGCCACACAGCCATTAGAAAGATAATAATATTCCATGAAAAAATTACACTAGCGATCATAAATTCTAATAAAGATAAAACCTCATAAATTTTACATACAGGGAGTTGTATGAAAAAGTTGTATGAGAAAGGTAACAAAGGCGTCATTTTCAGTCATTGCGGGCTGCTGTGTCAATGGCATTTGTTACAAATCCAATCAGTTTCTGAACTTAATTACAAAATAAAACAATTAAAGTACAATGAATACAATAATACATTTTTCCCTTAAAACTCTTTCTTTGTAAAAATGAAAAAATATCTGTTAATATTTATTTTACTGAAGTAATTTTATCAAAAGAAAAAATTTTATTAGAAAAGGTTGAATTGAGGATGAAAGTAAGCAGAGTCTTGCAATTAATTTTGTACATTTTGCACTAAAATTTAAAGTAGATTTTGCAGGAAATAGTAAATTATTGCATTTAAAAAAAAGTAATGTAAAAATGTCTATGTGCGTAGCAAAGCCAATAAAAATTTACTAAAATTATTGAAAAAATTTTAATAATGTATTTTTTTTTCCTTAAAGGCAAAATGAATACTTAAATAAACTCTTCATTAAAAACACATTTGTAAAACAAAAACAGAAAATTTTTTCAAGAACTACGTGTTATTTTAAATATTTAATAAATTGCAAAATTTTTCCTAGCTCTACTATTTGTTTCAAAATGTAAAATCTAGTGCGTGATTGAATATACAAAGCTTTGTTAACTGTCGAAAATTCAGAAAACAAGCTTTATTTAAACTTTGATTGATTGTTTATTTAAATGTAAATGAGATGTATTTTATTTTGTTTGTTCAAGAAACATAGCTAAAAAGTCAAAAAATAAATAAACAAATAAATAAATAAATGAAAACCTTTCAAATTTCTTTCATTCAACAAAATGACCTCGATTAATTTTAATAAATAAGGAGGGTTTATTTATATGCGATACATTAAATATGCATGTTAGCGGATATGAAAAATGACTCAGTATATTAGCTTCTATTTATGAACAGCTAAAATTAATTCGCTTTAACAATACATAGTTCCCTAAGGAATAAAAGTAAAATGAAACCCATATAAATCATTAAGTTATTTTTTCTTTTACTTCTGGAAATAATTAATTTCATTTGTTTTAAAATTATGTTTCATTATTCCGCATTATAATCATTCTAATTTATAGAAATGCTTACACATTTTGTTTGTGATTGTTTTTTGTGCAAATAATAGAAATGAGATGAGACTATAATGGTATATTGTTGTATATAAATTGAAATTTTTCCTGAGTAACAATTAAAAAAAAAACAATCATTTATTGCTTTAATCCTTTCATGGACAATGTAATTTTGCTCATTTAAAATAATAAAAGAGACTAGAATTTACAAACAAGTCTAAAAGAAAAGAAATAAATGAGGTTTTCCCTTTATGTATTTAAAGTATATATATATATATATATATATATATATATATATGTTTGTTTTTTTTCGAGACTAGTTTTCGTTGGAACATATTATTGAATTAAAATAGCCCCTAAAAGGGGTTAAATTCCCACGAGTTGTAATATATATTATATTCTTTGTATAATTTTACTTTCTTTTACCCATATAATGATATAGAAAGTATAAAAAAATCTTTCATTTTCCGGTATTGCTATATTTACACATTTTGAGGTTCCCTGAATCCAAAAATCAAATTTTTAGCGGTTGGTCTGCGTGCGCCTGTATGACTGTTAAAAGCATTCTCTTCAAAAATAATATTAAGAAGTCCGAGCTCGGTATTCAAAATATTTACGATATAGGGATGATTAAATTTTTTATTGAAATCAAACAAATAGTTTTTCACTGAGATATCCAAGATAGTTCAAATACATTACGGACGAAAATTCTGGTAGGCAACACTTTCATTTTGCACTTATCAAAATGAAATGAATACATATTTTTATATGCATAAAAGCTTGTTTAGTTAAGGATATGATATAAAAACCATTTACTCATCATTAGAAAAATATTAAAACTTCTTCACACACCATAAATTTTAAGTCAGCACAACCGGTTTCGAAAGGCTACGTCCTTTCGAAACCGGTTGTGCTGACTTAAAATTTATGGTGTGTGAAGAAGTTTTAATATTTTTCTATAGTTTGTACGCCAGTTTTCGAATTTAGTTTTTGGCATTTACCCATCGTTTGTGGTTTTACCCAAAATAATTCCAATAAAATGGGGTTATACTTTGAAATTGCTTGCAATTGCATTTCAAGTTGTGTTTAAGTTTTTGAATACTAAGCTAAATTGAAGAATTTTGTGTGATATATGTTGTTCAGTAAAAACTGAGTGAATATATTCTTTTCCGATGGATATAATTAAGATTGGTGCTTTACTAAATTTTACCAAGTTCAGGCAAGATACTGCGGAATGACAATTACTTTCTCATATCCTATTGAAAACAAAGTAATAATTTTGTGTCTAAATTTAAATGCTGATTTTTTCTATTATTACATGTTTTGTGATAACCTTAAAAAGTAAAATTTTAAGCGGTTTATCAGTATATAATGTATATTCTTATTATAATCATGATGTAAAAACAATTAATTGCAGGAAATTCAAATTGGATATTTTAAAGATCATATGGAATTACCAGTTGGAAATTTTAATTAACATTGTTCCATTTTGCGGCCGCGGTAGCCTGGTCGGTAAGAGCAGCGAGTTCGGGATCGAAAGATTGCGGGTTCGGTCCTCGAGCCGGCCGAATACCGTCGTGTACGCTAATGGCGACTGGTGCACGTTAAATTCCGTCGTGGTCGCAAAGTCCTCCAAGTTCCCATCAAAAATTATACATCTGGGGGTACCGGGACATGGGTTTAACTCGCTCTGATCCGGATCAAAATTCGATGATGCCATCTTTCACCAGCTTCTGGAGCTAAAGTCGTACTTCCTCCCTATGAGGCGCTCCTAATAACGGAAGACGCACTCCTCATGCCTTAAAAATCCGGTTAGTTCCACTACCGAGGCTCGGAATTTCCGAGTGGCGCACGACAACAACAACAACATTTAAAGAAGTAATATTGATAAAGTTTGTCTGAATAATTTGGAACGAATTTTAAATTTTAATAACTGCTTTTCATTTTTATAAATGTATACTCTATGCTACGAGAGAGGCGTAATATTCCTCACACGGAAATATATAAAGTAAAGCTATGAACGTTTGCGTTAAATTCAAAAGAATAATAATAAAAAAAATAAATAAAAATCCAAATATTAATTTTTTGCTAACTATTGTAGAATAATTTTGAATTCATTCATTTTCTATGCATTTCTATTACAATTTTGTTGTTATTCTATAATTAAAAGTAAGAGATGTAATAAAACCAAGAGAGTTATTTTGCGCTATCTCTCCTTACACGGTAGATGTGATTGCACACATGTGTAAGACAAACTGGAATTAATTATAACTACAATTAAATTGTTATCAATAATAATTGCACTGAAATAAAATTGTTACAAGTTTTTCTTTTTTTTTTTCTTTTTTTTTTTTTTTTTTTTTTTTTTTAACTAATACGTTTGTACTCGGAGTAGATATTTTGATTTAGTAATTAAAAAATTAGAAAAATCAAAGAATTTTAAAAATACATTTTTTATTTTAAATTTCTTTTATTCTTCCGATTTTTTAAGAAAATTTTTAAAGAATCAATATAAAACAAGATCAAATAATAATAATAATAATAATAAATAAGTAAGTAAATCAAAATTAAATTTAAAAAAAAAAAAAAAAAAAAAAACATTAAGTTACTAGATAAAACTTTTAACTTAAAGTTAATGCAGTTCCTTTTCAGTGTCAATGTTTTCTTGTTTACTGAACTAATCTGTCATTTTCCACAAACGTTGCACTTATTTTTGTAAGTGGAGAACCTTTCGTGTAACCACCTGCTCCAAGTTAACCTATTCGAGATTGACTGCACACCATCTAGGCAATGTATTTTCGAGTGAAAAATACGGGTAACAAACTATGTGCCCAATAATATATGGCTGATTCTGCCCATTTTTAAGCCCATAATCTACCCACAGTTTATTATTAATTAAATTTAATTTCTCAAAATTTTGCGCACAAAAATGTTCTAAAACATGAAACCTAAATTTCGTTTATTTTGAAATTTTCTTATTTTAATTTTAAAAACCGTTACGTTAATTTAATAATTTTATTGAAATGTACACGATTACTGTTCTTAGAACGAAATTTGAGAATGCTAATATTTTTTGTTTATATTCAATTTTATCGTTTCTGTTTTAGCAGCCGACAGCTGCACAAAACTTGAGCATCATACTATTTGAAAATATAGTCAAAGTAAACAGATATACAATAACATTAAATAATTTGCGATAAATTTCTCATAGGCTACCGTTGGCAGTCATGAGGTTCAAGGTGTGGCTATTGTCGATTGTTGCCACTTCTAAAATTTTCCAAATTTGGATTCTAGGGACGGTTTCCAAAAACGTCCTTTTGAATGTCTTAAACTATTCCAGTCACTTGCACAAGTTGTCTTCTGTTACAATCAACAAACTGATTCTCATTGTATTGCCATGAGCTGCGTAATCTCTCCTACACTATTAGAATTTTTTTCCTTGGTTGAATCAAAACATGGTACACTGTAGCTGAAACCATATGATGAAGTAACCTTTTACCGTTATTTGGAGATTATTTTAACCCAAGCTTGGTACTGCAATAGCTACAACCATAAGATGGGGTAATCTTTTACCATAATTTCGTGCTTTTTTTCAACAAGAAGCACCAGATCGGGGTAGAAGGTTTCACCATCGCATAGTTGCAGCTACGGAAGTACCAAATTTTATTTCAACCTAGTAAATTAAGGCTACTGTAGTACCAACATTTGGCTCAACTTTGTACTGAAATTTTTAACAGTGTAGTATAGAATTTAACAGTGCGCAGTATATTCTAAGTAAAAAATGTGCAAACTGTCCCATTTCGCCAGGAGAGATTACGCAGCGTTTTATCTCATAATTATTTGCTTCTATAGAGAACCGTTGGTGTTTGTACCGTTAGTCTATGTTAAGCTTAATAATTTTATATATATTTATGTATATTTGCGTTCACAATAATTAATTTCAGTTTACAAATGGATTAAAACTTTGGAAAAAAAAGGTGAAGAAATATCACATATAGCACACAAATTCTTTAAGAGCTAAAGAGTTATCATTACATAAAAACAAATAATAAGTTTACGACGAGTAAAAAAAATACTATTTGCTTATAGCAAAAAACGATTACATTTGTATTTTTTATTCTATTCTTCTTTAAAATATGAAAACTCGTTCGTTCATTATGGAGCAGAAATTGTTTAAAAACATTTTTTTTTTCTAAATTTGCACACACTCTCGCAATTCAGTTTCCAAAATATTAAATACAAAACCAATTACAAAACTCATTTTAATGGCAAATATTTGCTTCAAAACTTGCGAAAGACTCTCTGCTTTATAATTAAATACCATGAACTCTGTGTATTGTTGAGAAGTCAGTACAAGCTTAGATCCATGATTGATTATCTATTTAAATGTAAATCAGGTTCCTTTTATTACGTTTATTGTAAAATGCGGGATATATTTTTGAAATATAATAATATTTCGAAATGTTGGATTAGTTTTTACTTATTAAAATAGATAAACATTATTCTGGGATTTATGATGAAATATTCCAAGTATGGAGAAATTATTTTGAATAACAATAAGAGGAACTTACTTCAGGATAACTAAAAGTTAATTCACTTTCACATTAAACATTATCCACAAGTATAATAGGAAACAAAATTTCGTGTTAATAGAATTGAATGTTAATACAATACTGAAATTTATTACTGTTAATTAGTTTTTATTATGTATTTCAAAATGTTACCTTCAAATCAGCAAATAATCTCCGTAGTTATTTATACAAAATACTTTTTTTTTTCTTGTTTATTTTAAAAGAAGTATATACATTTATCGATTTATTAATTTTAATATAAAGAATGCAACTTTTTTCATTTATCATATATTTTTGATTCGCTATTAATTCTGAATAACACTTCCTTGCTTACGAAGAGTAAAAAAGAAACTATTAATTTCCAAAGAAAATACTCTTTACACACACTCACACACATATAGATATATTATTTTAGAGCTTTTAATCATATTGATGATGCTTTAATTATATATTATTGTTCCTTTCTTGTTTTATTTTATTTTATTTTATTTTTTTTTACTTTCAGACATTTGCTAAGCGATAATTTCTCAAATAAATATAATTTATATACCAATTATGTTTATTTCACAAATTTACCAGATTTACGCCCAGTATTAAACATGAAATCCGCATTGTTCTTAATAAAAATTTATAAAATCTCGATTTCCAATACATATAAATGTATAATAAATTTGAAAACAAAAAACATTTAAAATCGAAATAGCTTAATTTGTTTAAAAAGGAGAAAAAGTACACTAATATAAATTTTTATTTATTTATGTATCTATTTTGTACATTTTCAATAATTATTTTTAAAATATACGTAAAAACCAAATCTCAGTTTTATTCGACAAAATAAAGATAACATTAATTGGATTGCTCTCTGATTATTCTAACACGAACTAAGCATAGTTTTTTAAATATAGCTTTAAAATTATATATAAATATAAAATTTAACAAAAGAAAATAAAAATAAAAATAAAAATAGCATTTAAAAAATTCAAGAATATTTTTATCTTTCTAAAACTTTTTTCTCCGAGTCTATGGATAAAATAAATTCTAACTTATGATCAAATGAAAAAATAGATTAAAACAAACAATAAAACATATAACTAAAATTTCAGAACTGTTTTTATGAAGTTAAACCATTTTGTATATAAGTACTTTAAAACTATTACTTATCTCATTTCCTTAGCCAGAAACATTTTCGGAAATATTTCTAAGAGTAAACTGATAAATAACCGTTTTAAACTTTCAATATCCTGTGCTTACAACTAGTTTGTAATTCAGGAGAACGCGACGTTTTATTACGAAATGCTTTTAAAAAGCAGTATTTTTTTTTTTTTTCTCTCTCTCTCTCAAAAAGTTACTGATGCAATTTTTTATAATTTTTCTGCTAATACTCTTTTATAATTTAAAAAGAACTTACTATTCAGTTTTTATTACATAAGAGAAAAATATTTTTTAAAAGCTATGCGCATCATACTGAAAATTTATGCGATTAACATATCGTTAATTTTTTTTATTTTATTTATTTATTTATTTTTTTTTTTTTTGAGTTTTTTAAGAGATAAATTTTCCTTTTGTGTTGATATATATAAGCATTTTTCTGTAATTTTCTTTCATTATTTTTCAATTTATTATTTTTATTATTATTTTTATTATTTGTTTGTTTATTTACTTGCTTTATCAATTTCAATAAAATTTAAACATTTAACATAATGATGGAGACTGATAAATTTTATGGAGATTCATGTAGCATGATAAGTCAAATTTCTTCATTTAAGAATTCCGGATTTTCGAATTTTCCGTAATTTTGGTCTTGCCTAAAAAATATATTTTGGTTTAAGTACTTGGTTAATATGCAAATTCAAGCAAAAAATAATATATTACGATTTTTAAATATATTTTGTAATATTTTTTTTACCAATTTTACCAATAAATAAATAAAATTAAAAATTAAACTTGAAAAAAAAAACAGATTTATTGAAATAATTGCACACAAAAATTAGTACAAGTTACAATAAAATAAAATAAATAAGAAAAGCATACTATTTTTTAAAACATATCTGTGATTTTTTTTTCTCAGTTAAAAGTTTGAGCATAGTTGAAATAGAATATAGAATTTAGTTCTCAATTAGATAAATGTTTAAGAATTTATACTATTATTATAATCTTCTTCTCCCTCCTCTTACAGACTTAGCAAATGCTGGTTTTGAAGATTACTAAGAAATAAAATGCTTTTTTGTTTCTTTATTTAGATATATTTATATAAAAAAAAAGAAAGAAAAAAAAATTGCTGTTGATGATGAGGATGAGGATGATTAACGCCGCCAAAAATGTCCGGATTTTTGGCGATTCCGAATTGATGGAGTACAGATTTTTGGCTTTGTACTGTATTAATTATTTAACAAAAAGCAAATTCAAGCATTAAATAAGTAGAATAAAAAGTGCAACGTTTGTAAAAAATTCTCTATAGTGTTAGCAAAATACAGTATATTAAAACCAACTAAAAGAACATAATTATATGAACTAGACGCCATAAGCTACATTTTATATATTAAAACACAAATATGTTTCCTCATCACTAAAGTGGGAGAATTTCAGCATGCGTGAAAATCTTTGAATTAATCTGAAATTATTACATTCCTCTTGTCACAGCCCTACTAGATCATGCCGCGATCAAGCGGCTATAACAAAACTGCAAAGATCAAAGGATACTGCAAAATACATTACTAGTTAGGGTAGGTTTGCAGCATCACAACAGTTAAATTCGTTTTCGGATAAATCGTTGATTGTTACAGCCGATTCCACAACGACGTTGGCGCGTTGGTGCCGAAGAGTGATCTAGTAGTGCCGTGCTTCAGGCAATACAATCTATCGACGAAGCACCTACGCCATAAAAAAACGAGAAAATAATGTTACAGTTTAATGTCGCACTGGAACTACGTAATTTTCAGTATACAACGACATGGGATTTTCCAATAAGATAGGTGTGATGACATGCCACCACAGTTTTGATCTCTCTATAGGGAATAACAAGAGAAATAAGTAAAGTGAAAGGTTTTTTTTTTTTTTTTTTTTTTTTTTATGTTTTACAAATAACAGCGTCTAAGGTAATTTTGATGATTTATTCATAATTTAGATATATTCTTTCGTGTCTTTGAACTGCCTTTATCTTTTTGATATGTCATTTTTAAACAGTTGAAAAATACAAAATCTTTAAATTTAATTTTCTGCCTTGTATTACATGATATATATATATATATATATATTTCTTTTGTAGCATCAAACGCAATTTTTGTCAAAACTTTGGACAAAGTCCGAAGAGGTGTTTCAAATTTCAAAGTCTGTAAATTTCCCTCGAACGAAAATTAAATAATTGGCATAGTGCGAACCTAAATTGTATTGCTTGCATTGGGGGCTGTGTTTGAAGGGTTTTTACTTCGAAGTAGAGCTGCGCCATTATTGGCGGTTATCTGGGATTCACACATAGGTGTAAGCCAGAGTAACACCTCCTATAATAATGTCTCTGAACTGAGTTTTACGTAACGGAAGATAGTTCGATTATATTCAATCCCCATCATCCTATATGTATTATAAGAGTGTTGACTGGAGGTAATCCACCGAATTTTCCTCAACGAAAATTCCTTTCGGAGACATTATTATAGGCGATGTTGGCCAGAGACGTTCCATCACTATTTTGAACCTTCGTTGATGGAATGGCTTTCCCACTTTTTTAACTCACGTGAGCTTTGCCACTAGAGAAAGGTGAAGTGAGAAAATATACATTTCCATCAATTATGCATTATATATGTCAGATATTTCCATTTTTCTTCTTTAAGAAAGAATTAATGACATACGCAAAGACTCTTGAAGCTTAATTAAAATTATTGTGTCCATCTTTATTTTTAATAAACACACACAAAAAAAAAATCGCATCGGGAACATTTTTTGTCAAAAATTTGTGAAAAGTGCGCAGAGACGATTAAAAAAATTGCGAATATTTTTACGAACACAAGAATGGTTAAGTGTGTAACATACAGTCAGCAGCAAAAATACTGAAGCACTAGCAATAATTCGTATTTTAAAGATGTGCACCTAATTCTGTTTTATTAAACAAATATTTGTCCAGTCATGATCTTAGTTCCAGCCTGGTGACTCGGTCGGTAGGGCGCTGGCATTCTGAACGCCAGGTCTCGGTATCGAATCCTGGATCAGGCATGGACGTTTGTGGTGTTCTAATAAGTGTAAAAATGAAGGAATTGTTATTGTAAATATGGGATATGGATCTTTCGAGAGAAAAGTCCCTGTTATTATATCTGAAAGCTGTAAATAAATACATAAATAAATGCTCTTAGTCTTTATGTTGTTTATAGAAAAAGTAAGTTGAGGGAAAAAATTAGAGATCAAACTAAAACAAAATTTAAAAATGTGGATGCATGCGTCAATAATGTTTTTGTCAACTGTAATTTTTTCCATGATTGTGTCTGAGGAAAAATTAAGGTTAAGTACGTTTAAAGTTACATTAGAGCTACGCAGTGAAAAATTGTCGACAAGCTTTGATTCACCCTTGTTGTTGTCCGGAGATATGTCATTAGAATTTGACTCTCATCGAATGAGGACGTGTTCATTGCTGTGATAACCCACAGGATATGATGAAGCAGTTTGCAGCAATGACGGATTTTACTCTCATCAGCTAGTGAGATAACGCAGCATCATAATAGCGTCAAGTCCTTAATTTGCAGACCTGCTAGTTACTAAAACTAGTATGACTACCTTTTTAATTCCATTAGGCTTAACTTGGACTGCAGCCTAAATACTACAGCTCACCTTGCTTAAATTTCGTTGTTTATTTTTCTCATTGTCTATTTGCTATAACTTTCGGCAATACTATGTAAAATAAATACATGGTATTGTCAACCATGTCATAATATTGTATGTGCAAATTGCAACAACAAAATTTACAATGCCTACATACTACAAATAATTACAAAGAACAAATTACAAACCATAAATGACCATTAATACTTCTTACAGTTACAAAGCACATTTTCCTGTAAAACACATCGACGAAAACTTACTTTTATTGCTCATACATATTAAGTGTTTACATACACGTTATAACCAAACTTTCTTTGTGGTGCTTTTTAATAAACAAAGGTAATATTCACTTTGTTTTTTACCTATATTGCTCAACTTTTGTTTTTAATTCTTAATAAGAGGAATGTTGCGTAGTTTTATTAGAGAAGCTCTTTGTGATAGTTCTAAGAAGAAAAACAGTGCAGAAAAAATAAAAATATATATAAATGGGACATATTTTTTTTATCTCTTCAACGAATAAATAATCAAGAGTATATTAAACATCCACAAAGCATAAAAGCGATATGAAAAATAAATAAATAAAGATATTTGAGCTTTTATGAAGATGAATAGAACCATTAACTAACGAAATTTTCTCTTCTTTCAGAGAACTGTCTAAAAAACTGACCACATAACATTCGCATTTTTCTTACCTTTCTGAACATGCTAATGTAAAATATTTTTTTCTCGGATAAACAAAACTTTTTTTCGTACTACGAAAAGCTTTTATTTTTCTGTCACATAATTATGGAAAAGAATTCTGTTTAAAATATCTTTCGTGCGATGATATTTAGTAAGGGTTAAATGTGTTTATTTTTATCACAAATAGTAGTAAACTGCGAAAACTGCAAATTTTCATCGTTTTTTGAAAAGGAAATATTTGAAGTATTTTATAAAAAAGTGTTATATATTTATACATAAATTTAATTTGAAAAAATAATAATGGAATATATTATTGTAGCAAACATGATCACAATGTTAATAAACAATTAAAAAAAAAAAAATGTTAAATTAAGTCAAAAATTCAATACATCAAGTTCATGAGAAAGTAGGAATACTGTATTTATTATTATTATTATTATTATTATTGTAATTCTATTAGGTTTTAGAAGAAACTCCAAGATAGTGCACTCCAGAGAGTATTCAGAATTTTAAAAGGAATTATATAAGTAAACATGAAAAGTCTGTACCAATCATTTATACCAAAAATTTCAAATTTAAATTAAAAATAATAACAAAAATATTTATAGATAATTATATTTAAGATGAACAAAAGAAATGCGTTTGAAAAAAGTTATATTTAGTATTAAGTTATATATAGTTACATCGGTATTAATAATTATTATTAATGTTAATTTAGTATCGAGAATTTAATATTAAGTTAGTAAAAGTCTATTATAAAGTTTTACTATTAAATAAGCAATTGCTATTAAATTTTTTATTTAAGAGAAGATGTTTTATCATTATTTTTTAAACTTGTTTTGAAATTAATTTAGGTTAAACCTGAAGTAATTAATCTTAATTTGTAATACTAGAAATAAATTTTAAGATGTAAAATGTCTCAATTACAAGCAATAATCCTAAAAAGCACACATCAGATAATAAGCAAATCAAAGTTATTTTATTATATTTATTTATTTATTTTTTAATTGGATATATAACTTATCTTGCAATAGCAATAACCCCTTCCACTTTTTTTTTTATGTTTAATTCAACAACAAATCCTCCCAACCAACCAGCCAAACCACGCCACCCTTCATCCTTAATCAAACATATGCCCTCCCATATGTATGTATATATAATTTCATAATAATTGGTTAAAAGTAATTCTCATTGTGTAGATGTATATAAGATTTTGCTGTAAATTACGGAAAGACTACGTTGACAAAACGTATTTTTCTGCAATTACAGAAAATTTCTGGCTGCAAAGTTGCATTTTTTTTTAACAGTGTATGTGTTGTGAGAGTACATTAAAAATTGGTGTTCCGCAATTACATCAACTATCGTTGCATTTATGAGATTTAACGTTTTAACAAGCGTCAACACCACTGTATTTCCCCTAAATATAGAGACAAAGTGTTGTCAAGTTCTCTAATATCCATATGTCTCAGATTTCTTTTTCTTTCTATTGCCCATAACACAGCACTAGCACGACGAAAATACCAAATCAACCAAATAAAACTTTTCTTTCTAATTCTTCTGCAACTAACCAGTTGACGCTGCTTTGTTGAATTTTTCACGATTTGTGTGATAATTATAGATCAGCTTTTATAACAGGTAACTTATAGCAACAAGAATCATACATCGTTTGATTATTTATTTTCTTAAGAGAATTTCAAACAAATTACTGTAAAGTTCAATATTCTTACTTGTTTAGGTTGCTAATTGCCCACTGCGTAGTTCTTTTGCGACGTTAAGCTTATTCAACCTCAATCTTATTATTTTTATAGTAAAATACAAATTTAAACATCCAATTATTTAACTTTATGTGCTCGGAAGGTATGTGTTGTTAGAGTTTATCGAAAATTCGTGTTGTGAGAATACATCAAAAATTCGTGTTGTGAGAGTACATCAAAAATTCGTGTTGCGAGAGTACATCAATTATCGTTGCATTTATGAGAGTTTAAGTCTTAACCATCGTCATCACCACTCTATTTCCCCTGAATATAGAGGCGAAATGTTACCAATTTCTCCAATGTTCATATGTCAGAGATTTTCTTTTCTTTATATTGCCCATAGCGCAGCACTAGTGAGACAGAAAAATCAAACGAACCAAATAAGCCTTTTCTTTCCAGTTAATTTCCAGCTAACAGTAACAATATAGATTATTTAATTACTTACTTCCATTAAATTATCTATATTCTATTCTTCTGCTTTAACATTGCACTACATCTCAACTTGTCTCAAAATATAGAGTTAGTGAATGCGTGTAAATATTGCTCTGAAACACAGGGTCCAGGTTCAAGCATGGACGTTTGTGGTGTCATAATAAGTGTAAAAATGAAGGAATTGCTATTGTGAATATTTAATATGGATCATTCAAAACAAAAGTCATTATTACTGTAAGTCTCAAAGCTATAAATAAATAAATAAATAAATATAAATAAATAAATAAATATCGCATGTCTATGCTTGTAATTTTATTTTTATCTTAATATTTTCATTTATATAATTCTTAATTTCTGATAGTTCAATTTTATCTACAATTTTATCATCAATGTTTTTGTTTATATTTGATGACATTCTCGGAAACTGACAGCGATTTTTTGTTAAAAGTCTTCCGCATAACATAATATTTTTTTTTTTCACCTTAACAGTTAAAAGTACATCTGATGACATTATAGCTATGTTTGGGGAGGGGGGAGAGTTCATACCTATTTCAACTTATTCATACTTATTTTAACTATCTTTAAATTAAATTATGAATTATTCAATGTGTAATTTTCAATTGTTCTGGTTATATTTTAAGTTCTTAATAACTTTTATCAAGATATGTGTCTTGGTTTCTTCGCACTGTCACAGTGAAATTATTTATATATAGATATATATATATATGTATGTATATATAGTTTTATTAACAGTTATTATTATATTTTCAATTATTATATCATTGATCGCATAGCATTCGCTATATCATCCTTAAGAAATCTATTTTTATAGGTTTAGTAAATAAGAATAACTGGGAACAAAAAACAGTAATATCATACACGTTTAGAAAGTTTTGTTTGTTTGTTTTTTAAAACATCTGAATATTTACTAACATTTTCTTAGTACGAGGACACAATATTTTGTCACATTTTTATTTAAGTTTTAAGAAATTTCAAAAAGATTAGCAAACATTTTGTTCTTCTAGCACACTTTTAATTTACTTTTTTATTATTTTATGTTAATTTAGTCAGACAAGATATCTCTTCAGTAACGAAGTGCATAACTCATCGCTTTGTTGAAAATACTACTTAAAACTTGAATTCTTTTTCTTTTAAAAAGCTAATATCATTACTTGTCCCGTAACACCCTTCTAAATAGATATCATCTTCAGAATGCCAATTTTAACTCCCATTCAACTATAGAAATCACATAATACATTTTCAAAAAAAAAAAAAAAATCCTCTATTACTTTATTAGCTCTTGCTCTTAAAAACGAAATTTTTCATTTAAATTTCCTTCTAATTCTTAACAGACACACACTATTTCATTTTTTAATATTCGAACAATAAATAACACTGCGCGTCATTTGTTTTTGAAGTAAAAGATATAACAATATCCTCCCTCAGTTTCATCTTCCTCTTGGTTAATCTCTTTGTCTAGTGCCTCAAATATCCCACTACTCCTTTTGTCATCTTGTCTTTCCATTATCAGGGATATTTTTCATGGGTGGATGCGAGTACATCTGATGTATATTTCCCTCTCACATCTTATTGTTTCCTCGAGTATTCTATTCGATGGCCTTTTCATGTTTCATTACAGTTTTTTTTTTTTTTTTTTTTTTTTGTCAAATATTCATACGATAATAGTGCATGGCTTTATCTAAAAGTGGAATAAAATGAATGTTTCGAAAATATTGATCTTTTAATTTTCAGATTAAAAGTTGGAATACTGTATATGAAAAATAATTCCCATTTTTTTTTCTTTATTATGTAATATTTTGATGCTAAAATTCTAACGATATTTCAAATTACATTAATAACAATTACTTCAACATATTAATAGAACAAAATTTAATAATTAACACTTTATCCATGCAACTTCAGCAATTAAACATTTGGTGAATAATTTATTTTAAAATTTTGTGAGTGTTTATACATTAAATGGCTCCTTTTTGCATAATTGGCTAGTTTACTACTTTCCAAACATATTATGTAAGGAACGTATTGTAATCATGTCAAGAATCCGGCTTAGAGATTTTAGTGTTTCTATACGTTTTCAGGACCCTGAGATCATTTTTACTATTTTTGAGATAATTTATGTATGTATATGTGAGAGTGAACTTGATAGCGCCTAAACGCTTTCTTCAAAAGAGCTGAAGGTTGGTACATATGTTATAGATCATTATAGCACGAATATTTATATATAGTATAACTTATATATATTAAATAATATATTAATATATATCATAATATATATCATAATATTATATAATTAAATATATTAATATATGGTATAAATATTTGTAGCACCCTAAGGATTTTGGGGATTCTAGGACTTATAATTTTTTTACAGGGATACAAAGAAAAATTCTTTATCATTATGGCCTATGAGCCAGAATTCTTTAAAGTACGATAGCGTCTAAATACCCTTCTCGACTGAGCTGAAAATGTATTCACATGTTATGAGTCATTGTCACAGGAAATATATATATTTTGATTAATCTAGCGCTTCTAGTTTATTTATTTATTTATTTATTATTATTATTATTATTTTCAGGGATACAAAGAAAAATGCTTTATCATTACAGTCTATGGGTAAAAATTCTTTTAAATGCAATAGCGTCTATACACCTTATTCATCTGAGCTCAAAATTTTTACACATAGTATGAATCACCGTAACACAAAATGTATATATTTTGGTGAATTTATCACTCATGGTTTTTTACAGGGACACAAATGAAAATTCTTAATCGTTATGGTCTATGGGTCCAATTTTTTTTTAATGCGATAGCATCTAAACGCCTGATTTATATGAAATAAAAATTTATTCACATGTTATAAATTACCGTCGCACGCACTGCATAGATTTTGGTGAACCTTGTTCTTATAATTTCTTATAGAATGGAATGGAAGGCTGATTTTTACCAACTATGTGAAAAATACCAGAGCCGGGAATCGAACCCCGGGCCTTCTTGTTCTTATAGTGTTTTTACAGGAATACAAAGAACAGTTCTTTATCATTATGGTCTTGGGGCCCAAATTCTTTAAAGTACGATAGCATTTTATTCTATTGAGCTGAAAATTTATATACGTATTATAGGTCGTTGTTGCACGAATTGTATAGAGTTTGTTGAAACTGGGCCTTCTAGACTTTTACAGGGATGCAATGAAAAATTCGTTATCATTATGTTCTATAGGCTCAAATTATTTGGAGTGCAATAGCATAAATAAACAATGGAGAAAAATGTTGAAACACCTTGTTATAAATTTCACTTTTGTTTATTTAATGAATTGTCTTACTTTAATTTATTTATACAACCATTAATTACTTACTGTTCGGAAAGTCGAGTGGAGTCACTCCGGATTTTTATATTTGTAAAATGAATATCACGTTGAAAATCATATTGGTATATATTTCTTTTACAACATTTATTAATATATATAATTATATCAGCTTTTTTTTTTTTTTTTTTTTTTTTTTTTTTTTTTTAACATTAAATTAATACAAAACGAAAGGAGACATTTTTATGATTATAAGGTACATGTCTTCTCTGATATGTCCATCTTCATGTACTAGAAATAGAAAAAAAAAATAAAACTTTTAATACAACTTTTAATAAAATAAAAATAATAATAATAATAATTCGAATCTTTTAAAACCGTACACATTAACAACCCGAATTTACAATATTTTTTTTTTTTTAAGCAAATCACGTATGAGCAAAAAAATTCAAGTTAAAAAAAAAAAAAAAAAAAAAAAAAAAATGAAAATATTTTTTTTTTATATGTTATTTTGATGCTAATATTAAAAATATTTTTTGTGTTTTACTATCTGGGTTTACCAGATTCTCTGTTCACTTTATTTAAATGAAATCTCAAAATTTTGAATCATTATTAATAATAAAAAAACAATCTCAAGAAAAAAAGAAATCCATTGAAATGGGTATAAACCTCGGATAAGTTCCCACTGCCTTTGGTAGTGGTTTCCCTTTCCCTCAACATTGTAATTCCGAGTTCCCACAGCCTTTGGCAGCACCTTACCCGCTTCTAAATCCCCCGCGGGTAAAGTTCGAAATTTCGCCAAATTCATAAAAAGCCATATTGCGTACACTTTACCAACACCCACACAAGAAAACTCGCCAACCTGGAGTAATTTAAAGCAGACTTGAGATTAAAAAGTGTTTTTTGCTACGCTCGCCCCAAAAGAAGAAGGGGTTGTAAGTAGTAGTCCAGTCAATAGGTATGTAATAAAGAGCTTACCTAGCAAAAGGTGGGGTAGAAGATTTTTCTTTTTTAATTTGTACATATTAGTGTCAATATGAAAAAAACGAGTTATCCAACATGATCGACCCCGGAAGAATTTTTGTCGGCTGAAAAACCGCGAAAATTTACTACATTTTTGGCTTTTTTTGAAATATCTCAGAAATGACTAAATTTAGCGATATTTTTCTATTATAAAGTTTAAAGAAGATTAAATTTCCTACAATTTTCTTCATTACAACTTTTTTGTAGTACCAATAGCAAGCGAGCGTGTTACAGCCTCTTGAAAGTCGGCATTTTTTCTCATGCTAATAAAATACAACTCAAAGAAACGGGTCGGTGCATAAACGTTTATTAGAAAACGGAAAGAAAGGAAGGGGCATATTCAGCTGTCTGACCTTAGGAAATGACATCTGCTTCGTAGCAAAGAAGGTATTAAAAAAAAAAAAACTGCCTACCCCAACCCCTTTCAATTAATCCTCCCGCCTCTTCTCATCCTGTAGTACACTGTCTCGGCTGAACCTAAACATCTATCTATGTTATTCAGTTCAGTTCGAACGTGCGAACGTACTGTTTCAACCCTTGAGCGTTTTCTATTACAATAACCGAAGTGTTTGTTTTATTTTCGAAATCAGTTTGAATAAAGGTGAAGAAAAGGTTCTGAAGGAGACAGGTATACAAAAAATCTGGAAAAGTGCAACGCAAAACGTCAAAATGAAGAACATTAGTGTTTTTAGAAGAACCTAAAACAAGTAATAATTCACAATGCCTGTCACAAACGATACATCAATGAGCGAATGATTGCAGCATGTATAAGGCGTCATACAACTGGTGATGGAGCTGGTCCAAACAGTGTGGCTCCATATCTTCCATCAAGAACTGAAGGTTTCAGTTTTAAAGATCAGTGTTTTTTGTGTGGAGAGGAGATACTTGAAGATTTCTTTAATAAACAGGAACGACTTCCTGAGCATGAAAAAAATTTTATCCACCATGCTATGAAACTGGGTGTGAAAGAAACAATTTTAAATGGTGCCGAAAATCGGGGGGATGAGAGAAGAAAAAAAGTACTTGAATGCATCGGAAATGTAAAAGGTTTAGTTGCTATAAATGCTGGGTATCACAGGTTTTGTCATCAAAAACTGCATTGGAGGCCTAAAAGTGAGATGAAACGAGGATACTACCCTGCAAGTAACACTGATAAGGCAATGGAATCAATTTACTCCTACCCTGAAAACAACTCGGAGGAGTGCCAATCTCATAAAGTATTTGATGAATATAATAGAGGGTAATTTTCGTCCTGGCATCAGAACGGTTACATCACGCCTTTCCCAAAAATATGGTAAAGATGTTTTAATAGCCGAAACTGCCAACATGAAAGGAGTTTGCTTCCAAAATGTTGGCTATAAAATACTCAGTGAAACTGGTATAGTAAAAGGACTCTGATCCTCAACAGGAATATGTCGTACTAATTTCATCATTGGACGAGGCTGAAGAAGATGGTAAGCTATTCTAAGAGTTTATATAATTACTGCAAGACGGAGAGGAACAATTTGAGGACGACACACCTTCCTTCTACTTCTGATGACTATTGAAATTTAAGAACCCGGACTTTCAAAACAACCACGAAGAAAATGAACATGTATATTATACATTAATGTACGTTTCTTTATTTGTTTCAAGGCTAAATGAATCTCCCTATAATTTATGTATAAAGTTAAATTTCTACAATTTACTTTTGTAATTATTTGCTATTGTTCTTCAAACAAGTTTGCCTATTTATGAAGTTCATTTAAAATTAAGATTGTATATTGTTATTATCATTAATATTAATATAGCAGTAATTAATGTTTATTACAACATTATGTGTTATATGTAAATATCATTAATGTTTTATAATTTAATAAATAGTAGAATTTAAATATTTATGTATCGATGCATTGATTTTTTGCTTATTAGCACCCTAATATTTATTCATTTGCATTCATAAACATGTATTTTTTATTTATTTTCCTTTGTATTGGGAGTACAAATTAATTCGGTCCGTTTTTTTTTCGTTAAAAAAACATTTTATTTATTATCAAAATGAAAAAACATGTTATTCAAAGTATTGTCCATCGGTAGCCACAACTTTTGTCCACCTTTCTGGCAATTTTCGGATTCCATCTCTGAAAAATGAGTCCTCTCTGGACGCAAACCATGAATCGAGCCATTCTTGAATTTCTTCGAAAGAAGTGAAGCGGTGTCCAGCCAAATCGTGATGCATCCGTCGGAACAACCAATAATCAGAAGGAGCAAGGTCTGGCGAATACGGCGGGTGGGGTAGGACCTCCCATTTCAACGTTTCCAAGTAATTTTTAACGACTGATGAAAAATCGCTTTTCAACGTCGCGCGGTTTCAACTCGTATGGGACCCAATTTCCTTGCTTTTGAACCATTCCCATTTTTTTTAAGCGCACGGAAATTGCTTGCTGAGTGACTCCCAACGATCCTGCAAGCTCTTGTTGCGTTTGGCACGGATCTTGATCGAGCAATTCCTCCAATTCGGCGTCTTCGAACTTTTTCGGCTGGCCCGGGCGCTCATTGTCTTCGACACTAAAATCACCATTTTTGAAGCGTCGAAACCACTCTCTACATGATTTATCAGATGGCGCAGATTCACCATAAACTTCCACAAGCGATCGATGCGCTTCAGCGGCACTTTTCTTCCAATTAAAAAAGAAAATCAAAACTTCCCGCAAATGTTGTTTCTTTAGCACAAAACTCGACATATTGAATGCTCAAAAAACCAATGTTGTTGTATGAAACTCGAAGCTTCGTTGACTGAATATGGTTGACAAAGGTCAAACCTTTCTAACAATGCCAAAAACATCTATCATTATTCAGTAAACAAATCAGCCAGAGCCATCTATTGAAAACGGACCGAATTAATTTGTACTCCCAATAAGCGTTTGAGTGTGTATTATGTGTTGCAGTGATAGAATACTACACATCGGCAGCTATTGGAGTCTGATGATGACTACTGTTGTTAGGCCAGAATTGTCAGTGGGTGCCGGGAGGGGAAGTTAGTAAAAAGGGGAAGGGAAAAATTAAAAGGGAGCAGATTTGTTATCTGTCGTCCTTAGTGAAAAAAAAAAAAGAAATGATCGCCAATTTATCTCGCGAACATATTTAATTCCTTTCAAAAATCACGATTATTTTAACAAGGTATATATTAAGAGAACAATCAAGAATATAAAACAGTGTTTCTTATAATATATATTGTAAAAAAATACATCTGGCGTGTGTATTTCCGTATTACGTTTTTGATCACCAAATGCAAAAATCCCAAGGACGACAGATATCAGAGCTATACCATTAAAAGTTGTTACGCTTTCTGTAAATAAAGCTTCTAATTCTAATAATTACTATACATTAGTTATAAGGAGTAATGTGCTTTTTTTACTAAGTTACAACTGTTTATTTTCAAGAAGCTGTTACGCGCTAGCTATTAGTACTGCAAAAATGATGTAATGTAGGAAATTGTAGGAAATTTAGTCCTCTTTAAACATTACAATAGAAAAATATCGCTAAATTCAGCAATTTCTGAGATATTTCGAAAAAAGCCAAAAAACTAGTAAATTTTCGATGTTTTTCAGTCGACAAAAATTCTCCCGGGGTCAACCATGTTGGATAACTCGTTTTTTGCATATTAGTACTAATATGTACAAATTAAAAAAACAAAAATCTTCTACCCCACCTTTTGCAGGGTACAATGTATTTATTGACTGGACTATAGGTAGTTTCACAGAATCGCTTTATAATGGGTGTTAGGTACACGTAACCAAATAACGCATAAAAAAAATATGATAATTTCCAGCAGAGTTACGCTCGAAAACGTGTTTTTTTGACCACGCTTCTAAAGAGAAGAACGGTGGGGGGGGGGGGGGGAAGGAGGAGGGAATTCCCGAATTCTCTTTATACTGCATGTTGAATACGTATAACCAATCAACAAATCAAAAATCAATTTTCTAAAATAATCTGGAGCAAAGTTACGCTTAAAAAGTGCTTTTTGTGCTCCTCCACCCTCCGAGGAGAGGAGAAAGGGATGAAGTTTGCAAAATACCTTTGTAGTGTGTGTTAAGTACACATAATTATTCAATACATAAAAATGTCACTTTTCTGAGATAATTTAAAGCAGAATTACGCTTGAAAAGTGTTTCCCAACACCCGCCCTTAAAGGAGGAAAAGGGAAAATTTTCGAAAAATCCCTTTATAATACGTGTTGGGTACGCATAACCAACCCGCACATAAAAGTTAATCCTTCTGAGAGGATCTGGAGCAAGGTTACTCTTGGAAACATGCTTATTTTGTGGCCACGAGAACGGAATTCACATCACACTTCCCTTCTCTTCACCTAAAGTGGAAGGTGGAATTTCGTAATATAGTAGGGGTGTTGCATATAAACAACCAACGCAGCAAAATTCGTTACCGTTTTTCCCCCAGGACAAATTTACCGACTCAAACTTTCCTCTTCGTAACCCCTCCACCCCCCCCCAATCGAAAATTGCAAAAAATCCACAATGGGTTTTTAAAACATCCTCAAGAAGACACATGGCCATTTCCAACACCTTTATACCAATTTTGGTAGAGTTCTACTCGAAAATACGTATTTCTGTGAAACTTCGCCCTGAACGTCGATTTCCCCCTTAAAAATTAAAAATTCTAAAATCACTAAAAATGATTTTTTTAAATGATTTTTTATGTATTTTTATTTTATTTTAATTTATTTGTTATATATTTATTTTTTTATTTCTTTATTCATTTATTTTTATTTTATTTTATTTATTTTATTTATTTTATCTATTTATTTTATTTATTTTATCTATTTATTTATTTTTATTTTATTTTATGTATTTATTTATTTTTATTTTATTTCATCTATTTATTTATTTTTATTTTATTTTACTTTTGTATTTAAACCTAGTCTCCCCATGTACAATATCTTCACCAAAGAATAATTTGGAGCCGAGTTGTGCTGCAAACGAGTTTATGCCTACTGCTCGCCCCCCAGGAGGAATGGGTGTGAGATTTCTCAAAACTCTGTCTTAGGGGTCAGCGGGATCACAAAACCGACTTTCACATCAAAATCTGTTACTCTATCGTCCATAGAATCGCCACGGCTGTCTTGAGTCAGTGAATCAGTTAATCAGTGAGTTTATTCTTTTATACATATATACTAATTAAAATTATTTTTACATACCTTTTGAAAAAAATTATTTCTTAATATATCATCATAAAACACTAACAATTAACGTAAATTTTCAATAAGTTATTTATTATTAAAATTTATTCAAGTGTTTTAACATCAAATATTTTCCTTTTTACATGTTTTTTTAATTTATTACGTAAAATGAACATTGTGCTTAAAAGTACCTTGATTAGTTTTAATTTCGTTGGAGGCACATTTTTTCTATATATCATGCATAATAGAATTTTAGTCATCATCATTGGTGTAAATAATATAACGCAGTATTTTAATACCGGATTTTTTTTATGTATTTAAGATAACAGAAATTGTTTGGTAAATGAAAACAAATAAATAAAAGTAATAAATTAATGGCAATAAAACTATATTTAAAATTGTGAACTATTACAATTCGTAAAAATTCTACATTTCATCGTATATATCACCTGCCATCACTAGCTAGACATAAGTACTTTAACTTTTTTTAAATTCAATTGAGAATTAAGTTTTATATTCACGTTCGAACTGCTTTTTGTTTTCATTAAGATGAAAGAAACATGTGTGGAATTATTATTAAAAGTCTCAGAAAATTGGGCAAAAACAGGTCTGCATTGAACAGATCAAGAAACAATGTTTTCAATAGATAGAACTAAAACTTCATTTAAGGATGAATTTTTCTTTAGATCAACTAATCACTGATACATATATAACACTTTTTATTAAATAAAACCTCAGGAATATTATTAATAATCGTAACATACAAAGAAACATGTCAGTAAAACAAAATAGTAAAAGAGTGTTTTTTGCTCCTACCACTATTGTATTATTGTTTTGAAGATAGGGCATACACCGGATATTTTATAGACAATATAATTCGCGTAAATAGCAATACAAATGAAAGTAGATTTTGAAATTTTTGAAAATCGGGCAGTATTAAAGTTATACGAGACAATCAGTGAAATCTGCATTATGTTAAAAAATTGTATACTTAAGATATAAAGTAGCAGAAGAATACTTAAATATAAATGAATTGAAATCATATTTAAACTATATTTAAACTTAAAAAATGTTATAAGAATATTACTACATAATATTGTAGATACAGATACAGATGTTCCGGCGGATATTTAACTAAACCAGTAAAAAATTATGCGTAGATGAGCAATGCGTTTTGCATCTTTGTGATGTACGTAAATATTTTTTAAGCTAAAAGCAGTTTTTCAAGACGAATTTTATGAACTTTTCGCATATCAAACTATAAAAAAATATTTGAAAAATTAATTAAAAAAATAATATTTATGTTACATCTTAAACATTTTTTTAGAAAATTATTATTCGAATTTTAAGAAAGTTTCCAAAATTAAATAACTTATTTCAACATAAAAACTTACTTTTTCTTTCTCATATATATATATGAGCAAAATAGCCAAGGATAAATGAAAATTAATCCCCAAACACATGAAGACCTTCTTCAGGGGAGCTCCCCCATGTAGGGAATGAAAAATGAAAAGTTTCTGACGAAACGTTGGCTATTTAATCAAAAAACACGTTTCTAACCCCCAACATCTCACAGATGGAAGCCAGACCATAGAGCAAACGAATTTAATTAACACAAAGCATAAAAAGTAATTAAGTCCATAAATGAACTATAAAAGTAAATACATCAAAATAAAATACAAGAATATAAATAACACAAGAATATAAATGAATACATACTTGGACAAACTCGAATAGTTAGTAGAGTGAAGAAAATTGCAATCCCCCATCATAAATATAAAGCCCGTTTCAGCTGGTAGGACCATTTACCAGCTCTTAAATGTCGTCCGAAATGGATAAAAAAAACCTTAAGTAAGATTGTAATCAAGAAAATTGAAATGTTTATTGAGTAGAAAAACAGGATAGCGGTTGACAGTTAATACGTATTTGAGATTTTCATAAGCCAAATTCAAGTCTAAATGGTTATTGCAAATCATTTTAATTCTTTTAATTTGGGTAAACATAATATTTTTTTTAACTCTATGACTTATACAGGAGAACCAATTCGTTAAATTACAAACTTTAAAGTTAAAATCTTGCCTTTTATCATAATTCCAATAAACCAGTTTTTACCTATATATTCTTTTTTTAAATCCAAGAAAGTTCTTCAGAATCAGTACAGATTAAAATAAGGTCGGGGGGATAGATTTCAGCTGCATTATTCCCTCTTATTTTAAAACTTATCTTATATATATATATAAGCATTTTTTTTTCTTGCTCTCTATTTCTATATGGTAATTAATTTTTTATCTCATTATTTTTAAGAAAAAAATTAAAATATAATTTTAATTTTATAGGAACATCAACAGATCCGTCGAAAGTATAAAGTTAAATGTCCTGAAGGTCAAAGTTTTTATGTTTATTAAATAAATAAACGTGATTGCCTGTAAAATTTGTAAAAAGTGCACAAATCCATCTAATCACTTGTATCTGTAAAAACCTCTAAAAAGCCCACATTGAATTAGGAAATATAACTCATCATAAAAGATATAATGCTTTGAAGAAATAAATGCATTTTTTTTTTTTTTAAGTGCGTGTCTACATATTTGTTTTTAAAGAACATTCATGTATTTTAGAATATTTATTATTATTATTACTATTTTTAAATAAATTTCAGTGTATATTAATTAGCCCTCAAAATTCGTATTCAATTGCCTGATAAATGGAAGATTTCAGATTTATAATCGAAATATCTCTGAAAATAAAATAAGTCTGTGAATCCAGTCTGTTTAACATGCATATCTATAGAGATGAGATAACTAATTGAAAACAATGCGCTCTTAGAATTAATGAAGTCTACTCAACTGTACTTAATTTTATATTATTATCTGAGGAAAAATACACTCTCTCTTCTTGAGTTGAATTCGGTCAAATAATTGATTCTCTTAATGCAATTAAATTTCCGTTATTTGTGTTATTACGGTCAGGTTCGTTCAATAAAAGTGTTGTAATATTAACATATCTGTAATTTCAACAGATGAATCTGCTGTAATTGTTTTTTTGGTACATAAAAAAGAAAATCCATATGACAAGAGTTTCACACAAAAATCGTTCGTTTTGAAGAATAATATCCCAAAACTACGTTACCAAACCAGAATCGAGCGGGTTAATTAGTTGTTCGCAATCGTTCTCAAAGAAATTTAATTTTATCATGTATCAATTGTTACTTATCAATTGTTATCAAAAAGTAAATATGGGAAACATGAACTTTCTTTAAAAAAATTGCGATAATTTTAAAATAGGTAAAGGTACTTGATAATAGATCCTTTTTTAAAAATAAGGAATATTTAAAATATTACAAATAAAACCTACAACAGATTGCAAGTTTAAGAGATATTTAAATTCGTGCATTGCAGATTTGAAAAATTTATTGAATAATTATCATTTCAAAAAGCAGTATGTAGGGTAGATGCTCCAGTGATTGGAATGCTCCAGTAATTGGCACCTATCCCGAAATAATTAATGGATAAGAAAAATAATAAAATCATATAGTTTACATATAAGAATTTTAACATTATATGTCAAACACTGGAGCATTGGATGTTAATAACTGGTAAAATGAATAACTAGCAGTGTCAAACAGTGGAACATAGGGTGGCAATTACTGATAAAATGAAAAACTGGCAGTGCCAACTACTGGAACATTATAGTGGGTGCCAAATAAAAATTCATAAAAAAAAAAATGGTATCAAATGTATATATTTTAACATATGAATGAATTTTAACATATGAATGGTTCTGAATGTCTTTCATGCCATATGTACTAACTTAAGATTTCTAAAAACATTTTCTCATGACTAGAACATTAAAAACATCAGAGATTGCTCTAAAATTGTCAATCACTGGTGCGCTTAGACTATTTTTTTTTCTTTTTTTTTTTTTTTTTTAGTAATGTGATTCGAGCTGCTAATTTTGATTATTATTAAATTATTATCGCTCCTTTTTTAAATCTGATACATGTGTTACACTTTTTTTTAATACAGCATTTATATTGGATCAATAGATAACATCACAAAGTTACAGCAAATATTTAAAAAATTAATAATAATAATGAACATAAATATATCAAATATTGATTAAGTAAGTACAACTCAACTTTATTTAAAACAGCTATTTGACTCAAACAACGCTATTTTTTACTCCAGTCATGTAGAAAAAAAATCATGTCTGGAAAGTTATATTAAGTCATTTATTTTAAGAAAATGAATTAAATGAGTAATATAGGCCAATTTTAAAACGAGAAAAGTTTCATTTCAATTAATTTTCTAAATTATTTGAAAGTTTTCGTAAAAATAAGATCTCAATTGCTTTTTTACTGAGAGAAATTTTTACATTGAAAACGTAATCATAAAATTCATTAATTAATCAAAAAACGCTAAAATAAATTAAAAGTTTCACAAATAAACATCGAAAGTATTAAATTTGCTTTATATTAATTAATGTAAGAAAATTTTAAATTGCATCTGCGTATTTCGAAAGATAGTTTCTGAAATCTAATTTTTCCAAGACTCTCGCTGTTATTAAAAGAAGTCATTAATAATTTGCATGAATTTTTAATAAGAAGTTTTTAAAAAGTGTTAACCAGCATGCATAATTAAAATAGAATAGTTATAAAATTTAAAATAAAAAATTACTAAAAAATAGGTATTATGTGAAAAACAGTTTTAATTAAAAAATATAAAAAACAGTTTTAATTAAAATATACATTCTAAAAAAAAAAAAAAAAAAAAAAGAAAGAAAAGAAAACTTCCAGTTTCTTTCAGTGATAAATTAGAATTTATATTTGAAACTTAATATACACATTTATATAATAATAATACTATATTTCGGAAAGTATAACAAAGAGAAATTCTATAACGCAACACACACACACACACACACACACACATATATACTGCTGACATTACAGATACACATAATAAAAATATATCTTGACATCATAAGCTTAGCGCTAAAATATTTTAAATGTAATGTATTGGCATTAATCATAAAGTTTGGTATGTAATGGCTAATGAGGTTTATGACGTTTCGATTTCTTTAAGAATCTTTTACTCATCATCATTTAACTCCCGCCTTTCTGTGCCTTTTGCTGGAACAAGTTATTAAAAATAAATTATTAGTTAGCTCAACAATATGGCAGACTAGATCAGCAAACTTCATATTTCTGCAAACAGCCCAAAACATGTTATGCCCGTCGGACTTTAAATGTAAACATCACTAAATGTAAAAGAAGACACAAAGTGCATGTGCTTCAGACAATAGTATTACTTTTATACACGCCTAACAAATTTATTTAAATAGAATATGAATGTGATGGGGTGGAGCTTGAGCAGATTTAGGAAAAAGAAGACAAAAAGTATTTCTGTTATAAAAATAGTAATAAAACCATACTTTTCCGCATATCAAACTATTTAAAATATCTTTATATTCCAAAATATCTTCACATTCCGACGTTTCGGTTAATATTCAATTTTTAACCATCTTGAGGGAAATGATGTACATAAACTATAAACATAAATCAAATTAAGCCATTATTGGATATTACAAACACAATTCATAAAGATATTAATGCGTGAATACATAACTTACATAAAAAATACTCTATATACATCTTAAAATGAGTTAAAAACATCTGAATAAATCCCAATCATGCACACTCAATTTTGAACCATCTTCAGGAAAATGATGTACATAAGCTATAAACACAAATCAAATTAAGCTATTCTTGGATAGTACAAGCACAATTCATAAAGAAATTAATACGTGATTACATAACTTATATAAAAAAAAAAACACTCTATATACATCTTAAAATGAGTTAAAAACATCTAAATAAATCGCAATCATCCACAATCATTTATTTAGATGTTTTTAACTCATTTTAAGATGTATATAGAATGTTTTTTTTTTTTTTTTTTTTTTTTTTTTTTTTTTTACATAAGTTATGTAGTCACGTATTAATTTATTTATGAATTGTGTTTGTAATATCCAAGAATGGTTTAATTTGATTTATGTTTATAGTTTATATACATCATTTTCCTGAAGATGGTTAAAAACTGAATATTAACCGAAACGTCGGAAAGTAAAGATATTTTGGAATATAAAGATATTTTAAGTAGTTTGATATGCTGAAAAGTATGGTTTTATTACTATTTTTATAATTTAATTGACAGCATATATAAGTGGAATATATTTCTTTATAGTATTTCTGTTATTCTAAAAAGCAAAAAAGCACCTTTTTTTTTTCACTTTGAAGTTCTTTCCTTGCATTCATTATAATTTTGATTATATTTTATACTTATAGATTACTCATTATATAGAATATATATATATATAATACTGTAATTATACTTCCGATAGTAAGATGATCAATGTTGATTATAATTTATACATATCTATTATACTGCCAACAGTAAAATGATCATTTTTGATGATATTTGATGCTTACTGCTGACAATAAGATAATCAATGTTTCTGTCAGAAGTTGCACTCCACTCTTAACATTCAGGTTATTCGAGATTAGTTTCTCTCATTCACTTGGTTATCAAAAATGGAACTTAAACATAAGAGTTTTTGGCAAATATCTGGTTTAAAGAGAGTATGGATGTAAAAGGAAAATTCCGCAATAAAACGCCTTCTCTTTCATTTAAACTTATTCGTAAATTGTAATTATATATATATATATATGAGGAATTATAAAGAATAAAAAATTTGTAAGCAAGTTTATTACTGTTATGGTACTTATGTATTCACTTTTTTTTTCTTTGAATGATGAAGAGTCGTAATTAAATATTTCGATCTGAAACAGCTAATTGCGTTATTTTTAATTTATGGAGTTTACTTAATCATATTCATTTATAAGACGCATTTGCAAATGCACTCGATTAAAGATTGCACTCGATAACTTCACCTTATAAAGCTTAAGGTAAACGTTTAAAATGTAAAAATTAATGGCATTATAAACATTCTAGAAGAATAAAACCAGGAATATCTTCTTACGTAGAAAGAAAGCGAATCCGTGCATTGCGAAACATTTTCATATCATATCATATTCATCAAATCATATTCATATTGGTATAGCCTTGACCTTGTAAGTCAAAGATCCGGGGTTCGAGTCCCGGTCCAGGCATTATTTTCACTCAGTCGGAAAAAATAAAATGTCAATAAATATGATTTTCTTCCACAGTTGATTGTGTGATTTTATTAAAAATTGTATTTCTTTCTCCCATTGTTTAATGGCGTTTTGGATTTCCTGCGGCTTATTTCTGTTGAGCTATCTAAATGATAGACCAGATTGTCTCTGCCTAAAAAGTTGTCTGAGTGAGTAATGCTGACCGGGATGTCGGCCTGGATAGCTCAATTGGTAGAGCCTTGACCTTGTAAGTCAAAGATCCGAGGTTCGAGTCCCGGTCCAGGCATTATTTTCACTCAGTCGGAAAAAATAAAATTTCAATTGTCTTATTATTTAAATAAAGTATTAATATTTTTGTATAGTTTAAAATGTTTTAAAATATTGTGTTTTCAGGAATAAAAGAATTGATTTTACTCAATAAATGTCTCTTATTAATCGCAAAAAATAATATTTTTATGTTATGATTAGTAAAAATGTGTATTATAGGTTAAAAAGAAAAAAAAAAAAATAAACACTTTTTTTACAAATAACAAAATTTTGGAGGATCTTCTATTTAAAAGCAAGATAAAGCATATTATGTAATTAAAATTATACAGAGAGTATTATGCCAGCCATCACGAGTTCTAAAATATATAAACACTCAGACAATTTGAAATAAAGTAATCAGGATAGACACTGTTATAATCTGCGGAGAAAGATTACCGAGACGTCATTTTGAGTCCTTTTGGTCAGTTTAGTCAATGACAACTATTATAAGTTCTATTTGCTTTTAAATTGAATTATAAAATAAGCTATAAAAGACAGAAAAACAATTTTATCGTCATAATATTTCTTCTTTTAAAATATGAAAAATATTATGTTAATATTTATTTAACGTGATTTAACGTGAAAGCTTTCTTTATATATATATATATATATATAAGATTACATTAAAGAGAAAAGTAAAAAGAAAAAAAAAATCTTACAATGAGAATAACAAATTTTAATTTAAAATTTAAAGAAGAATTTTTTTTTGAAATTTTGAAATTATTGCTTACTAGCCGCCTTCGGCGACCAGCTGGTTCGCGATCCTTGAAAAATCCGACTTTATGAAACTCCTGCTCGGTGGTGCCTGCGGCGCCTTTTTCCCGTTTCAGATCTTACAACAGCTTATTGACATATAGTGAAAATAGCTTTATTGAAAAATTTAATCGCAGTAAGTTCCCGCACGGTAGCCTGCGGCGCCCTCTTTCACTTTCAATATCTGAAACAGCCTATTCGCTTTCAAATGATGTATTACTTATGAAATTATTTTAATTAGTAGCTGAGATACAAAGAAAACCGATTCAGGAGAACTCAAAACGAATAAATCAGGTGAAATCTCGAATTCCACTTTCGGTAATATAAATGTACTTTAAATTAATTTTCGAATGATGCATTAAAAATAATATAATCATAATTAGAATTTGAAATACTGAAATTTTGAAATATTACAGCGCCATCTGGCGGTAGAAATTTCTATAATCTATTGTTCGATTCCAAATCAAAAAAGCTTTCTAATGATGTATTTCTTATGAAATTATTTTAATTATTAGCTGAGAAACAAAAGAAAACCGATTCAGGAGACCTCAAAACGTGTAAATCGGGTGAAATCTCGAATTCCATTTTCGATAATGTAAAGTACTTTAAAATGTGTATCGAATGACGTATTAAAAAAAAAAAATAATCATAATTAGAATTTGAAATACACGTATTAGAATATTACAATAAAATTTTATTTGTAATTAAAATGTTGTTGTTTTTTTCTTTCTCCGAAATTTCTCTCAGTAATCCGACTTATCCCTGGTTTTCTCCGAAACTTGCATAACTCCGGGCTATATAATGTTAAAAATCCTTAGTACGATATGTGAGCAGAAATTCGAATTCAAACTCTGCAAAATATTAAAGAATAAAAATGTTCTGGGTATTCCGTTGTTTTCTCCGAAACTCTCGTTCCTTTTCTACATCTTTGCCCCTTCGCTCTGGCTCTCCCTCCCCCCTTTCCGCCGATAATAATAATTTTACACTCGAAAATATTCGCATTCGATTTACCTTGCCTTAAAATCTAAATATACCAACCAATTTAAAACACAGTAACACTTTTTTTTTTTTTTTTTTTTTAATTTTTGCCCCTTTTCCCCCTTCCTCAAGCCCTCCCTAATAATCGTACTCTTTCAAAAATATTCACAATCGAATTATCGGGCATTAAAACCAAATACTACGAAATTTCAACGGCATATCTCAATTTAAAATACTGCAAAGTATAAAAGAAAATTTAATCTTTTTCCAATAAATACGTCATTTTTTTATTTATTCATATATTTTCATGAAAATTGAACAGTAGTTTTATAATATGCTGTCTAGGCCATATATTAATTTAAATGTAACGTGAATGAAAATTTGAAAAAGTTTGAAAATTGCAATTTTTATCCCCACTCTATGAAACTCGTGATATCTTAATTGGTTACATTCATTTCCTTTTTTATCGCAGACACATGTCTCGCATATGTTTTGTTTCCGATCGAGACAGCTTAGAAATCATCTGCTGATAGAATGTTTCTTTTTCGATCATTTTTCGATTGACATGGGTCGACATTTTAATTAATATCTCGGGAACTAATTAAAATTTTTAAATTCTGTTTTCACTATCAACTCGGGAAGGCTTCTGAGCACCCGTATGTCAAATTTTATACTTCTGCGTTCAGTAGGGGCTGAACGTATAGATGCACAGACAGAGAGAGAGAGAGACAGACATCTTCTTTTATTATTATAGACTAGCCGCCTTCGGCGACCAGCTGGTTCGCGATTCCTGAAAAATCCGACTTTACGAAACTCCCGCTCGGTGGCGCCTTTTTCCCGTTTCAGGTCTAATAACAGCTTATCGATATATCGTGAAAATAGCTTATTGAAAGCGCAGTAAATTCCCGTGCGGTAGCGCCTTCGGCGCCCTCTTCCCTTTTCAGTATCTGAAACAGCCTGTTCGCTCACCATGTTATGATCTTTCAAATTTCTGACTTTAGCTAAGTCCCCCTCGGTGGCGACAGCGGCGCCGTATAACATTTTTTTAAAAGATTTGTGTCTGACTTATCTGTGGTTTTCTCCAAAACTTGCTTAATTCCGGACTATATATCGTTAAAAATTATTAGTACAAAATGTGAGCGAAAATCTGAATTTGAAACTCTGTAAAATATAAAAGAATAAAATTTTTCTGGTTTTTCCGTAGTTTTCTCCGAAAGTTTCGTACAGAATTTTAACGGCTTATATCATTTTAATAGCCTGCAATAAAAATACTTTAAAATATCTTTTAAATGATGTATTATGTGTTACAATAAGGAATATCTATGATATATTTTAGACTCAAAAAGGCTAATCTATCAAGGGCGATTAACGATTTCTATTGAAATCCATCTAAAATTTAAGAATTCCAAAACTGCTTTTTTACAACCGAATTCATTAAAAAAAAAAGGGAAAAAAAAAACCAATATTATTCAGTTAAAAGTAACTCATTAACAGATGAAATTGGTGAATGGTGTCATTAACAGATGAAATAAAAATGAATTTAAATAAATATAATATGTCTATTTATTTTATTTTTAAAGCTATACTTTAGATTTTTTTACTGCATACAGGTGAGCCATAATAACGGGCAATTTCGAAGTTCTGCTTTTGATCGATTTTAAATTGAAAAATTCAAAAACTGCTTTTTTTATTTCCAGTATATTTTGTCACGTGGGCGAAAAACTTTTTCCTGACCTCTAGCACCTGGCACTGAAGAATCTTATTCCCTCTTCTCTGTGAAGGTCAGTTGCAAGAGTTTCAGAAAACGTCGATTCAGAATTTCATCGAAAACTGCCGCGATACTGAAAATGAAAAAAATTATAACTCATTCAGTTTTTGAAATTTTCGCTGAATCTTCTGGGTATTCAATTGTTGAAGCGAGATCTATATACAAAAAAAAAAAAAAGAAAAGAAATGATTTATCTCTAAACGCTTTTGAGTTATAAAATGTTTTGTGAAAAAATCGATGTTTCGTAAAAATCTAAGAATATGGATCGCTAATTCGTATTTTGTAAAAATGTTTATATGGTTCGAAAGAGGATTAAATGTCCTTTCCAAATATACCAGTTGTTAAGAAATGGAACGGTTACTCGGTCGTACAGGGTGTTTCAAAAAAGACAATCGAGAAAAAGAGAAATTTTCGACCCTTTTTAAAACTTTTTTAAAAAATATAAAAATTCCTTTTAAAAAAAAATTGTACCGTAAGGATCGGTAATAAATGCTCTTTCTCGTGGTACAGGTGTATTTTCGATATTTCCAACAGATCGGAAGCGATCGCTTTAGAAAAACCCGCGAAATTTTTCTCTCTCTGCTTTCTCTTTTGAGAAACACGCTGAAGGGCGAAAATTACGATCCGCTCGCTTTTTAATTAGGCATTGGTCGACGTTTTAATTAATTTCTCCGGAACTAATTAAAATTTTTAAATTCTGTTTTCACTATCAACTCGGGAAGGCTTCTGAGCACCCGTATGTCAAATTTTATACTTCTGCGTTCAGTAGGGGCTGAACGTATAGATGCACAGACAGACAGACAGACAGACAAACATCTTGTTTTATTATTATAGATGCACATATATGTATAACGGAAAAATACGTACATGTATGACGAAAAATACTATTTTTGTTTTTCTTGTCTAGAACATTTTATAGTGCATTTACTTTCTTAAAACAAATTAAATGGTTCAATAAATTCTTTATTTAAAAAGTACATAAATAAGAAAATAAAAAATAAACAGAAGATTTTTGAAAAGCTAAAAATTATTTTTAATATTCAATAAATTTTAAAAATCTACTAGTCTGTATTTGTTTCAATATATCAAGAATTTACTTTTATTGTATGAGTGAAAATACAAAACACTGTAAATTATCTAAAACTCAGAATACAAACTTTATTTGAGCTCTATGATTAATTGTTCATTTAAATGTAAATTAGATGTATCTATTTTGTTTGTTCAGGAATTAAATTTGAAAAGTCAAAAAAAAAATCATTTAAAAACTTTCTATTCATTAAAATGACCTCGATTAATTTCCTTAAATAACAGGAGCTCATTTATATACAAAATATTAAATATGCATGCTACAAAATATGAAAAATAGCGCATCATATCATTTTCTATTTGTGAATAACTAAAAATTGATTCACTTTAACAACATACAGTTCTCTAAATAATAAAAGGAAAATGAAACAAATATAAATCATTAAGTTTTTTTTTTTTTTTTTTTTTTTTTTAATCCGGGAATAATTAATTTCATTAGTTTTACAATTTATGCTTAAGCATTTCGCATTCCATGTTGTAGAAATGCATTCACATTTTAGTTGTTATTGCATTTTTATGCAGATGTTAGAAAATAATGTAAAAGTGTATTGTTGCATATAAATTAAAAAAATTTCTGAACTATAGAAATAAATTTTAAAAAAAGAAAAGAAAAGAAAAAAATTTATTGCTTTATATTTCTTATCAATAATAATATATTTCATGGTTTTACTATTATATATGTGTGTAATCCTGTTCTTAGTTAGTCCAAGAACAGGATTCGACAAGGATTTATTTAGCAAAACTATATTAAGCGTACTTTTTTTATATAGGAATTTTTGCTAGTGTTCGGACACTTTTGTTACCGACTGTATATATATATATAATATTTTTATTGTAGCAAATAACTGCTGCAATATAATATTTATTGTTAAATTACGTGTATTTTTATCACATATGGTTTTTGAAAGTATTTATACATTGTAAATATACTCCACTTAATAAACTCTTGTACTTTCGCATACGTTGAAATTCAATAATATTTGTATATTTTTATAAATATTCTGTGATTTTCCTCATTGACAATTTACCGCTAAATGGACAGTTTTCTAATGAAATTTTTATATGCAAGGTGTCTCAGTACCGCGTTTTAGAACTCCTGCAAGGGGTAGTGTGCATCCCGACGACTCGAAATCGTATATCAATGTAGGGTTAAAAACGGTTTTCTTACGTGATGGTGTACAGGGTGATTATAAAAAAATCTATTCCGACATATGAGATCGTAGCCATCATACCGTTCATAGAAACTAAATAAAAGTTTAGTGCAAGATATTTGGAGGCATGCGCTCAAGAATCATATAAAAAACAACAGTTAAACTCTAACAGTTACGGTTACACTGACAAAATTTCAAAATATTTCAAATGGCAATACATACTTTTTTTATTGGAATAGGATCTCCATAGCAAAAAACCATAAACAGCGTTGGAACGGTACCTGTAGCACGAAAATCGCCAGCGCTAGGCTCACTAAAAAGAAAAGAGAAAACAACTGTGACGCTCTTACCAGAGCACGACTTTCATTTTTAATGATAACAGATTTCATACTGAGGCTTCGGCTTTGACTAAAACCTACTGATTTTGCTTCGAAATAAGAAGAAGAGACCAAGGTATGCTTAATTTTCAATTCACGTTTCAGTTAACGAAAAATTAGTCTCATCCGTCCACAGAAAGCGTGAAGACCAACTGTTATTCTCGTCATAATGGATAAGAAATTCGTTCGCAAAATCTATCCGCAGTTGGTTATCACCCGCTTGCAACTTTTGGACATGCTAGAACCGATACGGAAATATTTGTAGAACAAAACGAAGGATCTTGCGTATGTTAGAATTCGAAGCTGCAGAAAGTGTGAAACATCGCGTGCACTTGCACGGGGAACTTCGCTTACCGTCTGATGGATATCTGCAACAATCTCAACAGGAACGAAAGGTCGTTCAGGCCGAGATCAATCGCATTTACGTATCAAGTTCCGTACAGCTTTTACCTAGAGCTCCTTCAATACAGGCTGGCTCATCAGGCATTTTGTTTCGCACTCAGTGATTGTTGCCCACGCTGTCTGATTTTCAAGTGTTATGAAATCACATAAAATGAAGGTTTTGTAGCCTAAAATTGTTCAAATCATACCAGAACTGCTTTTAGAGCGTTTAGATTTCCAACAGATGAAGAAAGGCGAAAGAAATGGGCTATTAATTGTCCAAAAGAAAATTGTACGCTTAGCTTTCAATCACAAATAAGATGTGTAATTATGATATGTTTTCTTGCATTTTATGTGTCAATTATTTGTTTTTATTGCTGTTTGATTATCTAAATGTTGTATTTTACAACCTACACTACTTTTCAACGGGTATAAATATTTAAAATTAACTAATTTAACAGTAACAGCGATGGCTACTTTTTACAAGGGTTATAAGAAAATTTCGCCTAATATTACCGCCAAACGTATCAAGTACAAACAATAATTCGCTCTTCTGTTTAGGCAAACTCGCCATTTTAGGCGATAAAGACGCCGAGTAATACGTCTGCAACTAAGCGTCGCCAAGCTATATTTCCACTGGGCAACAATGATCAGCTGTGAGTCAGCTCGTATTATAGGAGTTTTACTTTTACCGTAGACGGGCTTCAGCGTTGCCCATGGTGTCTACGATACACACCCAAAGACCACACAGTCTCTGTGGCATATTGTTTGTTCAGGTAATAAATCTTTACAATTTCTCCACGTTGTTTCCGTGTATGCGGCACATTGTCCACAGAGCGAGAAAACAAGATAAACATCACGCATTTCACAAGGCCTTATTTTTCACCTAGTGCTATGACGTCAGTCATGATGGTGTCTTACGACTAACCATGAAATTAGAGCCCTTATTCAGTTGCCGTAGACGAAATTAAAGATACCATGGTCTCTTCTCCTCCTTTCAAAGCAGAATCAATAGACTTTAGTCAAAGCCGAAGAATCAGTATGAAATCTGACGCCATTAAAATATGAAAGTCGTACTCTGGTAGGCACATCACAGTTGTTTTCTCTTCCCTTCATAGTCTGCCTAGCTGTGGTGATTTTCATGCTACAGGTAACGTTCCAACGCTGTTTATGCTTTTTGAGTTATGGAGATCTAATTCCAATATAAAAAAAAGTAGATGTAACCATTACAATTTTTTTGAAATTTTGTCACTGTAATCGTAACTGTTAGAATTTAAATTAAGTGAATATTGTTTTAATAACATATGTACGTATGAATAAAAGAAACATGTGTCAGTGGTAGTGGTCGAAATTTCGTCTGCCGATTTCAATGCACGCTTCACATCTAAAGTGTGTGGAAATCAGAATATTTTGGTTGCATGAAGCGCAGTAGCTGTCGGGGAAATTCTAGATAAGCCTGGGTTATTGAAGAAAATTTGAGGCCTGCATTAGAGTCGATTTGTGAAACCTCCACTAGTATATGTGACACATTGATTTACATAGTATCTTTTTCTCATGATTCTGCATACACAATCGCGCCAGGAAAGCATTTTCAACCCTGAGGCCCTACAACGAACACTTCAAATGTTTTCGATTCGGAAAGTTAAAGATATCCGATTTGCAAGACCTCAGTAAAGAGTGTGGAATCTTGTTTAAGAAATGTATACTAACCACGAAAATTTTAACTATAAAGTTCCGATGTATCTATATTTTTTGAGGTTTCCTGAATTTATTTTTTTCATTTTTTTACAAGAATTTATGTATTCATGTATATGTGTGTACAGTCGGTAACAAAAGTGCCCGAACACTAGCAAAAATTCCTATGTAAAAAAAGTACATTTCATACGGTTTTGTTAAATAAATCCTTATCGAATCATGTTCTTACACTGACTAAGAACAGGATTCGACAAGGATTTATTTAACAAAACCGTAAGAAGTGTACATTTTTTACATAGGGATTTTTGCTAGTGTTCGGACACTTTTGTTACCGTATGTGTGTGAGTGAACACGATTGCATCCTAGCGCCTTATTAGATTAAACTAAAAGTTAGTAGGTATGTCATAGTTCACAGTCACATGAACAGTACAAATTTATTCTTTATCTTAATTCCAATTATTTTAAGTGCGATAGTGTCTAAAAGCCTTATCCCATAGAATTAAGAATTGCTAAGTATAGATCACCCTAGTTATAGCTATGTTTCACATCAACATTGAACGACATGTATAGATTGTGAGTAATGAAGTGTCATGTCGTCTAAATGGCGTATCCAATTCAGTTAAAAGTTTGTAGCTATATTTGAGGTCACTGTTGCACGACCTGTATAAATTTTGATAAGTGTAGAAATTACAGTTCTTTTAAAAAGACTGGGAGTAAATATCTTTTTCATTACGGCATATAAGCTTAAATTATTCTAAATGCAATATTAAGCTGAAAGTTGGTAAGCATATTATAAGATCAACTTCGCCAGAATTATATAAATTTTTGTGAAAATAGTAATTTTTTCAGGCATACGATTTTCAATTCACATACAATGCGGTCTAACATAAAATAATGGAAAATGAACAGAATTCGGACACATTACTATTTATTTTATTTATCTTCGAACTTGAAAAGAAATATTTAAATAAACTGATCACATCTGATTATTTATTGAAGTATTTAGTTATGCAAATTTGCTTAAACGCTTGATATCTATTAAGCTTTCGGAAAATTGTGGGGAGTTAATCCAGATTTTTATTAATTTATCATCTATAATGTATGTATGTTTCTCATATGAATGGATATTATCATATCGTATATTATAATATTATCTTATCAATGGATGTACAGTCGGTAACAAAAGTGTCCGAACACTAGCAAAAATTCCTATGTAAAAAAAGTGCACTTCATACGGTTTGGTTAAATAAATCCTTGTCGAATCCTGTTCTTAGTCAGTGTAAGAAAAGAATTCGATAAGGATTTATTAAATAAAACCGTATGAAGTGTACTTTTTTTACATAGGAATTTTTGCTAGTGTTCGGACACTTTTGTTAGCGACTGTATATATATATAATATATAAAAATACATCATACATTTACGACAAATGAAAAATTAATATTTCATTCTAGCAAAAGAATTATCATACTCGTATATTATTATTATTATTATTATTATTATTATTATTAATTTTTAAATTAAAAGAACCTGCCCTTTCATCAAACTGATAATGCTTAAAAATAAATTTATTTTAGTAAATGCACAAACACCTCACCATTCTGTTTTATAAATAATAAATACAAAAGCAATTACAATATTTATTTTAATGACAAATGTTTACTTCAAAACTTTGTGAAAGTCACTCTCCTTCACAATTGAATTCCATGAACTTCGTGTATTGTTGAGAAGCCAGCGCAAGCTTAGCATCATGATTGATTATCTATTTAAATGTAAATCAGTTTCCTTTTATTCCGTTTATTGTAAAATATAGGATATAACTTTGAAATATGCAAAATTAGTACTCTAAAATGTTGGATTATTTTTTGTTTATGAAATAACTAAAGTTTATTCATAAGTTTATAATGAAATATGCGAAGTATAAAAAAAAAATATTTTGAATAATAATAAGAGAAATTTTCTGCTAGATAACAAAAAGTTAATTCACTTAAACCTTAAACATTACCCCCAAGGACTAATGCTAACTAAGCATTCCCATATAAGCATATAAGCATTACCAAAAATACATTCAAAAACTGGCGAACAGACAATAGCAAGAAATTAAAACTTCTTCACACACCATAAATTTTAAATCAGCACAACCGGTTTCGAAAGGACGTAGCCTTTCTTCATCAGGTGCAAACACGTGCAACTGCCTTGGAGGCAAAAGCAAGACTAAAAGCAGGACAAAATACAGAGGGGGAGAAGCAACACAAACAACCAATAGGCAGCAACATGCAGGGCAGGACCAATCAGAGAGGAACACACGTACACACACACCATAAAAAGAGGAGGGAGGAAAGGAGTAAACAAATATTTTATTTTATTTATTTTTTTTTATTATTTTTTTTTTTCAATAATGTTAAACAAATAAGTAAATTTAATAAAATTTATCCATTAATATTTATTTATTTATTTATTTATTTATTTTTTAAGAATTATTTATTATAACTAATATGTTGTTATAAACATAATGAAGGAAATTATTTAATTGAATTAAACAAATTTTTCCAGGCTGTAGACAACAAAGTGGAATCAGATTTTTCATTGACAATTTTATCACGATTAAGGTAAATAGCTAAATTTTCCAAAAAATCCAATTCGGAAACGCGTTTGGCATGAAAGATAATTTTGGCACTCTTAAAATTAAAACTATGATCAAATTCCCAACTGTGCTTCGCAATAGAAGATTTAGAAATTTCTTGATTAACAACATACCGAGAATGTTCACGTAAACGACATTCAAGATTTCTTTTAGTTTGACCAATATAAGATAAATCACAGTTATTACAAGGGACATTATAGATACCCCATTTTTGAAGCTCAGGAACAGGGGATTTGGTTGAAGGGAAATGGAATTTATTGACAGGTTTAAAAATAACGTGAAAATTGAAACGCTTCAAAACTTTGGCTAATTTCTTTCCCAATCTTGTAAACCTTCAATTTCTAAATTAATTGCTCCCATTGAGGCTTGTTTAAAATATAATAAAATATCTACCTCTCAAAAAGAATCTCTACGCCATATTCTTGCTGATTGTATTTCTTCCAATAATTCCAATTATAAATCTAATCTTTCTAAATCTGAAAGTATTGCTCTTAAGGAACTTAAATCTAATCAAAATCTCGTCATTACTAAAGCTGATAAAGGTGGCCAGATTGTTCTCATGGACAAAACTGATTATGTAGATAAAGTTAATTCTCTTTTATCTGAAGGACCTTATACTGAAATTAAAAAAGACCAAACTAAATCTCTTCTAAGCTCTGTTCAAAAAGCTGTTAAAAATTCTACCGTTCTTCATGACAATACCAAATTTTCGGTTTCCCCTTCTTCAGCAATTTGTGCTCGTTTTTATGCTTTACCTAAAGTTCATAAAAATAATGTTCCCCTCAGACCTATTGTTTCGAATATCGGTACTGCTCCTTATCCCCTCTCTAAATTTTTAGCTTCTATTTTTTCTCCTTTATGCAGCACTAATAGTCATACTATAAAAAATTCCTATGATTTTGTTATGAAGTTAAATAATTTGAATCCTGTAAATTGCTCAATGTTATCTCTTGATGTGAAGTCTTTATTTACTAACGTCCCCACTGAAGGTGCGCTTAATTGTTTAGAAAAAAGGTTACGTGAATTTCATTATTCTGACATTGAAATCAAAGAATTTGTCAATCTAACTAAATTCTGTGTTTTCCAAACTACTTTTGAATTTAATAACAAATTTTATAAACAGTGTGATGGTTTAAGTATGGGTAATCCTTTATCTCCTATTCTTGCCAATATCTATATGCATTATTTTGAGGAAAAATTATTAAAGATGTTAAATTTAAAATGCTGGTTACGTTACGTAGATGGCACTTTCATTCTTGTTGAAAATCCGTTTGATGTTTCTGCCATTATTAATATTGCTAATGCTTATTGATCCCCATATTCAGTTTACCTTTGAGTTGGAAAATTGTAATCAACTTCCCTTTCTTGATGTTTTAGTTACTAGGTACGATTCCTCTTTTAAAACCTCTGTGTACAGGAAACCTTTCTCTGTTTCTAACCCTCCCCATGCTCTCTCTAATCATCCGGCTAAACAAAAAATTGGCACCTTTTACACTTACGTGTATCGTGCCCTTAAAATTTGTTCTGATACTTTTTCTCTTAAAGAAGAACTGAATTATTTAAAGTCTGTTGCTATTAAAAGAGGTTTTAGACCCTCTATAATTGATAAAGCTCTCAAAAAGTTCAGTAGGCCAACTTATAACTCTACTCTTTCCACTGATGATAAAATTAAACCTGATAATCTTGTTGTTATACCTTTTTATCCCCCCTTATGTTTTAAATTAGCCAAAGTTTTGAAGCGTTTCAATTTTCACGTTATTTTTAAACCTGTCAATAAATTCCATTTCCCTTCAACCAAATCCCCTGTTCCTGAGCTTCAAAAATGGGGTATCTATAATGTCCCTTGTAATAACTGTGATTTATCTTATATTGGTCAAACTAAAAGAAATCTTGGATGTCGTTTGCGCGAACATTCTCGGTATGTTGTTAATCAAGAAATTTCTAAATCTTCTATTGCGAAGCACAGTTGGGAATTTGATCATAGTTTTAATTTTAAGAGTGCCAAAATTATCTTTCACTCCAAACGCGTTTCCGAACTGGATTTTTTGGAAAATTTAGCAGTTTACCTTAATCGTGATAAAATTGTCAATGAAAAATCTGATTCCAATTTTCTGTCTACAGCCTGGAAAAATTTGTTTAATTCAATTAAATAATTTCCTTCATTATTTTTATAACAACATATTAGTTATAATAAAATAATTCTTTAAAAAAAATAAATAAATAAATAAATAAATATTAATGGATAAATTTTATTAAATTTACTTATTTGTTTAATATTATTGAAAAAAAAAAATAAATAAATAAATAAAATAAAATAATTGTTTACTCCTTTCCTCCCTCCTCTTTTTGTGGTGTGTGTGTACGTGTGTTCCTCTCTGATTGGTCCTGCCCTGCATGTTGCTTCCTATTGGTTGCTTGTGTTGCTCCTCCCCCTCTGTATTTTGTCCTGCTTTCAGTCTTGCTTTTGCCTCCAAGGCAGTTGCACGTGTTTGCACCTGATGAAGAAAGGCTACGTCCTTTCGAAACCGTTTGTGCTGATTTAAAATTTATGGTGTGTGAAGAAGTTTTAATTTCTTGCTATATAAGCATTAACTAAGCTTCGTGTTTATGCAGTTTTAGAAAAAATCATTATTATTATTGAGTTTTCATTATGCATTCTAAAATGTTATCCACAAATCAACAAATAAACTCTGTTCATTTCTGGGTAAAAAAATCTGTTCGTACAAAACTATATTCGTACAAAATACTTTTTCATGTTTATCGTAAAAGAAAAATATAACATTATTATTAATTTGAATTATTGATTTGAATATAAAGGAAATGATTATTTTTACTTATTCATATTTTCATAACCGATATTTTAATTCTAATTATCAGTAGTTTGATTCGGTACTGCTCTATATATATTGATAATGGAAAATATTGGGTCAAAAGTATGATGACACATGCCGAAAATCCCAGATGCGCTTGAAAAATACCTTAATAGACAGAGATATACAATGGTCTGCCTCTGTGTATAGGAAACTCATGCGGACCTCGATTTCATTTTATAGACAAATAGAGGCTTCATAGCAATGACAGAATGTATCACGTAGGCATTTCCCTAACATTGCAATCTGTAGTTGTAGTATGCTGAAGAAATCAATGTGCAAATGCCACAAGTTTTGACGAAAAAGAAATTTCGTTTAGGGCCTGGACCCACTGGAGATAATAAGGGTGTAACTTTTATGCTGCGCACGCTATCCCGTCATTTAGCTGGAACCATCGTCGCGAGGTATTGCACGCGTGTTCATTCAGAATGGTCGTCCACTGCCTCTAAGACTATATCTATTCAAATTCTCGTTCTCATCCTCTGTTCACTTCCTCTGCTTGTATTATGTCCTTCGCCAAGGAACAAGCCCATCTACAAAAGTTGCCTGTGCAAGCATTAAAATATTCTTCGAACAGCATCCTGTTTATAAATCGCTCCTGATAAAGTTTTACTATTTCTACGACATTGATGTTTCCCGTCCGGTACGATAGATACATATCGGCATTCTTCGCATTCGAATATTGCTGTATCTCTAGTGACAAATAGCCACTGAACGACGAGTTGTCGAAGGGCGACGACATTTGAACAATGTGGCCATTAGTTTTATTACACACTGTAAGTATGTATGTATGTGTATATATATATATATATATATATATATATATATATATATTGAAATACTCATAAATATAGGTACTAAAGTTCGACGATTAACAATTTGCAACACAAACGAAACGATAATCAAACACTAAAGCAAGCTTAATAGATATAACACGCGAACTCAAACTAAATTTAAGCAAATATATGAAAAAATAAATTAAAAAAAGAGGCAGGCGGCAGTATTTGTGACTTGCCAGTGGGGTTAAACATGTTTTACATGTTCAAGAAAGGAGGCTGGTGGCATATATATATATATATATATATATATATATACATATGTGTGTGTGTGTGTACAGTCGGTAACAAAAGTGTCCGAACACTAGAAAAAATTCCCATGTAAAAAAAGTACACTTCATACGGCTTTGTTAAATAAATCCTTGTCGAATACTCATCTTAGTCAGTCTAATAATATGATTCGATAAGGATTTATATAACAGAACCGTATGAAGTGTACTTTTTTTACATAAGAATTTTTGCTAGTGTTCGGACACTTTTGTTACCGACTGTATAGATACAGAGAGAGGGAGGTGTTTGGCCTGAAGTTGGCTAATCTAAAATTATGAAATGTATGTAATTTATTATTGTGAAAAACAGGTTTTATTTTTTCACGTCCTTGCGGATTATAGTGGCATGTTATCATCTGTATTTTTTACTTCCATTACCCTACTACCGTAGGTAATGGAAGTATTGTATTCGGTCTGAAAATTCGATATCGGGTTTTCACCTGATTTACACGTTTTAAGGTCCCCTGAGTCCAAAAAAGTGGTTTTTGGCAATTGGTCAGTGTGTATGTATGTGTGTATGTATGTATGTATGTATGTATGTATGTATGTGGAGAATCTTCTGGCTATTATAGCTCAGAAACTAATAAAGATAGAGCTACGAAACTTTAAAATTGAAATACGTCTGGTGTACAGATGAAATTTCCAAATTTTGGTGAAAATTGAAAAACCGGAAGTGGGACATCGGAAACCGGAAGTGGGACCGTAAGTCCGTATCTCAAAAACGGCTCTAACGATTTTCTTCAAACTTGCTATATAAACACTCTATTAGATGTCCTTTTGAATGATATAGTTGGTTAGTTCAGGAAAATTGATAGGCGGCCTGTATAAATAGCTCAATTTCAGGCCTCGCAAAGGCGTTCCTTTAAAAACGGTTGTACGGATTTTTTTCAAACTCGCCATTTTAACTCACTTTTAAATATGCTTTTGTATGTAATTATTGTTTTCCTGTCAATAATTGAGTTTAACCGGAAGTGGGACATCGGAAACCGGAAGTGGCACCGTAAGTCCGTATCTCAAAAACGGCTCTAACGATTTTCTTCAAACTTGCTATATAAACACTCTATTAGATGTCCTTTCGAATGATATAGTTGGTTAGTTCAGGAAAATTTATAGGCGTCCTGTATAAATAGCTCAAGTTCAGGCCTCGCAAAGGCTTTCCTTTAAAAACGGTTGTACGGATTTTTTTCAAACTCGCCATTTTAACTCACTTTTAAATATGCTTTTGTATGTAATTATTTTTTTCCGGCCAATAATTGATTTTTTGTAAAAGTTGGTATCTCAAAAACGGCTCTAACGATTTTCTCTTTAGGTCACTTTTATGTTTTCTGATCACATTATCTCTCAAAAATGCATATAATACATGTAATAGCGGGTAATGGAAGTCGTGTGGTTGTTTCACACCAGATTTTTTTCTTTTTCTTTCTACTATTTTGTTAGAATATATATATATATATATATATTTAATGTCTATTTATTTATTTATTTTCTTGCCTTTATTGTTTTTTGTTGTAACTGATTTGATAGATTTGATTGATTTACCCTCAGAATTAAATACGAAATTCAGATAAATTTTGTTAAAAATCTCTCGATTTCTAATGTATACATTATATTGGCAATGAGAAAAAAAAATTAAGTTTTAAAATTTTTCGGTAGGGGGCGCGTTACAGTCAAAATGCTTGAAATGGTATGCAATAAATAACTGTTGTCTATTTTAACATTTTCAAACCTTACGTCATTTAAAACTGTTATTCTTACATTTTGCAAAGGTTCTTTCCGCAAAATTTTACAGATGACAGCGTGATTAACCGTTCCCATTCCACTTCTTGGCCGGCCCGTTCTCTCGATCTTAATCCGTGTGATTTTCGGTTCTAAGGTTATTTAAAGAGTTTGGTTTATGATGAAAATGTTGTGCGGCAAATCACTGGCGGTAAGCTGTTGAACACACTGTTCATCGGCTGCAGATTTTACAACTTAATCTTGGGTCCCGCATTGAACAATATGCTTTACACCGCTAAACAACTTTAAAAAATAGCTAAAATGACTGTAATAATAAAATAAGATGTTTGTATTGAAATTTGTAGCTTCTTTGTATTTTTATATATGGTCACCCTAGAGGAATTTACTTTTATTTTATTTCATTCTTTGTTTCTTGCATAATCTTTGACAGCACATTTTGAATTGTCTATATACAAATTTTGAACTTAACCTGCATTTTAGATACACACTGTAAAAAGTATGTCTTATTTGCTGCCAGAAATCCTCTGTAATTTGAGAAAATACGATCTGACAACGTAATTGTTTCGTAAATTACGCGTATTTTCTCAAATTACAGATAATTTCTGTCAGCAAATAGGACATGTTCTTTACAGTGCAGCTACAGAGAGTGCTAGAAAAGCTAAATTTAATTATGGCCACACTGTAAATAAATGTATGATAAAAAAACTAATTGCAAAATTCTAATTTGGTAAAAGAGAAAACACATAATAACTTAAAAAAATAAATTGTTCTTTATTGTATATTTTCCATAATTAATTGTTAATAATTATAAAATAAAAAAAAAACTTTTTATATTCCGTATTTTTTAATTTTCTGTTGAATCTTAGCTATAGAACTACATTATCCCTTTATCAATGTGTATAATTTTTTTTTAAAGATAATGACGTCAATTTTTGTGAGAAGCATAATTAAACTTTTTACATTTTTTTTTTCTTTTTTTTACGTTCACGTTTAATTAAATGTATTTATTTTCATGTTGAAAGAAAATGAACTCGTTTTTTTTTTTTTTCTTTTAAGCAACAAATAAATTATAGCTAATATTTTAATAGCTATTTTTAAAGCTATTAGTAGGTTATTATTTTCATATTTTAATGAATTAAAAGAAAACTAATTAAAAATTCGAAAATCGGGCTTCGAAGCATTATGTTGTCATCGGGTTCCGAGCAATTCTGAAAGTTTCAAATGTCTACCTAGTAGGGAAGTTAGTTAAAAATCGATTGCATGATTTGTACCGGACAAACAAGAATAGAAGTTAATAAAAACATGATAAAATACTCTTTAAAACAGAATATCAGTGCTGTATAAAAAAAATAATAATAATAATGATTACATTAATAAAAATACTCAATATTTATTCTAAACCGAACAAACAATTCTTTAAATATTGTTTTGAAATACTTTGTCAAGAAATTGCAATGTGTTTAACTAAAAAAAAGAAAAAGAAAAAAAAATTTAAAAAAATTATAGAATGTTTCTTTATTTTTAAAACTTATTTCTCTGAGCCTATATGTAAAATAAATTTTAACTTATTATCAAATCAAAAATAGATTAAAAGAAACAATAAAACGTATAACTAAAAGCACAGAACTGATTTTATGAAGTTAAACCGTTTTATTGAAATAAGTGCTTTAAAACTATTGCTTATCTCATTTCCTTAGATAGAAATATTTTCGGAAATATTTCTGAGGGTAAACTTATAAATAACTGTTTTGAAGCTTTCAATTTCCTGAGCTTACAACTAGTTCGTAATTCAGGAGAGCGTAACGTTTTATTACGAAAAGCTTTTAAAGAGCAGTATTTTTTTTTTTTTTTTTTTTTTTTTTTTTTTTTTCGAAAAAAGATATTGATGTTATATTTTAAAACCATTTTCCTAATGCTGTTTTATTATCGAAAATATCTTACTATTCAGTGTTCATTACATATGTATGAAAATGGTATTCAAAGAGTTATGCGCTTCATACTAGATATTTATAAAATGCATTTAAAAAATTTTTGAAATTTAAAGAGATAAATTTAGCTTTTCTGTTTATTTATATATATATATATATATATATATATATATATATATATATATCCGTAATCATATATAAGTATTTTTCTTTAAAAAATTATTTTCTTATCAAAAATTCTGTTTATTTTTTTTTTACTTGTTTTATTTGTAGTGTCACACAAAAAATTTTATTTATGTTCGAATATTAATAATAAATTTATACGTGCAAGTTATCCCATAACAGAGCATCTTCTCTATATGGCATACTCAGGATATCCTATGGATGAAAAGACATCCTATGAACATCTTCAGGATGTTCTATGGACAAGTGTGTTGTTAAGAAATGTGTGCATTATATCCATTCCTATTTTTACAAGAATAACATTTTCAACACTTGCCTTTTACTAGAAAAATCTCCTTAATAATTAATTTTTATATTCAAATGACTACCATCATAAATTTGGAATAATTTGTTGTATTCAAAAGAAATATTTAAGAAAAAATCTTACAACTGCATAACTTTATTTTTATTTATTTATTTATTTATTTTATTACTAAGTAATTTTATTTTAATTCCTTTAGCATACTTTTCATTTTAAAATTTTATTAAATTCAAACCTTTAATTTTTGGATGGATACGGTCATCATTCACGGTAATTTATTTACATATGAATCATTTTTTAGTTATTTTTTTTCTTATCAGTGTATGTATTTATTTGTTGGTTTGCTTACTTGATCGCTTTATCCGAAAGTATCACATACAAATTTTACGGTTTTTTATTTTTATTTTTATTAAACTTTAAATATTATTACTATGCGTTATCTTATCACAGAAAAGTATTAACTTTATTTATACACATATTTTGTAAAGATAAATTATTCAACAAACAACTTTTTAAAAACTTTCCTTGAAAGTATATTCTATAATATCATGATTATTAGCATTATCAAAATTTGTTTATTTGCTATATCTAAAATAAATATTACAAAATCTTTTAAATAAATGTAATATATGTCAAGGAGTTTTTTTTTATTATTATTATTTTTTTTACTTGAATAATTCATCTCAAAAACATTTCATTCTACAATTTCATTAGTATTCAAAATTTTGACCTAATAATGAGTACAATAATATTATGTGGGTTTACCTACAATATCATAGCTCAAATAAATTTTGACGTTGAAAGACTATTGGAAATTAAAATAAAATTTTCATATTTAAGAAAAACCGAATTATTTATAAAACTGAAATAATAAATATAATGTTTCCAAGAATTTCTTTAAAATGTTAACAGCATAAAGAATGTCAAAATCAAGCAAAAAGCATGTGATTTTATGGTATGTAGGGATGAAGATCGATGGACGTATTCCTGGGTGTGGCGTCTTCTGTTGGGATCTTTATATGGGATTCTAATTCGTATTACGACGAGTTTAATACCATCAACAAAACAAGTAAAATAGAAATAAAATAGAAATAAAAAGTACTTTATTATTGTTGTATACCAATGGAAAAAAAACTTTAAATATTAGGCTTATACTTGATTTATTTTTACATAAAAGAATCTGATATAACTCTAATGTTCATTCAAAGGTATTAAGAAAAAGAATAAAAAAATATCTTGCAGTTGTTTCTGTTGTATAACCCAATCAAAATGAATCAATTGTAAGGATGTGAGGCCTTACTCAATAACTTTAGCGTTCAGTAGTCGAAATTGCATTGAAGTTTTCCACAGAGTGTTAGGTTGGAGAGTTAAGATTACCAACCGAATCTAGTTTAACCTAGCAATGATCTCGAAGAAAGTGTCAGGTTGTCCATGAAAGAGTTGGGTTAATGCAAAAGAAAATTGCCAGTGGATTTAGTTTAGCTATATTTATATTTAATAACCTTAATAGATTACATTAAAATGATAAAGAAAAAAGTTTGTAATAACTGTATAATATTTATTTTTACCAAACTTAATAGAAACTAAAAATTAAAAAACGGGTGTGAAACAACCACAAGACTTCCATTACCCATTATTACACATAATATATGCATTTTTTTGGAGGTAATGGGATCAAAAGACAGAAAATTGACCTAACGAAGCAGAAATTAAAAATGTTCCGGTAAGAGAAACTTCATACACTTGTAAAAATACATACAACAAAATTTACGTAGCGATTTAAAAATTAACAAAAGAAAATTGGAAGAGTTATTTTTTGAAACACCAATTTCCCAGATCTATAACTGACCTACCGAAGCAGGATGAGTGCTAATTTTCTTGTAATAGCCACTTAATACGTAAGAAAGGATATTTAAAATGGATTTATGTAACAATTTTCAAGAAAATCATTATAGAGTCGTAACTTTTAACAAAACTTGCCATACTCAATTATTGATCGAAAAACAATAACTGCATACAAAAATATATATGAAAAAGAGTTAATATGGCGAGTTTGAAAATATCTGTACAACTGTTTTTAAAGGAACGCTTTTGCGAGACCTGAAATTGAACTATTTATACAGGACGCCTATTAATTTTCTTGGACTAACGAACTATATCATTCGAAAAGACATATAAAAGATTATTTATATAGCAACATTAAAAAAAAAAAAAAAAAAAAAAAATAGTTTTGAGCCGTTTTTGAGATATGGATTTACGGTCTGATTTCCAGTTTCCGATTTCCCACTTCCGGTTCTTCAATTTTCACAAATATTTGGAAAATTAATTTGCACACCAGACCTATCACAATTCTGAAGTTTCGTCGTTCTATCTTTATTAGTTTCGGAGAAATGATAGCCAGAATAGAACCCATATACCTACACACATACACATATACATAAATACATACATACACATGCATTCAAAAATTGCCCAAAACTACTTTTTTTGACTCAGGAGACCTTGAAACATATAAATCAGGTGACAATTCGATATCGAATTTTTGAACCGAATACAATACTTCCATTACCTACCACAGTCGAGTAATGGAAGTAAAAATTGAATGACTTTTGATCACCTATTATCTCCAAAAATATTAATTCATCGATTGAATTGCGCTTGAATATTATAGGTCTTACCTTTAAATTATTTAATGTTAACATTAGCTATGAAAATAGAAATATATTTACTTAAAAATGTTAAATTTTCCAAATAAACTTTATTCCAATTAAATATAAAGATCACTTTATTAGTTTCTAAATAATTATTTTTACTTTCATTGCTCTACTATCGTAAAATGATGGGTGTACTATGTTTGGTTTCAAAATTCGACATCGAGATTTCACTTGATTTACACGCTTTAAGGCCTCCTGAGTCCAAAAAATCCAGTTTTTGGCAAATGGTCAGTGTGTGTATGTGGGGAATCTTCTGGCTATCATATATACGAAACTAATAAAGATAGAACTACGAAACTTCAGAATTAAGACAGATAGTATATCTTGTGCAGATAGTATGTCTAAATTTTGGTGAAAATTCAAAAAACGGAATTGGGACATTGGAAGTGGGACTGTAAATGCGTATCTCCAAAAACGGCTCTAACCGATTTTCTTCAAAGTTCGTATGTAAAAGTTCTATTAGATGTCCTTTCGAATGATATAGTTGATTAATTCCGGAAAATTGATGGGCCGCCTGTATAAATAGCTCGTTTTTATGTCTCCCAAGTGCATTCCTTTAAAAACGGTTGCACGGATTATTTTCAAACTCGCGATATTAAATCCATTTTTTAAACATCCCTTTATATGTAATTATTGTTTTCCGGTCAATAATTGAGTATTCCAAATCAGTTAATTCAGGAAAATTGATAGGCGTCCTGTATAAATAGTTCGATTTAGGTCTCCCAAGTGCATTCCTTTAAAAACGGTTGTACGGATTATTTTCAAACTCGCGATATTAAATCAATCCTTTTTTTAAATATACCTTTGTATGTAATTATTGTTTTCCGGTCAATAATTGAGTATTCCAAGTTTTGGTAAAAGTTGGTATCTCAAAAACGGCTCTAACGATTTTCTTCAAAATTGTTACTTAAATTCATTTTAGATATCCTTTCTCATATATTACGTAGTTATTAGAGGAAAATTAACAGCCATCCCGTTTAGGTAGATCTGTTTTAGATCTTGGAAATTAGTATTTCAAAAAGCAACTCTACTTTTTTTTTTTTTTGTAACTTGCTATGTAAGCTTTGTTTTATATGTCTTTACGTGTGTATCAAGTTTCTCTTACCGGAAAATTTTAGATTTCTGCTTCGTTAGTTCAATTTTTTGTCTTCTGATCACATTATCTCCAAAAAAAATGCATATAATACGTGTAATAGTGGGTAATAGAAGATGTGAGGTTGTTTCACACCAGATTTTTATTTAACATTTCATCCACATTTTTACAATAATTACCAAAAAAAGTCATTTTCATTTCAAGAATTTTATATTTTGATTTAAATAATTTTGATGCGATATACATTTTTACTTTCTCTTACCCATAAGGCAAAGGAAGTATTGTTTTGGGGTAAAAATTTCGAAATTGTGTTATCATTATATTTACACATTTTGAGATCCAGTGAATCCAAAAATCATGTTTTTAGCAGTTGGTATGTGTGTGTCTGTGTGCCTGTCTGTCATCAGAATATCTCAAAAACAAATGATAGATAAATGTCCAAACTTGATATTCTAAATGTGTATCATATTGTAATGCTATACTAAGCTTTTCGTTGAAATAAAGCAAATGATTCGTATACAGGGACACCAAGAGAATTCAAATACATTACGTCTAGGAGGGGGGGGGGAATGCAGGTAAGTAGAGTTTAATATCTATATACTGCATTAAACCAAATGAAATGAATATGTATTTTTTATATGCGTAAAAACATGTATCATCTAGAATATGAAATGGAAATAATTCACTATTCATTTACAGGGTTACAGTGCGACAATAGCTGAAAATTTATGGATGTCTATTTCAGGTTATGTCGTGTGTTATTGATACAGAATTATACTTATGTGTACAATGCGATGTATGCATAACTTTCAGAAGATATGCAGGGTTGCCAATATTTATGCCATAACATTTTTTTATTGTTAGTGGAAGTGCTTAACTATAATACTTTACCATGTCCAGAAAAGTTGCTCAGAAATGGAAATTAATTCCTCATAATCATATGGTAAATAATGTATTTTTTTAAGCTAAATATTCATCGCTTGGTTTTTTGTATATTTACACGTTTTGAGTCTTCCTGAATACCGAAATCAAATTTTTAATGTTTGATCTGTGTCTGTGTATGTGTCTGTTAGAGTAAGTTAAAAACAAATCATTTCAGGTAATCCAAATGATGTATTTTGAAGTTAATACATTGGTTACTAGAAAAGTTTGATCAAGATTAATAAGTTTCAAGGAATGTTGCGTGTGAATGTTGCCTGAATAATTTTAAATGAACTTTTGAATTTAACAACAGATTTGAATTATATGTAAATGTAAGTACAAGAATGAAACGGAGGTTTGAGAGGGGCGGTACCCCCCTTCACATGGAATTATTTGTCTAATAAAGCTATTCCGAAGTCTTATTTGAATTGTTTTAACATAGGTTTATACAATAGTACTCGTTACCTTACCCCTTAATCTCCAACCTATATTTATAGTATTAAATTTCAGGGTAAAAGAAAGTCATTTGAGTGACACACCAGATTATTTCATTTTGTTTTTAGTTTACTCAGTCAATTAAATATTAATTAAAAACTTTTAATTTTTAAAATACAATAATTTTTCCAAATTTTTACGTTGTTTCAACACTTACATATAGATAATTACTTACATGCATACAGTTCCGAATGTTTAGTACGTATAAGCCCTTTAATGCCTCTTGATACAAATAAGTACTTATTATAAATATTTATAATAAACACTTACAATTTAAATTTTCTCATAATAAAAGGAACAAGAAAATTGTTTCTGACCGTTTAAATACATATAACACAAAACACTCAAACGCAGATGTCTTAATTGGCTTCTTCACCTGAAAACCTTAATTGAGAGAATTGGAACGGCTGCAGGCCTTTGGTAATCTTAAGAACGTTATTGCTAAATTTTAAACGAAAAAACGCTTTTCTCTAATCCATCGTCTTCAAATTCTTCTTTTCGGCTGACTATAAAATCTATAAAAAAAAAAAAAAAAAAAAAAAAAAAAACCCTTATAAATGTTCACTTTGATTCACTTATGGTATAATCGAAATAGCCAAGTATGTAGCTATTACCATGTAGAGCTACAAAAAGGGATCCTGTAAAGTGCGATATTAGCGTCAAGTTCGTAATTTGCAGCCCTGCTAGCAGTCACGTTTTATACCTTTATTTTGATAACGGGTGAAAAAATATTTGGATCAACACAAGTTACGTTCGTTTACAAGACTGTCAGTGCCTTCTTTTATGTCAAACTAGTTTTAACTGGGATTACCGCTTAACTGCTGCATATCATCTCGCTTATGAATCTTTATTTACTTTTCTCTCCATGGAATTCCTATAAGTTTTCTCTAGACCCTATAGAATTAATTCTAAAAATAAAACAATTTACACTTCATACATCCTATGCACTTTTAGAATTCCTATAATTTTCCTCTAGAGCATATAGAAATAATCCTAAAAAGAACACAATTTACATTGCAATTTACAATACAATATACACTATATCTTACAAATAGTTAAAAACGAAAATTGAACATCCAAAACATACAACACGCGTTTTCCTGTTATATACACACACGTCAAAACTTATGCTCCTATTACACACAAAAACTTTTCACGCAAATTTCAGTTGAGCCAACCTTTGCTCTAATTTCTGGAAGCCGAAATCCGAAAGAAGATTACAAAAATTGTCTAAAATTGTCTAAAAAAAACAGGTTTTCACGGTGTTCTGTACATGTCAAGCCGCATCTATTTATCGCTCTTTTCCGGCCCTATGAATGAACTATGAATGACTTCAGGCTTCCGCGCCGGCCGATCCCGTCTTTTCTCGGCGCGTTTAAGGAGCTATCACCTCATTGGTTTATCATCAGAGGCAAAATTGATCTTACGAAAAACTGTTTATAACTAGCCAGAAAAAGTTGTTCGTACTCCTAACTCCTATTACACTAGAAGTTGAGGCGATTTGAGCCTACAAAATTGGCCCAAATTAACAATTGGCTCAAAAGTTGTGCGAAAAAGCCTTGTGTGTAATAGAAGCATTACTTCTGTCACACGTATGTTTTTACATTGCTGTCTTAGATGTTTTTATCAATACTAGCAAACCCGTGCGAAATATTCGCATTTTATTTCATTTCTTATTTACCTTTAAAATTTGAAACTCATAAATGTTATATCAATTTCACCACCTAATTAAAATCTTAATTTACCACAAGCCAAATTATTAATAAAACCAAATTAATATTGTACAATAATGAAACTAAAATCATTCAAAGAAAGGTTTCCAAATAAAATTCATGGTTCACGACCCAATTTTCATACTTCAACAGGCAGTACAATTTTAATATAGGACTCCCACGACGCCTTTTAAATTTTTGTCGTCGTCTTGGGAATGACTTTTTATTAATTTTGGTATATATATATATATATATATATATATATATATATATATATATATATATATATATATATATATAATAAAATAAAATAAAATAAAATAATTCCTATTTTGATTACATTTTTTATGATTGTGTTTTTTTAGTCAATTTATGACACAAAAGTTCATATTCTGTAAATATCTTTAAAATATTGCTAGGTTTAAAATGACGTTTGCAAAGATTCTGAAGAAACAACTGTTAAAAATATATTTTTTTCGTAAAATAATCTCATCAGACAAATGTAGTAATTTTTTCTTGTTAGTCTTGTTAGCCCGCGTGCTTAAATATTATTTTTTTTATCCTCACGTATCGTATCGTTTCGACGAAAAATAATTGAAATTGGTCCACGTCAGAGAAATATTTTATAGATTATGAGCATACATTTTTACATATTTACATTATGCTATAACCTAAAATTCTTTGTAATGTATCTCAACAAACAAAAGTAACATTCATTTTTTTTGCTAATTCTGACTTTTCGATAACTGGAATTATATTAAGATTCACTAGAGATGCGTTTTAATTATATTTCTAAGGAGAGATGGAAGTCAGAAGAAAAAAGAAGAAAGATGATAAACGAAACAACAAGCCATTTTATCTTTTCAACGAATAAATAAATAAATACAAGAATTAAGAATTCGCAAAGCATAAAAGAGAAATGAAAAAAATAAAAACATTTGAGCTTCTATGAAAATAAAATTTTCCCCGCTTACAGAGAACGTCTAAAAAACTGACCACATAATATTCGTATTTTTCTTACCTTCGAAAACGTGCTATACAAAATACTTTTTCCGGGGAAACAAAACTTTTTCTCGCACTAAGTGAAGCTCTTTTTTACAGCGTAAAAAATGGAAATTGATGTACACATACATGCGAAAAAAATTTTCGTTTGTATTCTTTTTCATACGATGGCACTTAATGAGAGCTAGATGTGTTTTATTTTTACCATTAACAGCAGTAAACTACGAAAATGTGCAAATTATTTTATTTTATTTATTTTTTTTTTTTTTTATTTATTTATTTATTTTTTTTTTTTGAAAAGGGGATATTTTAAGTGTTTTATAATGTGAATTACAAAAAAATAAATATATAATTTTTATTTATACTTTTAAACAGTCTGGGAGAATATATATTTAACTTGTTAAAGATAGTACAAAAATTTATTTTACAAAAAATTAAAAATAGGAATATTATTTGTACTTTTAATCTATTCACACTATATTAGAACTTCTTTAAAACAAACTTACATTGATAGGGTATTAATGTTGTATTTAAACATGCCTATCTAAACGCATTAAAAACAAGAAACAAAAATCAGGATTCGTGTATAGATTACGCTACACTTTCCGATATTACATAGGAAGAATTTGAATAATATTAATATTATTGTATTATGCAAGCCTTTTATATGCATTACTTGTTTCGTGCATTTCTTGCCTTACTATGAACTGTATGAATGAACGGAATCATAGAAGTACGTTTTCACAATACTTTTTATGTTTCATACGCTCATTTTTCCTGTGTGATAAATGTCATTAAAATAATAATAATAATAATAATAATGCTTATCTTACATAACTATTTAAATTAAATTCGGAATAACACATATTAAATTGTATTTCAACTAAATACTTGCTATTGACCATAATGTGTCTTCTCAATGATCCAGAATTAAAAACTCAAAATATAAATTTTTTGTTCTATGTATCTGTATGAGAATTTGCAAATTTGGCTAACTGCATCTATTTATATTATCAACGGTAACATCAGAAAATTTAAACATTCAAACTATTGACTTTCATGCCAGTAGAGTATATGACTTTCATGCCAGTAATGACATATAATGTCAATCCATGTCAATGACATATAATGTAAATTCAAAATAGTATTCAATAAACTTGAGCATTTTAGCATTTATATTAAAAAATAATATTATTAAAACAAACAGAATGTAAAAGTAATGAATTAAAATGAGCATAGTAAGAAATTCAAATATAAGGCTAAGATTTGATTTTAAAAAAAATAATATATTCAAATTCAGTAAAATTTGAAGATTTTGAAATTAAATAAACTTATTAAAATGTATATCAAAAACTTCAAATCAAAAAGCATAAAGACTTTTAAAACTTTTATAAGTACTCCATATACTGTATTGAAATATATGTAGTAAATGGTTATACCTTTTTCTAAATTAAATTCAAATATTTTTATAATATTTTAGGAATTTAAAATATTTTAAATAGAGTTAAATTTATTATTAACGCTCTTTAACTTTCATTATCTTATAAAATTCAGCAAATATTCATTAAGTAATTGAAAATTACCCATAAGCACTAATTAACTGTGTTTCTGACCAATAAAATCAAACACAAATAATTAAATGTAATTTACATTTTCTTAACGACTGCATATAGAAATCATGGTTTAGAATTGCTGAATATAGGTCACATATTGAAATACAGTCGGTAACAGAAGTGTCCGAACATTAGCGAAAATTCCTATGTAAAAATAGTACACTTCATACGGTTTTGTTACATAAATCCTTGTCGAATCCTGTTCTTAGTCAGTGTAAGAACATGATTCGATAAGGATTTATTTAACAAAAGCGTATGAAGTGTACCTTTTTTACATAGGAATTTTTGCTAGTGTTCGGACACTTTTGTTACCGACTGTATATTTATTTAAACGTTGGAATTATTTGATATTTTTGAAAATTCATTTAAATATTGTTACCAACAAAGCGGATAAAGCCTGATAGGCAAGCTGACGCTGGGTTGGTGAGCGAAGCGAGCAGGCAGCAGAGCCCCCTAGTAAGACTAAATAATTTTTATCATATGAATTTCGAAGATATTTATAAATAATACTTTCGTAGTGTTTGTATACAACAGGAATGTTTAAAAAATTTGCATTTTTAAATAAAAGTTCTCATGCAATAATAAGAGCCATTCATTGAGAATTACAGAGGTATAGTTAAACACAAATTAGTAGATAAAAAGTCTTAATACGAACAATAAACAAGATATCATAATACCCACTGAGTCGTTTGAGTGGCAATGATTTTTGAACCTAGATTTACAATCTAGGTTAAATATCTAGGTTGAATCTATTAACCTCTGCAGCATTGCTAAACTTTTTCCCTTAAAATATCTAGGACCAGAAATATAGGATTTACAACCCTATAAAGTAAAGGGGTCATGAAACGACTATTAAATATTTTATGTGTCTTACAATATTTTATGTGTTTTACAATCTAGGTTGAATCTACTAACCTCTGCAGCATTGCTAAACTTTTTCCCTCAAAATATCTAGGACCAAAAATGTAGGATTTACTACCATATAAAGTAGGTGGGTCAGGAAACGATTGTAAAAAATTTTATGTATAACAAATACACGACATCCATTACCCTCTACTATACATATTTTATACTCTTTTGGGGGAAAGTATGGTCAGAACACAAACTTGACTAGACAAATCAGACAGCTAACGACTTTTCTTGTATGAGAAAATTAATACATACATCGTAAAGACATATAAAACAGAGTTTACATATAGTTTTAAAAAATCGGTATATTCTTAAAATATATATATATATGTAACTAGTATTAAACAAGGGGACAATTATTGAACAATATTAAATAAAATCGTCATAACTTTTGAACGGTTTGCGTTAGGACGTTAAAACTGCATGATTGGAAGCAAGGCATGATGGGAATTAGTATGCGCTTTCGCACGCGCCATGTTTTTGTCGGCCATTTGCAAGTGAAAATGTACCCACAGGTACCTAGAGGCCACTGGCATGGACCTCGATTGACCGCCATATTCTCTGGATCTGAACCCATGCAACTCCTTTCAGTTGGGCTATATTAAAGACAAAGTGCAGCAATAACCCCAGAACCATAGCTGAGCTGAAAACAGCCATTCAAGAGGTCATCGACAGCATCGATGTTCCGACACTTCAGCGGGTCATGCACATCATCGCCAATTGATGGCAGGCATATCCAACATGTCATAACCTAAATCCGAATATCTGTAGTGACGTTCACATGTTGAATAAAGTGTGTGCTTGCCATAGTTTAAAAGTAATTTAAGTTTTATTTCATATAGTTCAATAACTGTCACCCTGTATATACATATCTGTATATATATATATAAATTACGTGTCACGATGTTTGTCCGGGGTAAACTCCTAAACTACGGAACCGATTTTAATGAAATTTTGCACACTGCGTGCAGTTTGGTCCAACTTGAGAGATAGGATAGTTTTTATCTCAATTTATTGTCACAATATTTTTTTATTGCAATTATTTGTTAATTATAGACCTTTATTAAAGTTGCTCCAAAATATCTGTGAGTTCCATAAGTTTAATTGTTGCCAAAAAGAAAAAATACGAGTTCATTTTCTTTCGACATAAAATTAAATACATTTAATCAAACGTGAACGTTAAGAAATTATAAAAAGTTAAATTATACATCTCACGAAAATTGACGTCATAATCAATTTAAAGATTTTATTCGCATTGATAAAGTATGTAGTTATACACAAGCGAAGTGTGACGTCACTGACAGTCTGTGAAATCAAGAAAAAGATTTCTTATGTTAATCGCCCATTGTATTTTTGTAAAAAAAATATTAAAAAACGAGGAAAATTATTTCCGGATTTTAATCCCCATATTTTTGTATAGATATGTATTATTTATCATGTGCATACGTTAGATTGAGTTATTTTGCTGTCAAATTGACAAAATTTTAATTTTAAATTTCAAAGCTCTGTCGTCCTTGGAGTTTTTCGTATTTGGCGATCAAAAACGTAACACGAAAATATACAAGCTAGATGTATATTTTCGTAATATGTATTGTGTGAAATAATTTCATATTATTCATTACTCTCTTAATATAAGTTGTTAAAATAACCATGATTTTTGAAAGGAATTAAATGTGTGCGCCAGATAATTTGGCGATATTACTTTTTTTCCGCCAAGGATGATAGATATGAAATTTATTCAACTGCAACATGTTAATATCTTATATCAGATACATTATGTATATGCTACAATTTATTTCACGTGACACGTGTGTTAAAAATTTATTTACGACATAACCGTGCTTTTTCAATTTTTGTTGTATTATTCTAATCTGTATCACTTCGTTTCATTTAAGAAATTTGCGATCTATACATAACGTTCTAAATAAAAAGTAACCATTTCAATATTTTAAAACTTATTTAAAAGTCTGTTTTATTTAACATTAAATTTTAAAACTTAATTTAAAACTTATTTAAAAGTCTGGAAGAGTTTAAGTCTGTTTATTTGTTTTGTAACGCTAATCTATATGATCGATGTTCGAAACTTTAATTAATTATTTCTCTTATTTTTCTTTACTTTTTCTTTAATAACTTACCAATTTAACGTTCCTGATTAAATTTGTGATTTATATATGTATTTTGCATTAAATTTTGACTCATATTTATTGCTGAAAATGCGATCTTAAAATCTTGCAATTTTCTTATCTGAATCCTCAATGCTTTCCTTCTTGATTAACTTTAATTTACTATTAAAATTTTAACATACTCAGAATCTTCTCACCACTTCGTTAAAATATGTTAATCTTTTCAGTAATATATTAATCAGTATATCCCCACAACGATATTTGGCGATTTTTTGTTGGCGATTATGGCTAAATCATAAATCTATAAATCATAAATCATAAATGATAAATGATAATCTAAATCATAAATCAAAAACATAAAATAATAAATCCAAAATAAACAACATATAGGCTGCCATATTATATCACAAACAGTCCAGAGCGACATCGTTATCGTTAAAAACAGCGCCAAAGAAAAATCGCCAAATTCAGCTGTGGGGATATACTGATACTGAAGTTATAATTATGCGAATATAATTACTGAAGTTATATTATAAGTTATAGTTATGGGTAAAAACTATAGTATTTCCCCACAACTGGATTTGGCGATTATGGCTAAATCATAAATCTAAAAATCATAAATGATAAAATCATAAGCTAAATCATAAATCTAAAATAAAAGCATGCAGGTTACCGTATTTTATTGCAAAGAATCCAGAACGACTTTGTTATCGTTCAAAAAGGCGCAAAAAAAAAAAAAAAAAAAAAAATCGCCAAATCCAGTTGTGGGGAAATATTATATACCTTATCAAATTATCAACGCATTACTTAGCCGCAGCAACGCGTGGCCGGGTCTGCTAGTATATATATATATATATATAAAGAGAGAGAGATATATACATATACATATATACATACATATTTGCTATTCTGGCACATCAAAAGAATCTATAGTTGTGGTGTCGCTAAACTATCCATTGAATGTTCTAAAACAAATGGATCATGGACGATATTGCTTTTATAAAGGAAAATTCTATTCATGGTCACACTTAAATCCAGAAATCTTTTCCGGGAAAATTCAATTGCGGAAGTTCGATAAACAGTTCGTGTACTTTTTTTTTTTTTTTTTTTTTCTTTTGGTGTGACAGATATCTCTCTCCCAAAGGGCTAATTCAAAGTTCTCGTATTGCCAAACACATATACAAACACAGAGAGGGGCTTGCCACATAAATAATGATTGTCCCTACTCTATTACATATATATATCAGCAAAAATAATCTTAATGAAAACAAAATTGCACTTTATTAAAGAAAGTTGAATTTTTACGATTTATAATACGATTTTAATTACTTTTGATTTAAATGTTTTCTTCATTTCTAATAAATAAGCAAAAATAATCTTAATGAAAAAAAAATTGCAGTTTATCAAAGAAAGTTGAATAGCATCGATTTGTGATTCCATTTCAATTACTTCTATTTTAAATATTATCATTATTTCTGATAAATAAGCAATAATAATCTTAATGAAAAAAGTTGCAATTTATCAAAAAAAGTTGAATAACATTGATTTGTGATTCGATTTCAATTACTTTCGATTTAAATTTTATCATTATTTCTAATAAATAAGAAATAATAATTTTTATGAAAAAAATTGCAATTTATCAAAGAAAGTTTAAATTAAGTTTTTAATAAAACTTAATTTAATTTAATTTTTTACTTTAAATTCACTTTAAAACATTATACTTTAAAAAGAGTATGCATTAAAAAAAAAAAAAAAAAAAAAAAAAAAAAAATAGACTCATCGTTATTTATTTATTTTACGTTAGTTTCAAAAATAAAAAAAAAATAAAAAATCAATAGAAAATGATTAATTTAAAAGATTTCGCAGTATAAAAGAAAAAAAACTGATTAAAAAAAAATCAAATGAAATTTTTGATTGTCAATAAATTTGAACTTCTAAATAGTTAATTTCCAATTGCTATAATTTAGAAGCTTACAGTTATTTATACTTTTTTGTTTATAAATAATTTCGCATCATTGCCTCACAGTTCCATTAAATATTATAATAACAAGGATAGAATAAACAGATAAGACCATGAATCTGAATTTAACCATGTCTTACACTTAAATTGAATTATTTGCATCTGATTGTTGCCCAGTTAAATTAATAAAATAATATAGTAATTAGTAATTTCATTTATAAGAAAAACAGCTGTGGGTAATTATTTTTTAGATTATTTACAATTTCTTATATTCGTTGTAAAATGACTTTATGAACCTAGAAATATTTTTTTAATATAACTCACATTAAAAGAAAGAAAGAATGAATGAACGAAAAAGCGCCTACTTGGAAAGTGATTATTTTGAAACTTCTAATGCTCAAGAAGTTGACAAGAGTTAATGTTAACAAAATACATTTCTTTCTAAACATATTAATAATAAAACATTTTCTTGGAAAATAAAGTACACTTTTTCTCCATGACAATGGCACGTAACTGTCAAAATGAAAAATTAAAGACAAAGAAGAAAATTACACTTCTTGAATAATTTTTCAGCTACTAACATTTTAGAGATGTTTTCTTCATCGACAAAAAAATAAAAAAAAAATAAATAAATAAATAAAAAAAAAATAAAAAATCGAAACTCAGCAATTTTTTTGTAACTTTTAGAAATGGAAAGAGAATTTTAGGAAATATAATAGATAATTAAAAAAAAAAAAAAATCTGGAGGGACTCCACCCGACATTTCGAACATTAAATAATGAACGGTTGTGTAAACAAATTAAGGAAGACAAGTAGTTAAATAAGCAAAAGTTAAAAAGATAATGGGGGTTTGAGCATTTTTCCCCATTGTTTGATTTTACGCTATTGCACTTCATATAATTTTAGCCCATAGATTTTAATGATATAGAGTTTTTCGTTGCATCCCTGTAAAAATCTATACAATTCGTGCGACGGTTATCTCTAACATGTGTATAAATTTTCCGTTCAGTCAAATAAGGCATTTAAACGCTGTCGCACTTTAAATTATTTGTGTAACAAATTTATTATTACTAGCAAATCCGTGCGAAATTTTTGCACTTTACTTCTTTTCTTATTTACCTTTAAAATTTGAAACTCATAAATATTGCATCAATTTCACAACCTAATTAAAATTTTAATTTACCAGAAGCCAAATTATTATTATAACCAAATAAATATTGTGCGTTAGTGAAACAAGAATCATTCAAAGAAAAGCTTCAAAATAAAATTCAGGGTTGAGGACCCAGTTTTCATATTTCCGCAGGCAATCCAGTTTTAGTAAAAGATCCCCATTATGGCTTTTAAATTTTTATCGCCAAGATAGCGATGACATTTTACTTATTTTGGCATAACTTTTTAAAAAAAAAAAAAAAAAAAAAATCCCTATTTTGATTATGCTTTTCATGATTGCGTTTTTTAGTCAATTTATGATAATAATTCATATTCTGTATATATCTTTAAAATATTGCTACGTTTAAAATGACGCTTGCAAAGGTTCTGAAGAAGCAACTTTTAAAAATACATTTTTCCATGAAGTAATGTCATCACACAAAATGTCGTCATTTTTTCTTATTAGTTCATTGAGCTGAGTCCGCGTGCTTAAATATTGTTCATTTCTAAATGTTATTTTTTACCCTCGCGTATTTTATTAATTTCACCACTATCGTATCGTTCCGACAAAAAATAATTATAAATGGTCCACGTTAGGGAAATATTATATAGATTATTGTAAATTTAGATTTTTAACGCAAGTTTTAAGATGTAGTTGTCATTGGTGGATTCTACAGTTCCCCATCATACATTTGCTGTCATGTAAATGTACTATAGGGGATAGTATGTTCATGTTAAGAGCGACGGACTCGAAAAATCTCCCATCATAATCACAGACTGAAATACCCCATTCATTATGCTTCCCTCTCCCCTTTTCGATACCTTAACCCAAATTGTTAATTAATTTTACTAAAGCCACTTTCTTTTTTATTTCACTTTTTTCCTTGCAATTTCATAATACTTCCATAGCAAGAATTCTTATAATTTGTGTCGTGGAAATTTCGCCATCTTTTTCTGTGTTAAAGAAATTTTAAATCTTAATGACTAATGAAATTTTCAATGTAGAGTTTTCATTGTGAAATAACATGTTAATACTAAATTCATGTCATCTTCCCAACGAAATCAATCCTCCATATGCACGCTTGAGAGAAATTTACCCTATTTTCTCAAGTTAAGAAAAATTTTTATTTCAAGTAACTTACAAAATTTTCAAATACAAAAATTCGTATTGAATAAAGTTTATGACAGTATCATAAATGATATTTTAAAAGTGACCTGATATCTTTACGATGAAAATATTCCTCATAACAGACATTTATGCAAAATGTTTCCCTATTCTCTAAAGAAAGTCATAAACTTTGAATAACTTACGAAGTTTTCGAATAAGAATGCTGAAAATCAATTGAGTTCTTACCAGTATCATAAATGATGATTTAAAGCTGGCCAAACTTCTTTGCAGTCCTTCGTCCATGATATAAAGTCTACTCAGACTAGTAAACTGATTTAGTAACACACTAACTAACGCACTAATAAATACACCAACAAACTGCCTAGTCCATAGATGGACAAAAAAGTATATATTTTTCAATTTTTGGATTTATTACATCTCAAAATAAGTAAAATCTCTAGTCTCCTTCAAAAGTGAATTCTAGAGACCTCTATTAGATTTCTTGAGCGTTTGCCAATACTATCGAGGACAAACCTATTTGAAAATATCTCCAAATAAATGTGAATTCAAGAGGCGGGTTTCAGCAGCGATAATCTTGGTTTATGACCCAATTCTAGAAAATTAAGCGAAAATTTCTCGTAATACAAAAGATTCAGAATATTCAGAATATTGTTTCACCATCTAGAAATGTGTAGACTAGAAATTCTTGACCATTTCATCTATTCAGTTTATTGGAGTGCCTTATGCGCATACCTCGGAAATCTAAATTTCTAGTTTAAGTATTTAGAAAATGACTATTTATTCATTCGAAATGAAGGCGGTATATTTTTTTTCTCAGTGTATTACATCTCAAAATAAGTAAAAGTGTCATAAATCCAAGGTCGAAAATTTTCATTAACGCTAAGACCTATTTCTATAGTATGAGGAGGAATTAAAATTAGTACATTCAGATTAACGCATAATTTTTTAAGGTATAGTAAAAAACACTTTTCTAGGAAAATTTTAGCCTTAAATGTCTTATATAAACAGCTCTGTTGAACAGCTGTTGGTAAACAAAAGCTAGATAAATTATTTTATGAAGCACACAATTACATATAATAAACACTAAATTACAGTATAAAAACCACAATATAATAACCACAATACAGTATAATAACCGCAATACAGTAATAAATACTAAATTACAGTTACAATATAAATGAAGAATCATTATATACTGAAAGAGAGCGCTTTATAAAATACAGTAAAACTGACATAACAGTTGACGTCATATCTTGCGATATAAATAATGGTGAAGGATAAATAAAGAGATTTAAGCATTTACTATGCAGCGAGAGCTTCTCGTATTGCGCATACCTCAAGTAGAATAAAGAAACAAACAGAAAAATATTAAAGGAATTATTTATTATTTTATATAATCAACAGAAAAGCACCATTTAACGAATATAACAAAATGCATTAATCCAATATGTATTTAAATAAAGTTAATACTTTCTATCGGAAAATATGTTTACATTTAATTTTATTATCAGTAGGGTTTAGATAATTTTGAATTAAAAAATTTTTAAAAGTTAAATCTGATTTTTGAGCACTTAATCCAAAAATGCTTGAAAGGGAGTAAAGAGGTTTGAAAATCACAGTCACAAAATATTTATTAGTACAAGTATTAAAATTTTTTATCATGAATTTTCATTTCAATGGATATGAAAGAACAATAAACTGTTAATTGCAGTATATTTTCTATATTTAAATATTTTTAAAAACCGAATGGGATTAAAAAAAAAAAAAAATAGTAAACATTAAAGTTGATACAGTTTTTTATTGCAATGAAAACTATACCATACATATTTAAAAATATGCTAAAACATAATATATACTATTACAAATGGGAAATATAAAGCAATAAATAATTTGTTTTTGATTATTACTCCTATTCAGGAAAATTTTCAATTTATATGCAACCATACATCATTGTTCCTAATATCTGCATAAAAATGCAATCACAAACAAAATACAAAAGTATCTCTATAAATTAGAATGCTGAATACTAAAACATAACATTGAAAACTAGTGAAATTAATTATTCCCGGAAGTAAAAGAAAATGCGTAATGATTTATAAGAGTTTCATTTTCTTTTATTCTTTAGGGAACTGTATGTTGTTAAAGTGAATCAGTTTTTAGTTATTCATAAATAGAAAGTAATATTCTGGGTAATTTTTCACATTCTGTAGCATGCATATTTAATAGTTCGTACATAAATGAACACTTGTTATTTAAGGAAATTAATCGAGGACATTTTGTTTAATAGAAAATTTTTAATTTTTTTTCAACTATTCAACTATATTTCTTGAGCAAACAAAATCAAATACACCTAATTTACATTTAAATAAACAATTAGTCACACAATTTAGCTTACTGAGTTTTCGATAGTTAAGAAAGTTCTGTAACATTTGATTATGTAGCAAAATTATTTTTCTTCTAAATTGAAAATGATATAGAATAGATTTTTGGATTACAGAATAACAGATTACATAATAACATACTTTTTATAAAAAAAAAAATAGAAATAATTTTTAATTCTTAAACTATCTTTTATTTGTATTTTTTTTTCTAAATATTTTGTCAACAAAGAATGTATTAAGGAAACCAATATCTTTAAGAAAAAATATTTAAAATTTTTCTCGATAATTTTATTTAATTTTTACTGTTCGTATTATCTCTAAATGTAAATCCTCTCCCCAGGGCATCCTGAGGACATCCTGAGGGTGAAAAGATATCCAATTATATCTATTTACATACATACATTTACATGGTTGCCAAGTCTTCCATTTTTCACGGGAAACTTCATACAGAAAAATTTTTATGATGATTTTTAGTTTATACAACCATTGAAAACACATATTAAAAATACTGCTTTAGAAATATCGGTGATAAATTTGATTTAAAACTTAGAAAGTTTGGCATCTATGCATTTATACATCGCATGTACTCAGATGCGATAGTTTAAAATTTTCTGAAGAACCATTTCAAATTTTTATGTAAAATATATAAAGTTCATTTCAAGAAAGTGGTTCATTTTTATCAAAAAAAAAAAAGAAAGAAAGAAAAAAAATACTCTTTCAGATTGAAAAAGAAATAAATATTTACAAACATTTTTTCCCCTTTTCTAGAAAAAAGTTTATGGTGAGAAATTAATTTTTATGTCTGTTTTGGCTTAACTGTACTTATTTTTAATGAAGTTTAAAAACAGATTGGATTTATAACAGAAGCAGACTATATTGACAAAATATGCCGTTTTTGTAGCCTTTCTGTACTATCTATAAATGCCCCTACCCTGCTTTCTAGATGTACATTTTCTGAAGTTTTAGGCTTTTATATGTTTATGGTTATCGGTGTAACACTCACCATGAAATTTTAAAATCTACATATGTCGTATTATGTTGCTAATTAATATATGATCTCATGTTTTCCTTACTTGTAATTTTTTTTTTTTTTTTTTTTTTTTTTGTTACTCATAACGTATTACAGTTATTTATTTATTTTTAAATCTTTGAAATGTAATTATTTTGTGTACATTTTGTGAATTGGTAACTCAATTTTTACACTATGTAATGTTTATGATATATATATTGATAATTAGACAGTGAAATTTAAGGATTATTAAATATTATCAGTATTCAAACAATTAAATTGATCGAAAACAAAGACCACCAAATCAAACAAAAATGGAATAAATTGGAAATAGATAAATACATATTTGCATTCTAACGTTATTGAGGACCTGGTAGAAAACAAGCATGCAAAAAGAATGTTTTTCTGTCTCAAAGATAGCAATAGCTAAGAATATCTTTGATTCGGGCCCGAAACATTCTTTCGAGCCAAAAAACGAAAAAATAAATTTCAAAATGAACTCACCATAAAAAGAGATAAACATATATGAATTATGAAATCAAGATCACTAACAAATGTAGTAAAATTTCCATATATATATATATATATGTGTGTGTGTGTGTGTGTGCATACTCTGGTTCGCTATATTGTTGAAAACCTAATATGCTATATATACTTTTATGTTGCAACAATGTGCACCTAAAAATTGTAGTTGAATAAGAATTCATCATGAAGTAATGATTCTTAAAGAATGAAGATTTTTAAAATTAAATCTTAAAGAAGCACATAAAAATCCATTATCCAGCTTATAAGTAAGGCTATATTGCACTTTATATTTTAACCTTTTACAATGCACATGATGTTAAGATTATAATTGTTTTTAATGCGATACATTTTCAACTGATCTGTATAAACATATACGTATATATATTTCTTTTATACAATTTTCCTATTTTTACTGCATTATGGTTTTTCCTTCATTTACATTTTGCGAAACATGCCAATATATAAATTTTGACATTCATTTATGAATTATAATTGAACATTTAAAAAGAGTTAAAAATGTATGTATTTTTGCGTTGATTATTATTATTAATACTATTTTAATAAAATTATTATTATTACATTTTACGTAATTTTGTCTCATTAAATATACATCACAAAATTTAATATAAAAGTCTGAAGTAATTATTATTATTATTATTATTATTATTATTATTATTTTATAAATTTCTCATCAATTATGCTGTTTTTATTTTTTTTCACATTACATCAGTATTTCATGCAAATGATTAATCACTTCTTTTATTAATAGCAATAGTCTTGTAAAGATTAGATTTTTAAAGCTACTTGTTGAATTACTCAGAAGTAATTTCAATTTTGGGGTATTAATGCGAGGTAAATATATAACTTCAGATGTTTATTTTTGAAATTCTGGTTTTATTTAGCGCTTTTTTGATTAATTAATGAAATTTTAATATGATGCTTGGAATGTAAAATTTCTCACTGTAAAAAGCAGTTAACATCTTACTTTCAATAAAATTTTCCTACAATTTAAAATTAATTGAAAAGAAAGTTTTCTGGTCAAAAAAAAAATAAAATAAAATAAAATAAAATAAAATAAATTCATTTCATACTTTCTCTTAAAATAAATAAGTTAATTTTGCTTCTCATATGTTCATATCATCTTCTCATATTTTCTAATTAATAGGGTAAATATAGTACTTTAGATGTTTATTTCTGAAACTTTTGTTTTATCTTAGCGCATGATGAATTAATCGTTGAATTTTAATATGATGCTTCTAAGATAAAAATTTTGTACTGTGAAAAGCAATTAACATCTTACTTTCATTAAAATTTTCAAATAGTTTGTAATTAAATGAAAGAAAGTTTTATAGTATAAATTAAATTCATTTTATAATGCCCTTTAAAATAAATGAGTTAATTTATCTTCTTATAAATGTTATTCTTTTTTTAAACCCGACTTCAGTTTAAAATCATTTTGAGATACACTGTTTAAAAAAAAAAATGTAACTTTGCTGCCAGAAATTCTCTATAATCACAGAAAAATACGTTTTGTCAACGTAATTTTCCCGTAATTTACGACATTTTTCTCAAATTAAAGAGAATTTCCGGCAGCAAAGTTACATTTTTTTTAACAGTGCACGTATATTTACTGAATACTTGAGTTATTTAAGTTAATTCCTGATTTACTGTTAAAAAAAAAAAAAAAATGGTTATTTGGTGCAATTTTGTACTGCAATGTATTTTTACTATATCTTGAATATTGTGAACTATGATTTTATATCATGATGTATTGGTTACACAAGCATAATTTTTATGAATTAAAAAATATATATGTATATTATTTATAAGCAAATAAAAAGGTTTGTATACATTTAATACGTAACTTTGTATATTTATTATATTCATAATGTCTTAATACATACAGTAAAAGCTTAAAAATGTTAACTATAGAATTTTACTAACAATTAAAATGAACAACGAGAAACATGCCGATCTAGACAAATGAATCACATTATTTTTAATCACGAGCAGACGTGTTCTGGTCAAACTATATGCTTTATCGTCTGTTTGTAGTAATTCTACTCCTGTCATTATTACGTGGAGGTAGGGGAATATTTTAAATTTGGAATACTATCTGAGAAGTGAGATGTTTATTTATTTATTTATTTATTTCAGCGAAACGTCAACAAAAATTACTTTGCTGTGAATACAAAACTCATTTCTTAGTCATTTAAAATTAGTACGAGTACTGGCATTAAGCTTACAAACAATGACAAATAACAAACAATAACAGATAACGAACAATATCTGCGACGAAATGTGGAATTTCCATGAATTGTAGCTTGTTACATTATAAATATCGTATTATTAGAAAAAAATTATGATTTTCACTTACTTATTTTCACTTACTTAAACAGTTTCTGCCATCTTAAATACGTAAAAAATCAGGTTTTAAAATAGTGTTAGATTATTTATGCAAATGGCTAAAATTTAATTCAATGCCTTCATATTTGTTTTCAAAAATAGCATATATATATACAAAGGGCATTCCATAAAAACTGAGAGTAAAATCATAAAAAATCAAGAAATATATTTACAGCAAAAAATACATCATTTTCCAAAATAGCTTCCGTAAGATGATATGCAACGGTCCCATCGTTCAACCCACGTTTCAAAACAAGTAGAGAAGCCCTTTTTTGGAAGCTGCTTCAAAGTACCCTCCACTGCTGAAATAACTTCATAATCTGTATTAAATTTTCTGCCACGGAGCATCTACTTCAAAGTCGGAAACAGCCAGAAATCGCATGGTGCGAGATCTGGACTGTAAGGGGGATGTGGCATGATTTTAATATTGCATTTACTAAGATATTGCTGAACAGAAGTAGCGACATGCGGGCGAGCATTATCGTGATGTAATGTCCAATTCCCTACCAGTTCATGACGCTTTCTCGATATGTGTTGTCACAAAATTTTCAATACTAAAACATAATATTCACCATTCACAGTAGTTTTTGGAGGCACAGCATGCTGATAGATTACACCTTTATGATAAAAAAAATAATCATCATGATCTTTCCAACAGATTTGGTTTGTCGGATTCTTTGTGGAGGCGGAGAATCAGTATGTTTCCATACATTTGTTGCGGACTTGGTAAGGGGATCATAATGATGCACCCAAGTTTCCTCACCTGTTATTACAGTCTTTAGGAGATTTGGATCATTTTGAAGCATCTGCTTCCATTCACAACATTGGTGAATTCTTGTTTTCATTTGTTCTTTAGTAAGGTGATGAGGGACCCATCTGGAAGAAACATAGCGAAGCTATAAATTGTTGCGTAGAATGCGAAATATCGACGTTTTCGAAATGTTTGTTGATGCCGCTATCTCCTCACATGTCATTCGCCGATTTTCTTGAAGAATTACCCACACAGTGTTAACATTTCAATCATTCACAACACTTTTTGGTCGCCCAGGCCTAGGAGCCAGCTCTGAAGACAAACGGCCTTTCTCGAAATCACCATGCCATCTAAAAATCCTAGACTCACCAAAACATTTGTCTTTGTAAGCTTCTTTCATTAACATAACTGTTTCTGGAGCTGTTTTGCCCAAATAGTAGCAAAATTTTATGCCACAACGCATTTCGTTTTTTAACTCTGAATCACTCATATCCATTTCTGTAGGGCAAATAAAACAGTTCTTTAAACAAGCACGGAAATAGGAAAATAAAATCGTCTGCTTCGTTTAGAATTTTGTATAAACGTACAGTTAACAGTTTGAAAAAATCACCTGCACTTCTACTTTTTAGTTTCGCGGTGTTGCCACAACGTTAAAAAAATGAAGATCATTTAAAGTAACTTTAAAAAGCAATAAAAAATACAATTCTACAACATTTTAAGTAGGGAACAGAAGAAAAAAAACTAGTTGGCATAGGTGAACTCTGCTCAGTTCCCCATTATATATATGTTCTCACAAATTTCTAGTGCGAGACATATTATAATCATGTTAAAAGAAATGAATTTGACCAAAGCTTGATATAGTGACAGAATGAAATCCCCGCCTACTAGGCTATCCACCGTTAACTTCCATATATATATATATCTTATTCTAATCTATTAATTTATTTTATTAGGGTGAATTCCGTTGTTTAGTTTTCATGCTAATATTTCCAATGCAATAATCCTCAAAATTCATATTTATAAGAAAAATTTACAATTTCGCTATGTTGATAAAATCGTAAATTACGAATGATTTACGAAATTTTCCTATTAGAATATTTGTCTTCAATCATGTTCAAACAAATATCATAAATGTAATTTTGAAATTGTCTAATGTATTTATGATCCTCAAAATGGAAATTTATGCTCAATTTTGCCATATTCTGACATGTTAAGTAAATCGTAAATTCCAAATAATTTACGAATTTTTTAAATTGGAAAAATCATAGTCTATGATATTCATGCCAGTATCCTATATAATATTTCGAAAGTGGTTTGACATCTTTACGATGAAAATATCTCTCAAGATTGACGTTTATGTGAAATTTGGCTCTATGCTGCCATGTTAAGAAATTCGTAATTTTCCAATAACTTACGAAATTTTTATATTGGAAAATTCATAGCCATTTATATTCATGCCAGTGTTCTAAATAATATATCAAAAGTAGTCTGACATCTTTACGATGAAAATATCTCTCAAGATTGACGTTTATGTGAAATTTGGCTCTATGCTGCCATGTTAAGAAATTCGTAATTTTCCAATAACTTACGAAATTTTTATATTGGAAAATTCATAGCCATTTATATTCATGCCAGTGTTCTAAATAATATTTCAAAAGTAGTCTGACATCTTTACGATGAAAATATCTCTCAAAATTGACGTTTATGTGAAATTTTGCCCTATACTGCCATGTTAAGAAATTCGTAAATTTCCAATAACTTGCGAAATTTTCAAAGTAGCACATTTATAAATACTAATGTTCATTCCGGCATCAAACCTCATATTTTAAAACTGGTCTGACATTTTTACAGTAAAAAGTTTCCATTTAATGCACGTTTAAGTGAATTTTTGTCCTATTCTCCCATGTTAAGAAAATCGCAAATTTCTCATAACCTGCGAAGTTTTTTAATTCGAATGTTGCAAAGGAATAGGGTTCTTGCCAGTATCAAAAGTAATATTTTAAAACTGATCTGACCTCTCTGCGATCATTTGTTCGTGAGACATCGTGTTAACAGACTAACAAACTAACGGACTAACACACTGACACACTAACGGACTGACACACTGACGCACTGACACACTAACAGACACCCTACAGACAGACACCATACAAATTTTGTCATTTTCGGATTCCTCACACCTGAAAACGTGTAAAAAAGTCAAAAAACCGAGGTCGAAAATTTTCACGATTACCTAAGTTCCCCATACCTATAGTATGATGGGGAACTAATAACTCTCAGTTTTTATGGAATGCCCTTATATATACATATATATTTGCAAAAGTACGACCCAGAATATCCTTTCAAAAATTTTCAGTGGTTATATCAAGTCGTCTGAAATATGCTGTAAAATATTTCTGTTAAAATAACTTTAAAATGTGTGTAACTTTTCTATAGAAAATTTCTGTTTTCTAAAAAACAGTAATGCACTAAGAACTACAATTTAATCTATCAAAAGATACATTTTATTTTTCTGTAAACAGCTAGTACCTTTATCCATTTACACAAATTTTATCTTGGGGGTACATATTTGTTCCATTTTATATACGGAAAATATCGTATCAAAGCATTATTTAAAGCGTTGAGTTACAACATAAAATGCGTTTCTGTATAAGAGATGTAACAACGACGGCTACTGTGCCTGAACTTTGGTTAAATTAAAGAATTTTATTAAATACTTTTTTTTCCATTGCACTGTACGGGAAAAAACTTGTTATGTATAAATATTTCCATTGTTTATCTTTATTGTTAAGAAAAATTTTCTCAACGTACTTTTCCTTAACAAACAGATATTTTCTGTAAGTTTTACAGCCAGAAATTTTCTGTAATACAACAAGACTTTTTATTTATTTATTTCTTTATTTTTATTTGAGTGTGTTTGTGTACAATAAAAAATTCTTGTAAATGTATAAAAAAAATTAACTATCACCCATTGTTTTTCAAATATAACGTTTACTATATCGGAAAAATCTATAGGTAAACATGAAATTTATCGTACACTTTTAACATATTAATATTATGAGAGCAGATGGTTGAAAATAGTAGTATCATTCGATTCGAAAGCTATGATTAGCCAGATTTGAAGAACACAAAAATTATTTTTTTCGATGTCAAGAAGACAATTTAAAATACTCTTATTAAGCTATTGCATATCTTCTATCGCGGGCTTTGAGCACGGCGACCGAATCAAGCAATTCCGTAACGAAAAAAAACCTAACACAGTTCGGCAGACTTCGGCAGACAGTTAGTTCGGCAGACTTCGGCAGACTTCGGCAGACTTCGGCACTTCAAAACGTAATTTCACAAAATCCTTCATTTCTCAAACAAAAAAACAGATATCCGTAAAATTTTTGCTTTAAAATATAGCTAATAGAAATGTCTAAAAATCGGTTTCTGGAATTTTTGAAATTCGGTCCCCAAGGGGGCAAAACGTGATTTCACATGCGTAAAACGTGATTTCGCATAATCCTATATATCTCAAACAAAAAAAAAAAAAAAATAGATAAACGTGAAATTTTTGCTTTAAAATATAGCTAATGCAACTATCTAAAAACCAATTTCTGGAATTTTAGAAATTCAGCCCCCAGGTGGGACAGCAAGGGGGGGTTATGGAGCAAAAACAAATAGAAACACAGTTAGGCTGTTCAAAATTGGTACAGATAGGTTTTACAGGCCTGCAAGTCGAATGGGGATATTTTCGATTGTGTAAAGTTATTAGGAGGGGCGAGAAGGGTGGAGGGGAGGGGGGGGGGAAATAGTGTCAGATCGTTCAAAATTGGTACACAGAGATTTTCGATACTTACAAATCGATTGCGGATGATTTTGAATTTGTAAAATTATTAGGAGGGGCGGGTAGGGGGTGGGGCGGTAAAGGGGGGGCTATGGGGCAAAAACAAATAGAAATACAGTTAGGCCGTTCAAAATTGGTACAGATAGGTTTAAGAGGCCTGCAAGTCGAATGGGGATATTTTCGATTGTGTAAAGTTATTAGGAGGGGCGAGAAGGGGAGGAGGGGAGGGGGCAAACAAATAAAAATAGTGTCAGATCGTTCAAAATTGGTACATAGAGGATTTCGATACTTACAAATAGATTGCGGATGATTTTGAATTTGTAAAATTATTAGGAGGGGCGGGAAGGGAGTGGGGCGGTAACGGGGGGGGGGCTATGGGGCAAAAACAAATAGAAATACAGTTAGGCCGTTCAAAATTGGTACAGATAGGTTTTAAAGTCTGCAAGTCGAATGGGGATATTTTCGATTGTATAAAGTTATTAGGAGGGGCAAAAAGGGGGGGGGGAGAGGGGGGGGGCAAAAAAATAAAAATAGTGTCAGATCGTTCAAAATTGATACATAGAGGTTTTCTATACATACAAATCGATTGCGGATGATTTTGAATTTGTAAAATTATTAGGAGGGGCGGGTAGGGGGGTAGGACGGTAAGGGGGGCTATGGGGCAAAAACAAATAGAAATACAGTTAGGCCGTTCAAAATTGGTACAGATAGGTTTAAGAGATCTGCAAGTCGAATGGAGATATTTTTGAAAGTGTAAAGTTATTAGGAGGGGCGATAAGGGGGAGGGGAGAGGGGGGGGCAAAAAAATAAAATACAGTTAGATCGTTCAAAATTGGTATATAGAGGTTTTCGATACTTACAAATCGATTGCGGATGATTTCGAATTTGTAAAATTATTAGGAGAGGCGGGTAGGGGGTGGTGCGGTAAAGGGGGGCTATGGGGCAAAAACAAATAGAAATACAGTTAGGCCGTTCAAAATTGGTACAGATAGGTTTAAGAGGCCTGCAAGTCGAATGGGGATATTTTCGATTGTGTAAAGTTATTAGGAGGGGCGAGAAGGGGAGGAGGGGAGGGGGGCAAAAAAATAAAAATAGTGTCAGATCGTTCAAAATTGGTACATAGAGGATTTCGATACTTACAAATCGATTGCGGATGATTTTGAATTTGTAAAATTATTTGGAGGGGCGGGTAGGGGGTGGGGCGGTAAGGGGAGGTTATGGGGTAAAAACAAATAAAAATACAGTTAGGCCGTTCAAAATTGGTACAGATAGGTTTAAGAGGCCTGCAAGTCGATTGGGGATATTTTCGATTGTGTAAAGTTATTAGGAGGGGCGGGAAGGGAGGGGGAGGGGAGGGGGCAAAAAAAATAAAAATAGTGTCAGATCGTTCAAAATTGATACATAGAGGTTTTCTATACATACAAATCGATTGCGGATGATTTTGAATTTGTAAAATTATTAGGAGGGGCGGGTAGGGGGGTAGGGCGGTAAGGGGGGCTATGGGGCAAAAACAAATAGAAATACAGTTAGGCCGTTCAAAATTGGTACAGATAGGTTTAAGAGATCTGCAAGTCGAATGGAGATATTTTTGAAAGTGTAAAGTTATTAGGAGGGGCGATAAGGGGGAGGGGAGAGGGGGGGGGCAAAAAAATAAAATACAGTTAGATCGTTCAAAATTGGTATATAGAGGTTTTCGATACTTACAAATCGATTGCGGATATTTTCGAATTTGTAAAATTATTAGGAGGGGCGGTAAGGGGGGACTATGGGCAAAAACAAATAGAAATACAGTTAGGCGGTTGAAAATTGGTACAGATAGGTTTTAGAGGCCTGCAAATCGAATGGGGATATTTTTGAAAGTGTAAAGTTATTAGAAGGGTCGGGGTGGGGTGGGACAGAGGGGCAAAAATAATAGAGTTAGATCATTCAAATTTGGTACATCGAGGTTTTCGATACCTACAAATCGATTGCGGATATTTTTGAATTTTTAAAATTATTGGGAGGGACGGGAAAGGGGGGAGGGAGCGGAAGGGTAAAAAATGAAATAAATAAGTAATTATAATTACATAAGTTGATAAAAAATGCTATGCAATAGCACTACCGCGGCAGTCCCCGAGTGCCACACGTATTTTTTTTTTATGCACTTTTTCATTTTATACACATATTATTTTGTATTAAAAAATTCCTAAAAATGAAAACTGTTACATCTGGTAATTACTCTAATTTAAAATTACCATGGACACAGTAATTTGTATAGAAGTAGCATTCTAAACTCTCTTACAGATATTTTATTCTAAGAGGCAACGGCTATTAGAGTAGTAAAAATTGTAATTAGTGAATGAATGGTAGATCGAACTTTTATGCTATTGTACATATACTCAAATTAATAAAGGATTTAATTTAAGAAAGTTCTTTCTTTTTTTTAATACATTTATGATATATTTTCTTTTCTTTTCTTTTCTTTCTTCCGTTCCTTTTTTTTTTTTTTTTTTTTTTTTTGTGTGTGTGTGTGACTGACGTTAGCTCTAATTTGAAGACACATTTTTAACTAAAACATAATGCATTTTAATTACTAAACACAAGACTCGACAAGGATTTATTTAACAAAGCAGTAATAAATGTACCTTTTTTATATAGGAATTATTGCCAGTGCTCGAATAATTTTGCTGCCGACTGTAACTGAAATTGGCTACTTATTTTTAAATAATTGGATATATTACAATATCTTCTGCATATATATGAAGAAAGTATAAGATTCGGAAATTTTTTCAATTTCTGGTTATCGATAAATTTACACGTTTTGAGATTTTTTTTTAACACGATTGAATACTGATTATAATGATTAAATTTTTGTTTATGTTGATCGGTAAGTTGCGAGGTTATATAAAATGATATAATGAAAGTACTGGATTCGTAAATATTTTTGACTTGCGGTTTTCTATGAATTTACACGTTTTGAGATGTCCTAAATATGATTCGCGCATTGTTAGAAAAGGGCTGTTTGTCTGTATTATACCTTGATTTAAATTTATGCTGATTAGCTGTTGGAATATAGCACCCAATAGGTGGCGCTGCTATGTTGCGATTCACCCTATTTCAGTCAAGGTTATATCTCAACTTCTGTAGTGTATAAACGCACCATGATATATGATATGGACATGATATATGATATGTAAATTATGCAAAACTACGCTGTTTTAATTTGGGTGCATATCGTCCGACAAGGGGCGCTGCTGTGTTGCAATTTAATTCCGTTTACGAGAAGGCAATTACTTTGTTTTGCTTTGGTTTGCAAAAAAGAGTTAAGAGTTTCGACCACTGGGCGATACTAGTGATTAAAGCATAAAAAGTTTTTCTTTCTCACTCTTGATACTTGTATGAAATTTACTTTTCTGAAGGAAACCTACAAAAGTTAATTATAATAAAAATACTTGCAAGTTACACTGTAAAAAATATGGCCTATTTGCTGACAGAATTTCTCTGTAATTTGAGAAAATACGTGTAATTTACGAAAAAATTACGTTTTCAGAACGTATTTTCTCAAATTACAGAGATTTTTTGGCAGCAAATAGGACATATTTTTTACAGTCTATATATACATATATATATAGAAAATATCTCCAGAAGATGTACGTGCTTTGTCAGAAAGATGCAATACAGAAAACATGTTTCTATAAGAGTCTTATTTCAATTCTTGCAATTAGAAAGGTTGAAATGTTTTCAACGTTTTTCTTGAGAAATGAGATAACTATTTAAAATATATGTTACAAAAAGAAAAAATACAAACAATTTGAAATACTTTTTAACACGATGTTCATTTTACGAACGCAATAAACTACAACGAAAAAGCCACTTAATGCGCAAATACTTTAACGATAAATAATTCATTAAACACTTGCATCAATTGTTAGCATTGCATAATAATGGAATCATTTCTAAAATTTGTTTTTAAAAAAATGTAAAAATAATTTTAATTAGAATAATATGAAATATCATTTAAAATTAGCGTTGAAATAATATATTTCAAAGGTAAAAATATTTTTCATTATTTTTCATTCTGAGTACTTCAACTTTTAATCTGAAAATTTAAAGATCAATACTTTCAAAAGATTCATATTATTTCGCTTTTAGATAAAGCCCTGCATTGTTATCTTATGCATATTTGACAAAAAGAAAGCTTCAATGAAACATGAAAAGGCCATAAAACAGAATACTTGAGAAAACAATAATATGTGAGAGGGAAATATATATCAGATGTAGTCGTAACCACCCATGAAGAAGTTCCCGGATAATGGAAAGACAGGATGACAAAAGGAGTATAGTGGGATATCTGAGGCACTAGACAAAGAGATTAACAAAGAAGATGAAACTGAGAGAGGATTATTATATCTTTTACTTCAAAAATAAATGACGCATGGTGAGTGCATTATTGTTTGGATATTAAAAAATGAAATATTGTGCATGTGTCTGTTAAGAATTAGAAGGAAATTTAAGTGAAGAATTTTGTTTTCAAGAGCAAGAGCTAATAAAGGAATAGGGGGTATTTTTATTATTATTATTTTTTTTTCTTTTTATGGATTATGTGATCTCTAGATTTCAATGAGAGTTAAAATTGGCGTTGTGAAGATGATATCTATTTAGAAGGGTGTTATGGGATACGTATAAGACTATCTTTATGTAAGAAAAAGTAATTTAAGTTTTAAAATGCATTTTCAACAAAGGAATGGGTTACACGCTTTGTTAAATTTATCCCCAAATAATAGCTTTTTCATGACTAAATTAACATAAAGACATAAAAAAGTTAAAGAATATCTATGGACATTTTTCTAAATTTATGCTAATAGAACAAATACTCTATTATTATTATTATTATTTTTTTTTTTTTATGCATCTTAAAACTTAAATAGTGCTTCCTTATACTCGTATTTAAAAAATATGTTACTAAATTTTAAAATTATTTTATGAAAAAAATAAAAAATAAAAAATAAATAAAATAAATAAAATAAATAAAAAAATCCGTTAAAAAATGCAGTTTTTTTTTTTTTTTTTTTTTTCCTTTATATTCCTATCTACTAAACCTATACTGAAGATAAAAATGAATTGTTAATGCTGATTTAGTGAAGGTTATATGATGAATGGTAAAGCAATTGGTACTTTATCAAAAACTTCTTTAATATATATATATATTAAGGGCCCTCCTCACTCACCGCCGTCGGAAGCCGAAGCTAGTGTTATTCTATGGGAAATTTTTCTTTACAAATGACTTATTAACAAAAACATATTTTTCTGTTCACATTCTGAAAATTCCCAGCTGTTAAATTGACGGACCTTTTTTAAAATATTATTTTTTTAAATTTTTTATATTTTATTTTGAAGCTGCAAAATACGAATTTTCAATATGTGAATTTTTTTCATTTTGCAATTTCAAAATAAAATATTAAAAATTAAAAAAATACATTTTTAAAAAAGGTCCGTCAATTTAACAGTTGGGAATTTTCTGAATGTGAAAATATAATTTAAAAATATGTATTAGTTAATAAGTTATTAGTAAAGAAAATTTTCCCCATAGAATAGCATTGGCTCGGGCTTCCGGAGACGGTAAGTGAAGAGGGCCGTTAATGGAGAGGGAGCGCGTGTGAGTATGTAATATATAATTTGTAGATCTTTAATTTTACTATTAAAAGTAATTTAATTATAATACATCTACTACTGAAAACTTCGATGAAATAAAATTAGAGTTTCAAATGTGGTAGAAAGTAGCATCCAATGTTATTTTTCAGTGAGTATGGCAAATTTTCGTGTTTAAGGGATCAATTAACCCGAAATAAAACTTGTCCATTAAAAAACTGATACCTGACCAACTAGTTTGGAGGTATTTCAGACTCTTCCATCATTTCAAGATTATAATACAACTTCTTACATGGCGCCTGTGGTTCGTTTGTTTGATTCAAATTGTTAAAATTACCTATCCATTCTCATGAGCATCTAAATTTTGTAAGTTATCATAACTTTTTTTTTACTTAAAATTAAATCCCACAAAGAATATCGCAGAATTTCTTCTTTATTAGACCTGAAAATTGTCCTAATCTCAATCCGATCGAAAATGTTTAGTCTATAAAAGAGGGTGTGAATTAGAAATTTGTAGCCTACAACTTTGCAAGAACTAGAAAAAATTATTTATAATATTTGGCACAGGGAACTTTCAGAGTTTTATGTTAAAAAGCTGTAAAATATTATGTCATTGCACATTAAAGCAGTAATTCCATATGAACGCGGAATTATCCAAACCAGAATACATATTTTTATTAAATATTTTTTTTAGATCTTTACAAATAAATAGTTTTATTTCATACATTAAAACAGTACATGTTTATTTCATGTAATAAATCCTAATAGAATACAAATTGTAAGTTTATTATATTACGTTTTAAAAGAAACTTTTCTGTAGATTTTTATTAAATACTTCGTAGAATGTAATAAAACGAATTACTAAATCGAAAATTTACATAGGTATTATGCTATGACTTCCATATTATACAAACATAACAATTTTATTTGTTGCAATCATTAGTTTTTAAATTATTGCAGACTCAAAAGGTATAAATCAATTTTTTCCGGAGTTTTTTTTTTTTTTTTTTTTTTTTTTTTTTTTTTTTTGTCGCTTAGTGTATATTTGATTTGATTCCATTAGATTTATCTTAAAAAATATATAAAAGGAAAGTAAACAACTTTTGAAGAATTGCTGTTTTTACCACAGCGAGTTAAAATTATTATTATTATTATTATTATTATTATTATTATTTTAGTTCTTTAACACCATCATACACTTGAACGCTACATAAAAAATGTATTTTTGTAAAGAATGTCTTTCGACAAGAAATAGAAATAGAAATAAAATAAAATAAATTTCTATGCATAAAATAAATCATATTTCAAACAAAATTTTATGCAGTTTATATATATATAAAACGAGAATAAAATTGGAAAAGAAATCTTTATCTTACCTGGAATAAGTCACAGCACATTACATTTTTTTTTTTTTTTTTTTTTTTTTTTTTTCAGTTTTCCTTAATTTTATTCTGACTGATGTATTTCTCTAAGATGAAAGGAGCTTTGAATTTCCTTGTTTATATTCTTTTTTAATGAAACTTAAGAAAATTGACAATGTTAAATATTTAAACTATAAAATGGAACCATTTTAGTCATCTGCGCACCGATACGTATTAAAGAGAGCTTCTATGGATTTTTTTTTTTTTTTTTTATCAAATTTATTAAACAGTACACAAACTATCTTGGATTTAAAGATTTTTTTTTTTTTTTTTTTTTGTTTTTGTTGTTTTTCCGATTACAGCGGAAAAAAAAATCACAATCGCTGTTTTGGTTACGAAGAGTATTACCGATAATTAATTTGCAACTTATGTATTTAGAGAGATTGTTCTTTGAATAACATGAAACGTTTTTTATTAAACTGCAGTCCTTGAATATGAAAAATATTGGACATAAAATAATTACAGTTTTCTTTCTTTTTTTTCCTCACCACTACTTGCACAATATTGTCACTATTCAACTAAATTCAAGTTATTTCTACGTTTCACAAAAATTGTTCCTGCTAGGGGTTTGTTAAATATATCTGCAGTCATGTTAGTGCTCCGACTGTATTCTAATCTAGTTATGTTGTCTTCGTAAAGTTGTTTTATTAGATGAAATTTCACATCCACATGTTTTGTTCTAGCCTGGTGTTTATCAGATTAAACTTTTCTTATCGATAACTAATTATCTTCATAAATAGTTATTGGCTTATTTTGTTTTAAGTCTAAATCTTCGAGTAGACGTAATAACAATATTACCTCCTGTGCAGCGCTTCCGGCAGAAACATATTCTGCCTCTACAGGCTTATACAGTTTTGTTTTCGAGAAAGCCAATATATCGTATTTTTCCAATGAAAAATATTCTGCCAGCGATTGATTTTCTATCGTGTTGGTCATTTTCAAAATCAGCGTCAGCAAATGCTGCCAACACTGGTGGGTTCTCACTGTTTTATAAAAGCTTTAAGTTTATTGTTGTTTTCAAATATCTTATCAGTTTCATTACTGCTTCCCAGTCACATTTTCTGCGTTTTTCGTTATGTCCAGATAAGAAGTTTACGGCTGTACTGACGGGGCTAGGTTAACTGCGTCCCAAAATGACATTTTTATCTCCCCCATAGGTCAACTGCGACCCAAGAAAACTCCCCACCTATACCAAGTGCGACCCAGGAATGTCCCCCTGAAGTTTCCCGCCAAACAACGTTTTTCGCCAAAATCGCCAAAGAATTTTGGACATGGTTATAATTTAGTATGAGACTAGTAATTTTTTATTTATTACGTAATAAATTTTAACTTATAGCGTAAGTTGCTTTTCTCAGTAATGGTTTTAGAAATTTACATTTCCATTTAATTTTTACTGATTTATTTTTTTTGGGAAAGGATGGGGAGGCACATTAAATTACTATATAAGCATAGGGAAAAAAATTTAAAAAATAAAAATTAACCCTTAAATGCATAGTGATGCATATTTGTATCATATATATATATATATATATATATATATATATATATATATATATATATATATATATATATATATATATATATATATAAATGGGTTTTTGTAATTCTTGGTGAAGTTTCCATTAACTAATCAATATATAATATACAAATTAGCATATTACACAAAAAAAAGAAACCTGATTTTTTTTTTTTTTTTTTTTTTTTATCCCCGTTGAATTTTCTGTGGAATAAAATTATCTTACATTTGAATACAATCTTTTGGAAGAAATAAAAATCATGCATTTGAGGGTTAATGCAGTTACATAAATATGAAGAAATATAATTGAAAAATGCAGCACGCATATTGTTAAAACTCTCTCTCTCTCTCTCTCTCTCTATATATATATATATATACATATATACAGTCGGTAACAAAAGTGTCCGAACACTAGCAAAAATTCCTATGTAAAAAAAGTACACTTAATACAGTTTTGTTAAATAAATATTGTCGAATCCTGTTCTTAGTCTGTTTAAGAACATGATTCGATAAGGATTTATTTAACAAAACCGTATGAAGTATATTTTTTTACATAGGAATTTTTGCTAGTGTTCGAACACTTTTGTTACCGACTGTACTCGTCGCTATTATTTAAATAGCGACCATTACAAACATCAAATAAATAAAAAAAAAACTAATAGATTTTTTCACTGATATTTAAAAAGGATAAATATTTAAAAAAAAAAAAAAAAATTGTTACGGAAAATATGTATAAAGTTTAACGCTCTCAAATATTTTAGTATGATTTTTTTTTTTTTTTTGACATATTGATTTCCTTTTTTTGGAAAGCATTGCATGAAAATCCACAGACAATGGTCAAAGAAAAATTTAACTGAAGACAAAGAAAACCAAAAGACAAAGAAAAATTTAACTGAAGATACTGACGTGAATTAATATTTTCTCTATACCAATTATGTTAGTACACAAATTACTTCAGGTATTAAGTATGTTTCATGTATTAACATAAGTTCCATTATTATATCATTATTATATCTGTCACCGTTATCATTTTTTTTTCAATTAACTATTTTTTACCATTATCCATAACGTATCCGAAATATTTTGTGAATCCCTAGACGCAACTCAGTCACATTAAATGCACAATTTATTTAAACCAATAAGAAATTAAATAAACAAAAAGAAACATATTTATAAATTTTATTTTTAAAACGGATATATATAATAATAATAAAGATAAATATTAAAACTTTTCAATTGTTTAATTTTAAGATTATTATTAGTTTAAACAATTACCGTGATTAATCCCCAAAGATACCAAAATCAAACTAATGTAATTACCAAATAAATAATTAAAGTAACCTAAGAATTATCATATAATTAACATTATTTTTAATTGGATTTTTTTTTTAATCATTTTATTTATTTTAACTTTAACATTTATTTTTAATACAACAGAAAAAGCGCAATTTTGCGCTATAAAATAAAGTACTTAAAATTTTTTGTTGAAATTTAAAATTGTGCTTAAGTAGTAGCAAATTGTGTATAAACTCATTTTGAAGTAAAAAAAAAAAAAAAAAAGGAAAAAAGAAAAAGAAAAGAAAGAAGAAATTAGGTATTCTAAAATTATTTATGGGATTCGATGTGTGCAGAAAACATGAACGGACACAAAAAGAACCGAAGTCAAATAAAAGCTCTTTAATTTTATTAAAAAGTGTCAATAAAATAGGCTAAATTTATTTTTAATCTTTCTACTTAATTTGGTAGCTTTTTTCCAGAAAGGGGATTTTAAAAATCTACTTTAAATCAGAATATAAATGTTTACACTTAAAATTACATTTGGAAACGCACTAGAATTTATACAAAGAGTTATGCTGAGGAAAGTTAATCTTTTAAAATAATGTCTTTATTCAATGCAAATTGTAAAATGTCATTATATAGAAACTAAGGTCGCAATTTACTAGCGTCTGACTTCAAACTCACTTCACTTAATCTCATAAGCTCATAGTCTGAAATAATAATGAAGCAATTGTATATAATGTTATTTTCAATAGATTAACTTATTTTGTGTGCGTAAAATAGGATGACGTTTCTAATTGATCGACATTGATTGTCATCGTAGGTTCTAGTAAGCAGGTGTTGTGTTCTGTAAGTCAATTGCGTAAAGGTATAGTTCGACTTTCATGAGTTGGCACCTGTCAATCATGCGTGACGTAGGCAGCGACGATTCTATTACCTTGAAATCGGTTGCGGGGGAAAAGGGAGGTCGTCTGCTATGTTTACAAGTTTTGCGACATTTTGGCGATTTTTTTTTTTTTTTTAATTATTATTTATCTATTTATTTCCAAATTAAGAGAACTTCTGGGCTTTCTAGTATGTTATATTAAAAGTAATATTTCTTTATTTTTCTTTTTCTCTTTTTTAAATCATTATTTAAAAAAAGAAAAAAAATGACTGATTATTTTAAAAATCGAATGAAGAATTACACTCCAATAATTAGATTTCTAGAAAATTTGATATATATATATATATTAATATTTAGACCGAATACATAGAAATTTAAAGCCATCATAACAATAATATAAGAAATTATCACATTTATTTATAATTGATGTGAATGCAAATATTCTGAGAGCTATTGTACATAATTGCAAATATTATGAGAGCTATTGTACATAATACTGTAAATTATGTGTACAGCGCAATTTATTTTAATAAATTTCCCTATTTCTTCATTCAAGATTTTAAAAAAAGTTTTTCTTAATTAAAAAAAAAAAAAAAAACTATTATTATTTTTTTTTCCAATTTTTATTTTTAAAATCTTTTCAAACAAAATTAAGAAGTGTTAATGACTTTGTGTCGTCTGTCTGTTAGTCCTAAAGATAACTTTCCTAAATATGCTTTGGTAATCATAAATTAGATACATTACTGCAGGGCATTAAATTATACCTAATGAAAAAAAAAAAAAAAAAAAAAAAAACCTTTTAAGTGCATTTTAACAACTACTTTAGAGTAAATACCTCGAAATTTGTAACTGTTATAAGAGAATATCTGTTGACAATGGATTTGATCTGAGTACCTCCATCTCTGAATACTGAACTTCCCAGCAGCTAGTAGGGAGTCAATAACTTCAAATGCATTATGCGATGAAAGTGAAAATTGTTCGAAACATATTCAGCTGTAATTTATTATTATTATTAACCTATATCTTTAATATTTAATGCGTTATACATGATGCATATATTTTCTTAGACACTATACGGAACAACGGGATTGCAGAAATGCATTCTTATTTGTACTTTATCTTTAAAAGTAAGACTATTAAAGTCTCTTTCTCTGAAATAGAAATTAAAGTGAGTAGACCGGCAGTAATTTATAATCTATATTAGCAGCACGATTTTTCTTTCTTGTTTAAATGCATTGCTAACAACATCTTTATCTAAATAAGGTATTAGTGCCTATCGAAAATGCAAGCATAAGTGAAGGTTTGTTGTTGTTATTATTTATTAGGTCATTAATTTTTAAATGTTAACACATGTTCTATTTAACAGGCAAAACGGGATTTCAGCTGGCGAGAAGTAAAAACTATTGGCTTGATGCTATTCTCATAGCAACCTTATTTTTTCCCCACCCATTCATTCTTTTCAAATCGCGCGCCTCTTCCTTAAAGTAAACTCTTCTAAAAAGAGGTGGGACGAAGGGCCATCTCGTGAAAGGTGAACTATATTCTTCATTTGGTTAAATTTAGGGATTAGAGAATTAGCGTTATCTATTTTGGATTCTTTTCTTATTTGAAAATCAGTTATAGTAATTTAAGTACGCTTACAATTTCCTAGGAATTTTGCAATATGTTGTTTTTGCTCTTGTAGTAGTTTCATTTTTTGACAAGCGTTTTGAGCAAACTACTAGAAGTTATTATTCATTCTAATTATAACTGCAATTATGGATGCATCGTTGATTGAAGCGGTGCAAATGCTTAGTCAAAGATTGCACAATATTATAATTATAAATGGTTATAAGTTTCGATTTCACAAAAAGCTACAAAATGAAATACAACGCTGGTTATGCACCGTGAGATACTGTAAAGCATTTCTGAAGATATCATCTGACAATACGATTCATGGAAATTATGAACATAATCATCAGCCATCGACAGAGAATATACTTCAAAGACAAAAACTGAGTAATTCCTTGAAACGTAAAGCCATGGAAAACATTTCTGTTCAGCCATCAAAGCTTCTCCGATCCGAATTAAGATCTGGTGATGTACCTGCCATAGAAAAGAAGGATGTAAATTGCATTAAACGCAATATACGACGTGCACGGTTGTCAGTTCGCCCAAAATTGCCTCGTAGTGCATTAGAATTACAAAGAGCAATCTCTGAAATACATATCCTGACGAATAAAGGAGAAAATTTTGTATTTATAAATGACGAGCAGAAGGAAATAATTGGCTTTTCGACAGAAACGAATTTCAAAATATTAGGTGAATGTACAGAGACACTCAAAAGTATTCAAGTACATTACGTCTATGGGGGAAATTGCAGGTAAGTAGAGTTTAACATCTGTAAACTGCACTAAACAAAATGAAACGAATATATATTTTGTGTAATAGAGATAGTCAACTGGGAAAAAAATAAATGTGTATGTAGAAGCCTCGCCTCCCCCTTCGAGGAGAGTAAATTTTCATGATGGGTATCTTTCAAAAGAGCTCGCCAATACCTTTAAAACGAATGCCTGAACCCTCGATCTGCGATAATTTAAAATAAAGTTATCATTTTTTTTCTTATGTAATATTGACAATAAAATTGACTTTTTTTTTATATTTAGTGGTATACTACTTCTGTAAAATTGGAAATCGTCTGCATTATCATGGAAGATAGTTTTTTAAAATAATAGTGAATTTGTATAGGAAAATATAGAAGAAAGTCATGTGGTGGCCACAACATACTAGTTTTTTTAAGTAAACGTTTTAGAGAAATTTTAATATACTTAATGCTGATTCTTTTCAATATATGTATATATATATATATATATATATATATATGTATATAAACTTTCACAATTCAAATATGATGATTAAAATTTTTTAACGTCCACCATTCCCCAAATATACTTAAAAAAAAAAAAAAAAAAAAAAACTTAAGTGATAGGTTTTAATGTGCTATACACACTGGTGTTCAAAATTAAAGGAACAACCTCCTTTCCCATTTTCTTCTTTTGCGCATAACTTTTAAACAAGTCAACATATGAGCATAAAATTTGAATGGCATGTTAGTTATCACATCATTAATCGAATTTTATATAACTTTAGCATATGTAATAATTTTTAAACTAATAGTTATTTAAATTTTCTCAAACGTAAGCTTTGGAAAAAATTAAATTTTAACAATTTTAAAAAAGAAAAGAAATATAGTGGTAAGGATGCATTACAGTTAGGTGAAGACGCACATGCCTCCAAATGTCAAACTTAATCCTGATTTTTCTTTCTCTTTCTTTCACTTAAATATATATATATATGTATATATAATTACTAATCTGTAAACTATAAACTTCATCATGATACTAAAATGTCGATAAATATATATATATATATATTAACGAACCAGTTTTCATGTTTGTATGTATATTTTTGAAAAAGTTATTCACATGCGGAAAAAAGAAGGAAAAGCAGATAGAAAAATCTGGTTTAATTCAAAGACATGCATGTATATGAATCTTCACTGTGTTCATTTGTTTAAAAATTACGCTCAAAAGAAGAAAACAAATTATTGCTTTAATTTTGTACACCCGTGTACAGTAGAAGAAATTATTAGGTATATTTATCTTTTAACCTGCAGTTTTTGGTGACATTAGCTATTTTTAGTGTTAAAAAAGAATAAAAATGTAACAAATATAATATTTTTTGCAAATTTTTACATAGACATGCATTAAAGATTTCAAATCTCTATAAATTTGATATAAAAGTTATTAAAGTACGAGATTTATCAAGTCTTTTATGCTGAAATATTACTAATACAATTTTATTATTCTTATTTGGCGATTCGTCGCACTTGGCGAAATTTTCAGCGGACGCACTTGACATAAGGGATTATAAAAGGCTGGTCGCAGTTGGTATAGGTGGGGGAAGAAGAAATTGAAACACCTGGTATGTCGGGTCGCAGTTGGACGACACCGGTACTGACGCCTGGTCGACTTATTGTTGAAATATATAGAACTGCCCCTACTGCTTTTCTGTAATCTGTATTATTCGGTAAAATAGTTTCATAATCATTGTTTTTCAAATAGTTCGTGTCAATGGGGGTGTTAGTGGGTTTTGCATTTGTTAAGTTATATTTTTCTACTAATTGTCTAATTTTATTGGCTTAGTCAATTAGTAAAGTGTTGCTATCTCGTCTTGTAATGTTTATACCCAGATAACTGACGACATTGCCAAGGTTGTTAATGTTATATTCTTCTTTAATTTAGCGATTGTGTCATTAATATCTTCATTTGTTCCAGCTATGAGGATATCATCTACATAAACTATTAAGTAGAGTGCTTTATTTTTGTTTTCCTCTTTAAACGTTTATCGGCAGTACTCTGAGAAAAGTTTAATTTTGTCAGTGTCTCGTGAATTTTTAAGTTCCAGGTCGTCGCTGCCTGCTTGAGTCCGTAGATAGACTTATTAAGTTCGTATACCTTATTTTGTTCTTCCAGTTTTATAAACCCCTTAGGCTGTGCCATGTATATTTCTTCGTCTAATTCCCCGTGTAAAAAAGCGGTTTTAACATCTAGATGTTTTAATTGTAATTTTTTTATACTATTATGGCTAAGAATGCACGAATTGCAGTACAGTCGGTAACAAAAGTGTCCGAACACAAGCAAAAATTCCTATGTAAAAATAGTACACTTCATACGGTTTTGTTAAATAAATCCTTATCGAATCATGTTCTTACACTGACATAAGAACAGGATTCGACAAGGATTTATTTAACAAAGCTGTATGAAGTGTACTTTTTTTACATAGGAATTTTTGCTAGTGTTCGAACACTTTTGTTACCGACTGTATGAGACGCCACAGAGGCGAACGTCTCTATGTCATCAATGCCATACATCTGGCTGAATTCTTTTGCAACGAGACGAACTTTGTATTTTAGAACTTCTCCTTTGTTGTTTATTTTGTCTTTGAACGCCCATTTTGACCCTACTATGTTTCTGTTGGGGGGAGGATCCACCAATTCCCATGTGTTGTTTTCTCTTAATGAGTTAATTTCCTTTTTAGCGGCATTTAGCCAATTGTCTTTTTCTACTTGATTTTTCATATCTATGATTTCCTGAAAGGTTTTTGGTTCAATTGGTCTTATAGTATTGAATATTAAAGCAAACCTATCAGGTGGAACAGCCCTATTTGATCGATTTGATCTCCTGGGAATATTTTGGTTTGTAATTCCTTCGTTCTGCAAATCGTATTCCTCAGTGTGATCTGATTCCTGATTTTGTTCAGTCAAAACTACCGGAAAAGGTGATTGAATATTATTTATTTCGCTAGCATTGGTTTCATATTCATTTTCATTTATTTATAACTTTTCTTCGCCATTATTATTACGTGTTTCGTTTATTTGGTCTGTTTCGATAAATTTGACTGTTCTACAGATATTTACGTTATTATCTATGTATATCCCTTACATCTGAGGTCATATCCCTTAAAATTCACCCAATCTAGCTTTTCTATCTAGTTTCCTTCTGTTAATCTTATGAGTGTATACGAACGCTTTGCAATCAAAAGTTTTAATATTTGAAAAGTCTGGTTTGCTTGCATTCCACCTTTTATACGGTACTGTGTCGCATGATCTTGTAGGTAATCGGTTTCCCAGGTAAGTTGCGGTCATAAGAGCATCACCCCAGAATTTATTCGGTTATCCGCTCTGTTTAATAAGTACCTAGTCATTTCGACTAAGGTTCTATTTTTTCTTTTCGCTACGGTGTTTTGGGGTGAGGAGTAAGGTGTGATAATGTTCTATACCTTCATTAATGAGAAATTCTTCGAATTCTTTATTTGTACATTCCCCGCCGCAGTATGAGCGAAGTACTTTTATTTTCCTTCCAAACCTGTTCACAGTTAACGTAAACTATTCTTTAAATTTTTCGAATGCCTCAATTTTATTTTTCAACAGATATGTTAATTTATATTTACTAAAATCATCAATAAAAGTTAAGAAGTAATTTTTATCACCGACAGTAGATGTATGAAACAGTCCGCATATGTCAGAATGGACTAAGTCTAGGGGTTTGTTTGTCTCAATACACATACACATAAACCGATATATTAAAAACGTTTTCATAAAATGCAAGTATGTTTCTGTAACATTTGTATCATTGATAGCAAAGAAATGAAACATTTATTTTTATTATTTATTTATTTTTTTAATAGAATTAAATATTATATTTTTTGTTACATAACTTATCCCAGTATATACGCTAAATATTTTTATAGTAATATTTTCAAAGAAACAATATATATATATAATTTTTTTTTATTTAACAAAGCATTATAAATCATATTTTTTGTTACATAATTCATCACAATATTACATTATCTGTCACAACAAATTTTATCTTTTCTTCAAAAAATTATTAAACAGATTTCATTAAGGATGTGAAGATAAAATTGAAAAAGTTACATCACAATGAAAAAAATAAAGTTATTTGTTAAGTGCATTAATTAAAAACTTTGAAAAATGAAGCTTTTGTTCCCCTAGTTAAAAAATAAAAATAAAAATGAATTTTTGATCATTAGAAAGAAAAAACAAAAAATTCTACTCAAAGAAATATCTTTCCAAAGACCTTTTATAAAAAGATCAATTTAAAGGCAATCCAAAGTTTGTAATATAGTATCAAAAGACACATTAATGCATTAAGGTTCAAATTAATGAACTTTCGTGATTTAACAATATAAAAAATAATCTAAACTAGCCATGTATGACGAGTCAAATGTATTTTTTCGTTTTAATCAGCGGGCATTTCATTCGATAATTTGCCTTTATAAAAAAGAGAATTAAAAAAAAAAAAAAAAAAAAAAAAAAATAGAAAATTCGGACAAAATTCAGTAAAATCCATTTTCTATAAGGTTTTTTTTTTTAGTATTCGAGTAATTAGCTTTATCTATGTATTTTAAATAGATGAAATAGTTTTTCTTTATTTTTTATTGACCTTATAAAAATGTTATAAAGTCAATAAGGAAATTCAAATATTAAAACGCAATACTAAAATGTAATTCAGTTTGTTAATAGTTAAGATTTTGCACAAAAACAACGCATTCTTTGCAATACTTTCAAAATACACTCCTTATTGTTAAATAAACGAAGTAATTAAATTTTTGCACTGCACATAGTAAAGTTTTGAAAGCACGTTAGGTTATCTTCATTTAATATTTCGAATTTTACTATTACACCAGAAAAAGTAGATATAAATGGAAAATGGAATTCAAAATTCAAACGACATTGTGTCACAAGTAACTGATTGAATCACTTAAGGTATCGATTTTGCCATCGATTTTTTTAGGAAAGCATTTTATTGAATATCAGTGTATAAAAATATGAATGTTTTTAAAACAGATCTGTCTAACGCATATGTTTTTGCAAAATATAAATGTTTCGCATCAGGATGCAGGCATTTCTAATTTATGCATAGCATTATATTGTATACTGAGACGATACAGTTTTACGCAGTATACTGAAATTTTCACAAATTTTAAAAACGTTAATTGTACAAAGTTCAAGTTTTTATTATTATTATTATTTATTTAGACATTTACAATTATCTTATTTATAACTGTTTTTTATGGAAATTTTTCAACAATATTATATATATATATCCAAGATACTAACATAGATCAATATTTTAGTATTAGAAATTATCTTTATATATAACATACATCTAACATTTCTAATCTTGACAAATAAGGAAAAAATAGATATTTCAATTTACATTATTTCTAAATATGTTTTCGACATTTTCATGTATAATGTTCTTAAAAAGTAGAATGTTATGTATAAATGATTGGACAAATTATAACTTCAGTGTCTGGGAAAAAATGTTATGTTTTTAAAGAATACAATACATCTACCTTTTCTGGTTGAAATTGATACACTTTGAAATTTCTTCGCTTTTAACGTTATAAATAGAAATTTCCTTCAACTTTTTTTTTTTTTTTTTTTTTTAAGTTTTAGAAGTACATATGTTTAGCGTAAATATACCATGGAACAAATGTTTCTCAGACTTTTGTAACTCATACGCTTATAATTATTTATTTGCATTTTATATGATTTATATTTTAAATATCCTAAAAATGATTAAAGTTCGTTAATCCAAAGATTATAAAATGCCTCTAATTAATAAAATTTTCAAATACGAAACACTCAATTACATTCGAAAGAAATTTGAATGTCAGCAAAAACACTATTCTAAAATGGATAAATAAAACAAAGTTTAACAATAATAAGAAGCTAGACAGTCAACAAAAATTATACCAGTTGATGAAAGGATAATTAAGAAGAAAATATACCGAAATATTGATAGATCTCTTCAAAAACAGTGAGTCTATTAAACTTGCGAAATAATACACAAAAATAAATGAAAAGACGATGGAATTTGTCATATTGCAGCCAACCGATATATTAAACCAATTAACTGGAGTATACATTGTAAAAAAAAAAATAAAATAAAAAAAAAATAAAAAAGTCCTCTTTGCTGCCAGAAATTTTCTGTAAGGACAGAAAAATACGTTTTGTCAACGTAATTTTTGTGTAAGTTACGGGTACACTGTCAAAAAAAGCCCTGTTTGCTGCCAGAAATTTTCTGTAATTCAGAAAAAAACGTTCTATCAACGTAATTTTTCCGTTGATAGAACGTATTTTTCTGAATTACAGAAAATTTCTGGCAGCAAGCAGAACTTTTTTTCGACAGTGTATTTTCTTTTTTTACAGAAAATTTCTGTCAGCAAAACGGACTTTTTTTTTCTTACAGTGTATGAATCTTAAAATTGTTATTCGTCCACATTTATTAGCAAGTAATATAAGAGATAGAGTATTAAAGGGAAAACAAGGATATCTGTTTTCTGGACCTAGAGGAAAAGAAAATATCACATGTTATTAGCTGATAATACTTGCTTTGAAATAAATACAAAAATACATAGAATTAAAAAAAAAAACTTTTGAAATGAAAATATAAGAGATGTATCTTCAGCATGTGTCCCAAAATTCTAAGCCAAAAAAAGGTTGATAGCAATACACTCTTAAGAAATATCAGTAAAATTTGGAGAATTGTCCGTTAAATTATACAGCCATCTGCTTTCTTCGAGATAAAAGTCCAGTTCCTGTATTTGTAAGAAATTTCTGTAAATTCCAGAGTTTTGACCATTTACAAAAGGCCGCTTCACTTCTCCCAGAAAATAGAACAAAGTTACAGCGTTACGAATATGACTTTATTTTTTACACTGTAAAAAAAAATCTGTCCTATTTGCTGCCAGAAATTCTCTGTAATTTGAGAAAATACACGTAATTTGCAAAAAAAAAAAAAAACGTTGTCAGAACGTATTTTCTAAAACTACAGAGAATTTCCGGCAGCAAATAGGGCATATTTTTCAGAGTGTACGATCAGAGACTGGAACACTTTTTGCCGGTCACTGACCGCAATTTAATATGCATTTTTTTTTTTTTTTTACAACGCACATGTATTTATAAAAAAGTCCTGTAAAATGCAGCGTGTAAACCGTTTATTAAAGGTCACTTCCCTTCTTCGAGAAAAAGTCATGACTGCTTTCTGGATATAAATTTATTTTTACGGTCAGTGACTGGAAAACATATTAACGGTCCCTGACAGGTAAAAAATTTTCAAAATTTTTACAGTGTATTTGTGCAAGACGTGTAACAAAATTACATGTAGCTTAGTTCTCATCATGAGGTTAACGCGAAAAATTTTGGGGGTCGCTCCTTAAATTCATCATATGTTACATTAATGCTACGTAATGCAAGCTGTATAATTGAACTCTTGCATTAGTCCAATAAAATATATATTTCTACTCAACTTATTTCTACCTCGTAAATTTTGTTTGTATGGGCTACTGAAAATATTGCGCTTCTTAATCTGAAAATAAAGCATTGCATAATAAGAGCTCACCACACCTCACGTTTCGTTAAATGTGTCAGTATAGATAACTTTAATAAAAATATCATTCTATTAGACTGCCACATTTTTCTGGATATTTTTAATGAGAAAAGAATATTTTTTTATGAGAAAAAAAAAAAAAAAGGCTTCAAAATGAGAATATTGTGTATTTTTTTTTTCTTTATGTTATAATATTTATATAATTTCATTTAACTTCTAAAATAAATAAGAAAATAAACAGTAGTAACACTATTCATAACGAATGACACTTAAATTATTGGTTTTAGAATTGCCTCAATTGCATGCCATCTCTGAATAACACAACTGCAACCTTGCTCAAAATTTTCAGAAATTATATGAAAGAAAAAAAAACATTGAGATTCAATTAAATTTTATGAGAATATTTGATAAAATATAATAAAAATTATTATAAATGTGAAAAATTATTATTAATTTCATAAATGTACTTTCTAAACTTCTACTCTATATTGATTTTTAAAAGTTAAAAAATATATATATTTAAATGATAGAGTTGGGATATATTGAATTCAGGAGGAGCGGGACAATATTCAATAGGTCCATTCAGTTATATAGATGAACATATGTATCATCTACACTGTAAAAAATATGTCCCATTTGCTGCCAGAAATTTTCTGTAATTACAAAAAATACGTTCTGAGAACGTAATTTTTTCGTAATTTACGCGTATTTTCTCAAATTACGGAGAATTTCTGGCAGCAAATAGGACATATTTTTTGCAGTGTAGTTGCGAAACCGGCCAACGCCTTGAAATCGATAAATGAGTTTTTTCAGTTTTATAAGTTCTAAGTAAACGTTTCACCATCCGGAAAATACGCTTGCACTAACTTGAACTGTTGTAGTGGGGTAGAACAGAAGCGCTATATAGCGATATGGAGATGGCCGGTTTGAAACTCACTAGCCTTAGGATTTGACCGGTTTTGCAGCACATCGCGATTTTCAATACAACACAGGGTTAGATCGACTTTGTGGCATGGTTTCTTATTTACAATAGAAACGTTTACTCAGAATTGAAAAAATTGAAAAAACGCATTTTCCGATTTCAAGGAGTTGGTCAATTTTGCAACTAGGAGATAAATGTAGTTTATTAAAAGTAAACCGTTAATGTTCGGTATTAGATAAATATAGTTTGGCATGTTTATGTAGATTCTAAGAAAAAATAACTAATGCCCGCAAGAAGACATAAAAAAGACTTCATGCAAGATCGTATATTGAAAAGAGAATCCGTTGAGTTAATCAATACAAGTGGAATTCACGTCATTAGTGGTTAAAATAGTCGAATAATTTATCCTATTTCAACCCATTTTAGAATTTATGGTTTTCACGGAACAGTTCTGTTACTAAATATTTAATTCTAAAATCTATTACTTAATCAAAAAAAAGGTTTCAAATACTTCGAATAATTATCCTGCCTATGGTCTTAACTCGAATAAATTTTAAAATGTAATATTAACAGCATGTTAGAAAATAATGGTGGACTCTTCAGTCATTAGAGAAAATCATGTAAAATTTTGACCAAATATATTTAACTCATTTAAATATGTAATCTAGATACCTTTTATTACTACCCTGTCTGAAAATTTTTCATTACTCACTGCAGAAAATACCCGTAGATTTTACTGGAAAATTCTGTAAATTTCAACGGGAAAAGACTGTAAATCAAAAGTACAGTTTAAAACCCTAAAATTGCATCACTGATATATATTTTCGGGTGTATCCTGTAAATTAACAGGTTTTCCGTTAAAAGTATAGTTTTGTCTCGTATGTTTCACGGAGAAATACTAGCACCCCAGCTGCCAGTTTTTCCCTATACTTTAACGGGTTTATTTTTAGCAGTGCTGATAGAAATCTGATATTAACACTACTACACCAAAATGAAAAATCACGCAAATTTAATATCATTGATTTGTTTTGAGATCTTAATATCCACATTTGTATCATAAAAAAAAAAAAAAAAAAAAAAAAAAAAAAATTAATACAGATACAAACTGGACATCATTCTATTTTGAGTGGTATTTATTGGCTAAATTTTCGACAGTGATGTAAAATTTCGCGATTTAGCTGGCATTTTTCAGATCATGAAAAACTCTCTATACCGCTTATACAAAGATACAAAGTCTCCCTGTTGAACAATTTTCGTATTTTTTTTACATTTCTTAAATATTGTTAATACATTATATATATATAAAACCGTTCATATAAACTATATTAATAAAATCAGACTTTTGTCTGTACATTTGTTAGAATCAAACAATTTTGCGATATCTTTACGTTTCACACACCCTGAAAGCCGAAAATGGCTTCAGAAAATTTTTCGTGTGTGTGTGTCGTTGTGTCCGTACACTATTTTGTCCGGGTATCACGCGAGAACCGCTGGACGGAATTCAAAGACACTTGGCTGGAATTTAGGCCATTACCCAACTTAAAATTATATATATGGAAAACTTAAATTTTTTTATTAGATTTAGAGATATGGGTGAAAAACTTCTGCTCATGTATCATAAGGCTTTTGTTAGTAAAACGCACTAAAGGTAAAAATGTTGCGTTTATCTTTACGTTTTAGACAGAAGGGAACCCCAAAAGGATTTCAGAATGTTCGCTCTGTTCATGGAAGGAATGTAGTTATACAGAAAGTTTTTTATCCGACTGAGTATCACCGGAAAATGGCTGGACAGAATGCAATGACACTTGGCTCAGATTTAACTCTGTGCCAAACTTAAAATAATATCCGTCGAATTTTTCAAAACTTTAATTATATTTACAGATATATGAGCCAAAAACGCTTCTGTAACCAATTAAAAACTATGCGTAGGTATTTCGATACTTTAAAATGACAATATTTGACAAAAGTCGACTTTTTATAATATATGACTTATTTATTTATTTATTTTATTTTATTTTTTATTTTTATTTATTTATTTATTTTAATGTAAACTCGGTATTCTGTTACGTATTCTGTTACTTTCTTCATTTCTCAATGTTATTTTTATTAACCGACTTCAAAAAAAAGAAGGAAGGTTCTCAATTCAAACCGTATGTTTTTTTTATGTTTGTTAGCTCATAACTTCTGAACGGATGCTCCGATTTTGATACTTTTTGTTTTGTTGAAAAGGTCTTGGTTTGCAATAGGTCCCATTGTAATATCTTTACGATCTAAAGAAAATACAGGGTGCCCAAAAAAATCAGTCCCAACTCTCTTAACTGCTAAACGGCTGCAGCTATAGTGATAAAAGTGGTATGTGAGTATAGTAAAGTGGCCCTGCAGTACAAGGTTAAACCGCTTGCTGCGCCACCTGGTGGAAAATAGTGGAGTTAGTGATCCTATCTCGAAAACGGTTCTAGAGAAAAAAGGTGAATTAGAAAGTTGAAGATTATCATCGATTTAGTACAAAAAGATAGTTTAGACATTCATGCTAGCGTTTCTATCTCGGAAACGGTTCAAGACAGGGAAAAAAGTGAATTATAAAATTGCAGAGCATCATCGATTTAGTACGAAAAGATAGTTTTGACATTGATGCTAAAAGTACAAGGCTAAAAACGTGCTTTTTTTTGTTCGCAATTTCTTACACTATACACACTTGAGCTACATTGCTCACGTTGTGGCGTAGCTGGTGAGACATACGCTATATAGTTCAAAATACGGTTACTTGATACTTTTGCTTTGTTGAAGAGATCTTGGTCTGAAGTAGGTCCCATTATAACATCTTTACAGTCTAAAGAAAATAAAGCGCCATCTGGTGAAAGCAGCAGCATTAGCGCTCCTATCTCAAAAACGGTTCAAGATGGGAGAAAAGTTAATTACGAAGTTGTAGAGTATCATCGATTTACTACGAAAAGCCAGTTTTTAGACATTATTGCTAAAAATAGAATGATTAAAACATGCAGTTGTTTGTTCGCAATTTCCTACACTGTGCACACTTGAACTACGTTGCACGCTTTACAGCGTAGCGGATGACACGTATACTCTGTGGTTCAAAGTGCTGTTACTGTAAGCGGTCACATCGATTAGCGCAAAGTCGTTTTCAACCAACTTCAGAAAGGAGGGTGTTCTTAATTCTTGCTATGTGTTGTTGTTGGTGTTTGTAAGCATATTACTTCGTAAGAAATGCTCTAATTAACCGACTTCAAAAGGGAGGAGGTTCTCAATTCAAAGCGTATGTTTCTTTGTTTTTGTTTGTTAGTTCATAACTTCTGAAAGGATGATCCGATTTTGATACTTTTTGTTTTATTGTAAAGGTCTTGGTCTGAAATAGGTCCCATTGTAAGATCTTTACGATCAAAAGAAAATACAGGGTGCCCAAAAAAGTCAGTCCCGACTCTTTTAACTGCTGAACAGCTGCAGCTATAGTCATAAAAGTGGTGTGTAGGTACAGTAAAGCGGACATGTGCTACGCGATTCAACCGCCTAAAGCGCCACCTGGTGGAAAAGAGTGGAGTTAGCGATCCTATCTCGGAAACGTTTCAAGACAGTGGAAAAAAGTGAAATATAAAATTGCAGAGCATCATCGATGTAGTACGCAAAGACAGTTTAGACATTAATGCTAAAAACAGAACGCTTAAAACGAGCATTTCTTTGTTCACAATTTCCTATTTTGTGTACACTTGAAAAACATTGCATATGTTGTAGCGTAGCGGGTGACATTTATGGTATGTAAAATTCAAAGTATGGTTATTGTAAGCGGTCACATCGATTAACGCTTAGGCTTTTTAAACCGACACGTATTCACTGTAAAGTTCAATATATATGCCTAACAGAATTTTCGGTTACGAATACAGCGTATCCTTTCTTTACATTTCTAAAGACTTTTTGATTTAGCGTATGTTCGTTCAATAGATAGTTTTTTGGTCATATCCGATAAAGGCAAGAAAAGTCACACAATTTAAAAATGCAGCATTTGAAAAAAATCAACTTAAAAATAACTTGACTAGAATAAAACTGGCATAACTGTCTCTCGAGTGGATAACTTTCTAGATGGAGATGTAACTTTTTTGTTCACATCGGGTGCATTTAATGTATTTTTCAGTGACATAAACCATTTTTTGAGTAATGTCACTTTTCTTGGCAGTTGTGATTTGTGAATCTTCCGTCGAACGTCTTCTGATGCTCTGCTATATAAATAAGTTTTCACTGAAAAGAGAAAAATAAAATCTTTTTGTAAAAAAATAGAACCGACTCCAAAAAGGAACTACTATTCAAACAACTAAAAATGAAAGAAATTTGGCAGAAAATGGAACTGTAGATTGCGCCTAAAAGTATAAAATTCCTTCGCCAAACAACCTATAACACTACAATTAATCATAACTTCTGAAGTCGGCGCAAAATTAAATAAAAATTGATACCTTTATTCAATACAAAAATCAAATCCTATTCAAAATACACGTCTCCCATTGTTACCTGCAAAACGCAGCCGAAAACTACTTTGATTCAAGAAAACAAATAAGATTTCGTAAGCAGCAAAAGTTAGCGAAAATGCTCGTATCTAACGTTCTTGGTGAACGAAAAACCGCAAAATTATCTGGCAAAAATATTTAATTTCTTTGGGATATCATGATTATTTTAATAAGGTGTATCAAAAGAGTAATCAAGATTATGAAACAACACATCGTACAATATATATTATGAAAATATACATCTTGCGTGTATATTTTTGCCTGACGTTTTATCGCCAAATTCAAAAGCCATCAAGGATGATCTAACTTCGTAGAAACATAAATACCGCAAAGTAAAGAATGTTCACTGTTCTATGTAGATGCTACTAATGGACCAATTGTATACAGTGATAAAATAATAAAGGAAACATGAAAATGGATCATTCGAGACAACGGCATTTGTTGCTACCGATCTAAAGACAAACCTTTAAAAACTAATTAAATTTTATTTAATTTTGCGCCGACTTCAGAAGTTATGATTAATTGTAGTGTTATAGGTTGTTTGGCGAAGGAAATTATTTTATACTTTTAGGCGCAATCTACAGTTCCATTTTCTGCCAAATTTCTTTCATTTTTAGTTGTTTGAATAGTAGTTCCTTTTTGGAGTCGGTTCTATTTTTTTACAAAAAGATTTTATTAAAATTAATATTTCACTTTAAAAGTTAGATTGTTTTGTATATAAAACATTTTTATCTCAAGTAATGGTGATTCACAGGTAAGATTTTTTTTTATTTTTATTTTTTTTATTTCATGCTTTTTAAGTATTTTTGTAAAGTGCTTATAAGTGCTATATTTATTTCTTCAAATTAAAAAGTAACAATTGCATGTATCATCTGGAGGGAAAAAAAAAATCTACTTACTTTCTTTGTAAACAAAATTTAATTCGGTACGACAGGACTTACTTTAATCTGTTCTTCCATATAAAGTCATGCAGTAACTGTGTTTCATTCCCTAGCATCACTAACTATAACCATTTCTTAAAATTTCTTTGGTATAGCTGTAGAGTAAGATCCCCTGGCAACTTTTAAATTTTTGTTGTCAATTTGACGATGAATTAAAATGGTTATCAGAATTGCGTAAGTAATTCTCTGTTTTTTTTTTTTTTTTTTTTTTTTTTTTTGACATAAAAGAAATATATTTACTTTTTTGTTTATTTATTTTTGGCTCATAAGTAATAGATTATCACGATATCTAGTATTTATAATTTCAATAAATTTTCAATAGTCAAATTTATGTCACAATGCTTGTTTGCTTTCAGAAATTTCCATTTCTTTTATTACATCTAACCCTTTTCCGGCTTTTTCCATTTACTTTAATTTATTAGAAATTGCCATCATTATTTTGGAAACTTTAACATTATTTTCAAAAATAATGTGTTTACATGTTTATTTAATTTTTTTTTTTTTTTTTTTTTTGACCGTAAAAGAAATATAGAATTAAAAGTGGAACACTACAAATGGCGACAACGCAAAATCGCAGTTTGAAAGAAATAGTCTTTTCATACTATATTATATATATAATAAATGATAATTAAAGGGAATTATACTTACGCCTAGATTATTATATTAAAAAAAATAAAAATAAATAAATAAAAATAAAAAATGGAGCTGAAAAGCTGAAAATGTAATGTTTTTCACAAATTTTGCTTACTTTACCTATTAACGAAAAAAATAAAAATAAAAATAAAACATTCCAAACAAATAAAATATTCGCCAATAACGCGATAATTGCCAAAAAAAAAAAAAAAAATTCTGCAATTATCTAACTCATCTTTGACACTCTTCTTCATATTCCCTTAATAAAGCAATGTTTCATTTAATGTAATCAAAGGTCTATGGATAAAGGTTAATATGTTATTATACATTAGTTTCCACATTCAAAAAATAAATAAATAAATAAATAAAATAACTTTTGCTAATTTTAAAGTAAATTGTAAGTAAAGTAATATTAATTTATCAAAAAGAACTATGTTATTTAAACGAATTAAGCTTAGAACAGTACAGTCGGTAACAAAAGTGTTCGAACACTAGCAAAAATTCCTATGTAAAAAAAAGTACACTTCATGCGGTTTTGTTAAATAAATCCTTGTCGAATCCTGTTCTTAGTCAGTGTAAGAACATGATTCGATAAGGATTTATTTAACAAAATCGTATGAAGTGTACTTTTTTTACATAGGAATTTTTGCTAGTGTTCGGACACTTTTGTTACCGACTGTACACTCTTCTGACACTTAAATTATTGTTCCATTTTGGCGATAAATTAAAACGGCTGTCGCCGCGCCGTTACGTTAGATAAAATCATGGCGAGAAACTATGTAGCTACTTTTATGCCAAATTTCAAATTTTGCTAAGTTAGGCTTCTAAAACTATTCCAAAATATAATTATTTTCTCTATTTTATAACGCTTGTATATTAAGTGATCCCCTGTTATCAATATCAGATTAAAATATCGCCATTTGACGAAAGTTCAATGCAGAAACATTAATATATTTTCGATGCAGTTGAATATTGAAGAAAAGGTACAGCTTTAGTATAGAACCCTCCTCGCGACTTTTTTGTTACTAGCTATTGTACCCGTTTTTCGGAACGTAAATGGCAATAGAAATTATGTTTTTTGAGCGTTTAGAAATTTTATGTTTAATCGTACTTATTAACAATAATAATCTATTTTCTATCTTTATCAGCATATTGTAGTAAGCTTCATCTAAGATAAATATTTTTTTTATAATATACTGTGAATAATAATTACATTCTCGTGCGAAGAATGGGCTCAACAGCTAGTATAGTATATATATATATATATACTCACACGTTTTATCATAATACATAAGAATATTTTATATATTTCATTAAAATGACTAATTTTTTATTCACCAATAAGAGACTTTATGTAGTAATGTTTAATTGAAAATTGTAAATTCGACATTTATTTTTAAATGAAATGACTTAATGGTCTATAAAATATTAATAGAAACTCTTAAAATTAGAAATGATACTATAAAAATTTAATCCTACATTTTAATTCGAGATCAAATTTTAATTGATTTGCCAAAGCTTTCGGTACAGAAACTTAGAAATTGGCTATAGATAAGATTTTAAAATCTTAAATTAATTTATATATATTCTCTTTTCCCAATCCATCAAAATTGCATACATTGCGCTATTAAATTTTGAACAGTTTTTGAAATGCGTAAACAAAAAGAAAATGAATGTTATATTAAAATTTCTATAAAATGCATCAGTTTATTTTATTATTATTATTATTATTATTATTATTATTATTATTATTAACAATATAACAAAAATTCTTAATCAATTACTTAAACGAAAATTCAAAAAGGTGATGCGCGTTATCTGGATCATCTATCTAATTGCCGAAACGTCAGTGGAGGCCCTCTGTTGAGACTCAAAACGGTTTTGGGCTGTGTCTGTCTGTCTGTCTGTCTGTCTGTCTGTCGCGCGATAGCGGCCGCAAAAATAGCGCTATTGACTTGAAATTTGGTACACATGTTCATGAGCCCTACGAAATCAGCTGTATAGTTTTTGGTATGTATTCCATTTGTAATTCGTATACAGGGACACGCCAAAGTTTTTCGTATCATTACGGCCTATGGGAGGAATTTGTATGTATCGCGATAGCGGCCGTAAAAATAGCGCTATTGACTTGAAATTTGGTACACATGTTCATGAGCCCCACAAAATTAGCTGTATAGTTTTTGGTATGTATTCCATTTGTAGTTCGTATACAGGGACACGCCAAAGTTTTTCGTATCATTACGGCCTATGGGAGGAATTTGTATGTATCGCGATAGCGGCCGTAAAAATAGCGCTATTGACTTGAAATTTGGTACACATGTTCATGAGCCCCACGAAATCAGCTGTATAGTTTTTGGTATGCATTCCATTTGTAGTTCGTATACAGGGATACGCCAAAGTTTTTCTTATCATTACGGCCTACAGGAGGAATTTGTATGTATCGCGGTAGTGGCCGCAATCTGTCGTGCGATAGCGGCCGCAAATATCTCGCTATTGACTTGAAATTTGGTACACATGTTCATGATCCCCACAAAATTAGCTGTATAGTTTTTGGTATGTATTCCATTTGTAGTTCGTATACAGGGACACGCCAAAATTTTTCTTATCATTACGGCCTAAGGGAGGAATTTGTATGTATCGCGATAGCGGCCACAAAAATCACGCTATTGACTTGCAATTTGGTACACATTTTCATGAGCCCAACGGAATTAGCTGTATAGTTTTAGGTGTGTATTCCATTTGTAGTTCATGTACAGGGACACGCCAAAGTTTTTCTATCATTACGGCCTATGGGAAGAATCTGTATGTACCGCGATAGCCACCGCAAAAATCAAGCTATTGACTTCCAATTTTTGCCGAAACGTCAGTGGAGGCCCTCTGTTGAGACTCAAAAGAATTTCGTGTTCCGTCTGTCCGTCTGTCTGTCTGTCTGTCGTGCGTTAGCGGCCGCAAATATCACGCTATTGACTTGAAATTTGGTACACATGTTCATGATCCCCACGAAATTAGCTGTATAGTTTTGGGTGTGCGTTCCATTTGTATTGCGTGTACAGGGACACGCTAAAGTTTTTTTTATCATTACGGCCTATGGGAAGAATTTGTATGTACCGCAATAGCGGCCGCAAAAATTCTCCGATTGACTTGCAAATTGACACATATATTCAGGCTCGGTATAGAAATAGCTATTTATTTTTTTAGGACTATACTTTTTATGGCTTGTATACAGGGACACGCCAAAATACTTCACATTACGGCGTATGACGTGAATTGCGTATAAACGCATTTTAACATCTTTACTTTGCAATCAAGAAAATTAAACTAGCGTACGTGAGTAAGATGTTTAAACTTATGTTGTTTGAAGAAAATATGTGCTCTTAAGCTTTCTAATTAATGTACAGGACCTTACAAAAGTGTTCTGACAATGTCACGTAGTCATCCAAACGATGTTAAATTTGGAAGAATTATTAATTTTAAATGCAAAGTAAGCTGAATAGTTTTTACTGGTGTATACAATGTTTATGGTTTGTTTACAGAGACACGCAAAATAATTTCTTAGCATTAGAGCCTATGGACACACTTTTATTTAAGCGCGCACTTTAATGCGTTTATGCTGAATTGAACTTAATAAAATTAACATACATTATAAGATGCTTAAAATTATGTTTACTCTTAAAAAAGGTTATGTATAGACTAAATAATTTATAGGACCACACAAAATAATTCCGAATATGTACTGTAATCATCCAAATGATGTCAAATTAGTTTGAAAAATTAATGAGTTATAATTAATTAGGTTTATTCTTATTATTGGCGTTTATAATGACTGTGGCTACTTTTCCGGGATACATAAAATAATTTGGTACTATTACGGTCTATAGTCGATATTTCTTAAAAGTTTATTTTAGCATGGTTACACCCCATCAAATATAATGTAATTTTGTTAGAATTTTAAAAGCATGTTTTCTTGTTGATAATTGTGGGCATAGAATTGGAAATTAGTTTAAAGGTTACGCAAAATATTTCCGATATGCTATGTAATTTTTTTGTATGAAATTTGGTAGTTATGAAATTTGGTATTTATGAATTTCAGGGAAATAATACAAGACCGTCGTTTATTCAGAATACATATTGTTGCGTACTTGGGGGTCCGTAAGTTGTCCGAGAATGAAAGGCCAAACTTGCAAAAATTCAGTGATGTATTCACGGGAAGTTCCAGAAAAATACAGGTCTATAAACCAATCAGCTTCAATTCAACCAGTAAACACAGCTTAAACAACAGCCGTTAACAGCAAATCAACAGTACAAACTGTTTAGCAATAACACATAAAGAAAGTCCCATCTAAAGAGGCTCAAAGCAAAGCAAGCATTTGACGAAACTGACACAGATCTGAGACTGACCGTCTTGGCGAGAAAATGCTCCTTTTATACTTTTCTATCGAACACAGACTGTTCTGGAAAATTCTCGTATCTCATAATGAGATTAGAGCTTCCATATTTGGTATATCCCTAATAAGGATTTTCTCGCCAAGGTCGCCAAAATCGCCAAGGAGGAAAACAGTCGCCAAATTTGGCGCCAAATCCCTTTATTCCCTTATTGAAGCTTTTTTAAGTGTTTTTAAAGGAAAATTAGGCTATTTTAACGCTAAAACAACTAGAAATGCACAAAGTTAGCATTATATTAACTTTACTAAACCTCTTTGAAAGAATTGGTACAAAAATAAATGCAATTATTTACAATTCCGTAACACTTTATAAGATTTGCAAATAGAGACACAGCGGGGGGTTGTATTTGATTATGGTAACAAGTCGATCGAATCAATATATCGATTATATAGTAAGGAATAAATAAAAATGTCCTATTGAATAATGTCTGATGTAAATAGGACGTTGAGGCTCCTGATCTGCAGATCCACTAGTATTTAAACATACATATATTTGTATAAATGTACAGTGGGTGATCAAATTATTGGATTTTTTTTTACGAGACATTTTTGCTATTTTCGAAGAAAATACGGAATGAAATGGTTTTGAATTTGAGATAAACAAGGAACATTTATAAGCTCAATTTTCCACCTACCTATTTAGTCACCACTACAGTTAGGGGATCAAACATCAATTTAAGAAAAACAAAAATACTTTTGATCACCCTGTTTCATAGATCCCTATAACCCTTTGCGGCGCAAGACAATTCGGATCATTTAAATTATACTTCCACCGGAATTCATGAACTGAATTAAACTGAAAGAAATTTAAAATTTTAAGGTTAAAAAAACCGGCCTTTTCTGATATGTTATAAACATAAATTTTTGCTAAAGATTTTCCGGGATGAATTTTTGCATCTGGATCTTAAATTTTGCGTCCTTGCAGCGAAGACAGCACGCGTTAAGGGGTTAAATGGCTTGTAATTTTAACACATGAGTTCACTTACTGTGCTCAATATTTGTTGTCTTTTTTTGTGGAAATTTCGCAATTATTTAAACTTTTTTTTTTTTTTTAACTACGCATGCGCGAAAAATAATATATATTTTTTATTTTTATTACTACTTAGGTTCAGAACTAGATATAGTGGGCAACTTATGTTAAAATTTTACTTGAAAAGAGGAAAAATTAAAGAAATTATAGGCAAAAGAATGAGCAGGATTTTAGATATTTTCTAGAATTTAAATTTCATGAGGAGTTTCTCACATAAGGGATTGCACGTATCACCCTCGTATGTGAGGTGTTACCACATATTTAATTTGGTAATTCAATAATTTATTCACATTGCAAAAGTTCATTTTTATGAAAAACCTCTTATGAACACACTAATCTTAGTAAATAAATAAAATTATGTTAGAGTTACAAGACCATAAAGGATTTTTCACAAGAAGGAAATTTTGTAACGTGATTGTAATAATTGATTCTCCAGATTACGTAAATAAGTAGCATTTGAAAAACCCCTAATAAAATTTCAACTCTAGAAAATATCTAAAATCAGGTTCATTCTTTTGGCGATAATTTCTTATTTTTTTACTTTATTCAAATGAACTTTTGACATAATTGCTAAATATATCTAGCTTTTAACCTATGTAATAAAATCTCTTCACGCATACACAGTAAAAAAATATTTACTACAAATGCACGTATGTAGGCGAAAGTTACACTTGTATGTTTTACGTTTCAGTACAACGTTTCTCTAATGTTTTGTGAATTTTTCTTTAAGTTTTGTAAAATTTTGTTGAAACCTATTTATACCATTTATGAAAAACTTCTCAAAATACTTAATAATTTAAAAAAAAAAATCATTTCTATCTAAATAAACGATTACCACAAAAGGTATACAAATATTATACATACAAAGTGAAATCATTTGTTAAAACTACAAGTTGTTTAGAGCATTTTATGATGCAGGGTGATCCAAAGTGTTTGCTGTTTTTCTTCAATTAGTGGTTGGTGACCAAATTGCACTTGTATCTAAATCGATAGTGGAAAACGGGAGTTTAAAGATTTTAAAGGTTATTTGCATGCCTGAAATTAAAAAGACTTCGTCTGGTATTTTTTTTTTTTTTTTTTTTTTTTTTTTAAGAAAACAGAACAATTTGTCAAAGAAAAAAAACTAATATTTTGATTACCCAATCATTTTTTCTTTCGTTCGCTAAACTTTATGCTTGAGCAACTTGTTTTAACAAATTCTTTCTGACATGTTAACACCAAAGAAAAACTACAAAACAGAAAGTTTAGAAGAGAATCTTTCATAAGAACTATATCAAAATGAAACTTGCTAAATGAAATAAGACACTGTAATTTCCAAAATTTCCTTTTAGCTTTATTTTTCTAAAGGTAAGCCTTATATACATATATATATAAAGGATTCTTTTTATTTTAAACTTGTTGCATTAGGACACGAGAAAAAAAATTATAGTAAATAATAGATTGTTGGATGAACTGAAAGTAAACCAAGATAAAAAATTAGCAGGGGAATATAAATTAATTTTTTTGTCTTCCATTAAATCAAATTAATATGTTTTTTGAATTGTAGATTTTAACAGTAACAAAACGTTTTATCTTTTATGTAAAAATGTGTTATGCTCTAAGTAAGATAAATAAGTGAAGCAGTAGGTAACATAATTAAAATAAATATCTATTCATATATACAAATTATAACGTACACATTTATAATGTTAAATATAAATTTATTACGTTTCACATAATAAAATACTTTATATATAATTTCTGTTAAACATATATATATTTATGAAATTGCTACTTAAAGAAAAGTTTTAAATTTCGTAACATATACTGGCTTTTAAAAGGATTCTTGCAGAAGATTTTAAGTTTTTCCTCCAAATAAATTTTTTTAACCATAGTAAACTTTTATCATGATTTTGATTAAAAATGCGGTATAGGAAGTGAATGAAGTTGATTTAAATATAATTTGTTTCCCTAACAATTAATTAATAATATTACTTTAAGATATATTCATAATAAATGTTTTGCTTTCGTTGGAAAAAAGCCGATTTATAAAATATTTGTAAATAGTAAAGTCAAGTAAATTATTTAAATTCCTATTAAACAAAAACTCTTTATATAGGCATTTTATATCTAACTAATAAATAATAAGCAAAACGAGGAAATGTTGTAAATATTATTATTTGAACTTTTAAGGATTTATCATTTTAAGGGATTTAGAAATCTGCTTTCATTTTTATCAAATATTGAGAAATATAATTTTGTTTACTTAATTCCATCATATTTACTTAGATGTGCTTAAAAAACTTTGTGCATTATTCATTATTTAAAGCAATATTATACTGTTCTCTTCTAATATATAAATAATGATCTATATATTTTTTAAATACATTTCTCTAGCGAGGAAACTTTTGTCTCAAATGACAAACAAATAAAAAGAGCATAAGTATTTGCAGTGGTATATTACATCATTAGAATAAATGCAAAAATAATAATAATAAAATAGAAAAAGACCCAATAAACAGAATTTAAGAAACCTTAGAGATAACTTCAAGCATATCTTATGTTACATAATATAAATACTAATGACTACTTGCATTATTTTACGTAAGGGTTCTGTTTCTCACTTAGTTCATTAAAATAACATAAAGTTTGAGATAATTTTAAAAAATGTAAAAGCAAAATGCCATTAATTTAAATAATGATTTAACAAAAAAAAATTTCATTTTTTGTTCTTTAGAAACAGATGATTCGTTTAAAAATCTTAATGCTTTTTCTTGTGTTGTTATGTATTATAAATTTTTAATGGATTAAGTTTAAATGCATTTCTTTTGAGTATTTGTTTAGTATTAATCTTTTATACGCTACATATTCAAATATTCAAATACTTATCTGTTAAAATACTACTGTGATTAAATACCTACACTGTAAATAGAAGCGTCTTAAATTCAGACAGAAGTGTGTCTGAAATGTCAATTCAGACGCATAAATGTCTGAAACAATTACGCATGCAAAATTTCAGACGCATGTTCTGTCTTAAATTAAGACACGTAAGTGTCTTTTTTATAAATGAGCTCAATAAAGTGTCTGAATAAGGTCGCTATGTCTGAAATTAAGACATATAACATTTTCAGACACATAAAATTTCAGACATTTTACAATTTATGCACTTAAAAATTCAGACATTACAAATTTCAGACATTTAGAAATTCAGACATTTGTATTACTTAACAAATTTTCCATATGGAATCTACTTTAAGCAGCATGCATATCCTGTTTTAACATTTTTTTAAACAAATAAATTTGACATTATTTTATGTAATATAAGTAGCTAACTTATTTAAAATACTTAGACACGGATCTTATTCTGTTAAAAATTAAAAAACAAAGTTAATTTTTATTTAAAATTCTCACATGTAATAAATAAAAAAAAAGAAATATTAAGATAAATGAAGCATGTAGCTTGTAGCTAAGAAAGCGAATTCGTAGCTAAACAATCTTAAACAATTTGTGCATAATTGATTTTTTTTTCGCGTTTTAAAAATTATTTTATGTTTCCCTACACTTCAAAACGTAAAAGAGCATTTTTTTTTTCTTTTGGTTTTATGTATATAGTTTGTTTTCTTGCAAATACCAGTTAAAAAAAAAAAAAAAAAAAAAAAAAAACGTTTAAAATCTATAGGCATATTTTTTTCATATTTATTACGCATTTTACAAAAAAAAAAAAAAAAAAAAAAAAAAACTTTAAACCTCTACACATGAAATTTAAGATAATATGCATTAAGCTTTACTTCTTATGAACAGTTTTATTGCAAAGACATAAAACTTCAATTTGTTTTACGGATACTAGAATATATTTCGTTATACAAGCAGAGTACAGCGTGAGCACCGATGGCTTGATTGGGAAGACACTCGACTTCGAATCCATAGGTTGTGAGTTCGATTCCCGCCGGGGGCAACGGGGACTATTATTGTAGGAATTATTAATATATATATTCTATGCTCTAGGAGATTCTGAAATCTATTTCTCACAGGTAAATAGTATAAAACGCATCTTTTTATTTATGAAAAATATTCACTTCAGACAGGATCAAAGATGGCAGAATTTCAGACGTTTCGAGTGTGAAACGTTATGTGCTTTTAAGACACTTTTTAGCATCTTAAAATTAAACCCCCGTTTTAGACACAATTTTGTCTGAATTTCAGACACTTGTATTTACAGTGTATCTGTTAAAATTTTTCTTATTACAATTTGTTAAGTTTTTTTTTTTTCTTTCTTTCTATGTTTTAAAATAGACATTAGTTTTACAGATATTATATATATCACACGAAATTATTTTTCGTTTCTATGAATGATCATTTGTTTGAACAAATTGCGTTGAATAAAATACTTTTTAACAGAATATTTAGTTGTTTCATAATAAGTATTTATTTAAAAATAAAAACTGTCCATTGTAAATCATATGTACGTGCGTCTATAAATATTATATTTTAGTCTAAAATATCTTTATAGTCTATATTTATTCAATGGTCTTAAACTCGTGTTTGTTTACACATACGTTTTTATTATTTATTTATTTACTTATTTGCTTTTAATGAATTTTTAAATATTTTTGCGTTAGAAAACACTTATAAAAATGCCCTTTTAAAGCATTAAAACAAAGCTTCGAAGTACTTGAGCTCAATGTTAACCAAAAGATTTTTTTTTCTCTCTGAAAGGAATTCCACAAACTTTTCTATCTATGAAATTGACAACTCAAAGGAAAGTCTAATGAACCTCGAAATTTCATTTATTGAAAAATCATTTTTGATTTACGTTCCTTTTTCCTTGCGTGATAAGTTATTTTTTTTTTAATCCTTTTCTCAAATTAAATCATTTTCTAAATCAGTTTTCCAATGAAAAATATTTTGTCTAGACCATTGTCATATTATATGAATTTTCTTTTCAATTTTACTTTCTTCTATATTCAATAGAAGAAAGTATTGGATTCGTAAAAATTTTCGACCTCGGTTTTTTGATGGATTTACGCGTTTTGAGAGCTGTAGAACACGATTTGACCATTTTTAGAAAATATCTGTCTGTGTGTGTGTGTGTTGTGTGTGTCTGTGTGAAAAAATTTTGTGGCAACTGTATCTCAGGGACTACTGCATAGAATTTCATACAAATTGGTATGTAGTTACACCTTGACATAAATTACTGCCTATGAACTTTTGGTAAAAATTGTTATACAGGTTGCGTTGCCATCCCGCTTTTTCTAAATTTTAACATGGTGGTATAAGACAAAATTTTGTATAAATGTGTATAAAGAAAATTATTTTTTAATAATCATTATGAAATTTACAAGAATTATTTATAATAGAAATAGTCAACTGGGAAAAAATTTCTGTATAAGAACTTTTGAGGGGAATAAATTATCACGGTGAGTATCTTTCAAAAGAGCTCGCCAATACCTTTAATATGAATGGTTCAACCATCAATCTGCGATAATCTAAATTAAAGTTATCGATTTTTTTTTTTTTTTTTTTTAATCATGAAAAATAATAATAATAATAATAATAATAATAATATCGAGAATATACTGAACTTTTTTTTTTTTTGGATATTTAGTGTTATACTACTTCGCCAACATGGAAATCGTGCTGCATTATCAGGGAAGATAATTTTAATAAATAATGATTTTAATAAATTATTTTTACTGAGTGAATTCGCATAGGAAAATATAGAATAAAGTCATGTGGTGGCCACAGCATTCTAGATTTTATGTGTTACTGTAAATTTCGGTATACTAAGAATATAAATTATTATCAAAATGAAAAAAAAAAAATGTTTTTTTTTTTTTTTTTTTTTTTTTTTTCTATGTTTCGTTCTAAGAAAAAGTAAAATGAAATTTGCCTTGTGTCTTATTATTTTTTTTTCTTATGAAACACAATTTCTTCATAATAATTTTAGGTATGATGTAGTTACCATTCAAATATTAAAACCACATTATCATAAGTATACCCACACTGAAAAATAAACTAATAAATTAAGTACTAATTTAAAAAATATTGTTGCAAATATTAGCAGTAATATTTCAAATATTAGCAATTGCAAATAACAACTCTTTTGTGAAATTCATTACAATATTTTAAGCATTTGAGTGCTGAAGAATTTTCAGAACAGCTTCAGTAAAATGCACCCACTGCTGTTGACGATGATATATTGCTCATAGGATGAGTCGTTTCTGCGAATGCTATCACGAATCAATAGTTTTTGTAAATAAATAAAGGATTCACAGACGAAATTTACTGAAATAAATTAAGCCATTTTTTAGATTTATAAAACAAACATTTAAAATTGCCGTACAAAATTGAGCTACCTCACAGCGCATGAATCCAAGGCCGTAGCCAGGGGGAAAAAATATGGAAGGTTTCGAACTAATATATGTAAAATTGAGTGTTAAAAATTATGTATAACTTGAAACTTTTATGGAAATTTGCAATGTCCGGGCTTCCATGAAAGAAAATGAATGAAAATATTTACAGCATCAATCATTAACCTTTTTTTTTTTTTTTAACACTGCGCGCATTAAAGGAAAAAAAAAAAAAAAAAAAAAAAAAAAAACTTGATGCAGCTAATTCATCATGCATGAATCTGAAAATGCATGAAAATCTGTATCACAGCAATCAGTACTGTGAACGTATGCACACTTCACATGCACAAAAAAATAAATAAATAAATACTGCATGCAGATAATTTGTCATATATCAATTAGATAATACATGAAATATGAGATTCGGAAACTGATTTAAAAACCGCATTCATTCAAAAAAAAAAAAAAAATCTCTCTCCAATACAATATACCAACTCCACCAGTACGATAAATACACATGAGGGGCCGACGCGAAAACGAAGTTCAGATGGAAAAAGGTCACCAGTAAAAAGTTTCGATACATCAAATCGCGTCACAAATCGCCAATGGGTGGCGTGTATCAAAGCTTAGCCAAAGTGAGATGGCGCTTTGCCGCACTCCAGCGGTTAATATGTGTGCCCTTTACAGCGAAAACTAAGTCCAAATAATAATCTAATTCAATGGACGTGTTGAAAGATTGCAGTGGATTTTACTAAATGAATGCTCTCGTACTCTCCGCCCTTATTTCTGGATATTCTCAAAGATAAGAAATTTCCGCCTTTTTTGTCACTACGAATTTCATGCAGAGATGCTTATAGTATATTTATAGTAATGTGCCATGATTATAAAGGGTAGAGATTATTTTAGAAAAATAGTGGTAGCAATAAATTTAAAAATTTCTTATTCATGAGAGTGGCCTGAAAAAAGGGCGGAGAGTACGACACCTGTTAATGGTTTGCCTTGCGTTTTTAATTGCTACTTTTAAGGTACAGCTCCATTTACGAGAAAAATTTGGAAATAAAATTTTTATTTACTTAACAAAACTTTTCGCCATGAGAACCTTTGCAGTACAAACTGTACTCTTGTACTTCAGTTACTTAAATTGAAGTTCTAATTTATTAGACTTTTGGCCCACTCTGTAGACATAAGCCAAAAGTGTGTTTAAATATCACAAAGAAATTCTAAGTAAATTTTGTTTATTTATTTGTTTATTTTATTTTATTTTATTTTTTAGTAATATATGGTTTTGCAGTTATTTATTACGGGAAAGTTCTGTATAAATACATTAAATAACTGACACCAGAAATTTATTCTGGAAAATATTTACATAACTTTTAAAAAGGTATATACCTTCTAGATGTTTTAAAAATACTTTTAAACTTTTAAAAGACCTTCTAGAAATCATGTAAATGTTGTTCAGGATAAATTTCTGGTATCAGTTGTTTAATTCAGTACGACAGAGCTTTCCCGTCAACCAAATACTATATGGACAAATGATCGATTATTGCCTTAAAAATGTATCTATAATTTTCGTGTTTATTATTAACAGAATTTTTTATGTGTGAAATAATTTCCAGAAATTATTTGTAAAAACCTGTGATACTTATGTTATGTAAAATGGCACTTTTTTCTCTATATTAAAAATATTCTCTATATCATTACATTTTCAAAATGATTCTAGCATTTTCAAATGATAAAATGTAAAGTAATTGCAAAAATAAATAAACAAATAAAAATATGTGTACGAAAATTATCACTGAAAAATTTAAAGATTCACAAAACAATACTTATCTTCTTTATCCATCGATGTTTTATAATATCGATATAATCCGTCATCGATAATCCATAGATAATCCATTGATGTTAAGTAATTGAGCTCAAATTCTACCAACACTTTTCTTTATTTCAAATTTCTCTCAATTGAATTCCATACATTTCGATCTGTAAAACTGACATGTCAAAGGAAAATCTAATGAACTTCTAAATCTCGTTTACTGAAAAAGTTTCTCAAGTGAAAAATATTTCGTCTATATCGTTGACATATTATATAAATTTCCTTTCCCTTTTTTAATATGTTAGCATAAATTTCTGTATACGAAAATAAGAATTATTGTCATAGTAAAAATTGTTTTACATTAGAACAAAAAAAAAAGGGGGGGGGGGGGGTATTTTTATTTTTTATGAATTTTTTATGTGTTATATATTTTTTAATTAAAAGAGTATAGCCTGGTAATTGTTTTGTTTTTTCCCTATGAATTAGTATTTCTTCATAATAATTTTAGGCATTGTATAGTTGATATTTAATAATAAATAACACACTGGCCCTTGGAGGATCAAACCCTCGACTTTTGCGTGGGTTATAACGCTCTAAGCAACTGAAATAATAGACCACGGGAAAGCTTTTTACTTTTATGGTTCTTTTTACTTTTACGTCCAGAGTCTATTATTTCCGAAATTTATATATTTTAATTAATTTTTAAAAAATCAAAAATTGGGAAACCAGACTTCGAGGTACATCATGAGAAGTCAAAGTGGACCTCTATACGTTTGCCTGACAAATGACGGACACATACACACACACACATCTTCTTTTAATACATGAAGAGAAGAGAAGGATTGTTTTAACTTTCATAAATATTCAGAAAATGAAAACGGAATTAAATAATAATAATATATTTAATCCATAATAGAGAGTCGATTTTCCCCATTGGTTAATACAGAATTTCAATAGCTTTCATGATTCCTTCGAAAAAGGTACGACATCCTTCTCATTTTTAGTCTATTCAACATTATTCAATTTTCAGATCCCTAAACTATACAAATAATTGTTGTTTTTTAATTAGATTTTGTTTTATTATATAAGTTCCTTTCTAATTCAATTATCAATTATAAGTTATACTTGCAAACTTAAGAGCAACCAATGAAAACCAAATCCTCAAAATTGATTCACTCTATTAAAAATAAATAAATAAAAAATAAATAAATAAATACTAAAGGTCAACATATTCCATCATTCTTCTATTTTTATCTGTTATTGTGCCAGTTTTATTTCTGATGTCATAAGCTGCGACTGTTTTAGAAATATCATCAAGTAAACAATAAAAATCTTTTGCTGGAATAGAGATTATTGCGTTTTAAAATTGAATCAAATAGAAAATAGTTATCTTGGCCATTTTCATTTGAAGGAAAAGAATGTCTATTTTTTTAACGATTTGTTTTTAAATTTTACATTTGAAAACTATTAAGTTAAATTCTTTCAAATTTTTAAGATACTTGATTGTCGTTTTTTGATTGTTACTGGCGAATAATAAAATTTGTTATTTTTAAACTTTCTCTCGTTTCATTTTATTTATATTTGAGAGGCAAGGAAATGTAGCAAAAACCTATATGTGTAAAGCGATTGTTTGTTTTCTCGTATTTTAGTTCGCTATACAAATCTAACCCGTTCAAGTGACTGCTACGAAAAAACACACTTATTAATCAGGAAAAAATCTAGCTAACGCCGTATTTTTTAGTTCAGTCGGATAATTTGATCAAAAGATATCAAATAAAAATTACATTTTAACTTATTAATAAAATAAAAAAAGAAATTAAACTAAGACTTTTCTATTATTTTGATTCACACTAAAATATATGAAAAGATTAAAATGAAGTGTTGCCTCCTAAATTTCATACTTTAGTTAATTTTAAAATAAATTATTGCCGTGTCAAAAAACTGTTTGCACCTCTGTATTAAGAAAAATTGCTTTCTTATTTGGTACCAAATTTGTAACGGTAGGAATGATACTTCTAATTTATTTTACGCATTTTTCGTTTTTAACCCGGATTCGGCAGAAATCGGCAGGCAGTTTATGACAAAGAATGTAAGGTAAAAAAAAAAGTCTTTAATAAAAAGAAAGAAATATTTGATGCCAAAATAAAGAAATTAAACACACTTTTTTTGGGGGGGGAGGAGGGGGGGGGGAAATAAAATATTTCTAATTTTGCGTGAATAATAATTAAAGAAGAAAAAAGAAGAAGAAAAAGAAATAAAGAAAGTAGATCATAAATAAATTAGAAAAAATAGAACTTTCATAAATCAAATCCTTTTTACTTTCCGAACACTATAGTGAGGAAAGTATTGTAATCATGTCAAAAATCCGAATTCGAGATTTTGATGTTTCTATACGTTTTGAGGTCCCCTGAGTCCGTTTTCACTATTTTTACGATGATGTATGTATGTGTGTGTGTATGTGTGTATGTGTGTATGTGTGTATGTTTGTGAACACGCTAGCGTCTAAAGGCTTTGTTCGATTAACCTGAAAGTTGGTACGTATATTGTAAGTCACCATAGTACGAACCCTATAGATTTTGGTGAATCTAGCACTTATAGTTTTTTTACAGGGACACAAAGAAAAATTCTTTATCATTATGGCCTATGGGACCAAAATCTTAAAAGTGCGATAGCATCTAAACGCCTTATTCAATTGAGCAAAAATTTTATACCCATATTATAGGTCACAGATACTCAATCTGTATAGATTTTGGAGAATCTAGCACTTATAGTTTTTTTACAGGGACACAAAGAAAAATTCTTTATTATTAAGGCCAATGGGGCCAAATTTTTAAAAGTGTGATAGCGTCTAAACGCCTTATTAATCTGAGCAAAAAAATTGTACACATGTTATAGGTCGCATTTGCACCAACTGTATAGATTTTGGTGAATCTAGCACTACAGTTTTTTTACAGGGACACAAAGAAAAATTCTTTATCATTATGGCCTATGAGACCAAATTTTTAAAAGTGCGATAGCATCTAAACGCCTTATTCAATTGAGCTGAAAATTTGTATGAATATTATAAATCACTGTTGCACTAACTATAAGCATTTTGGTGAATCTAGCATCTATAGATTTTTACAGGGACAAAACGAAAAATTCTTTATCATTATGATCTAAGGGCTCAAAGTTCAGTAGCGTTAAATAAAACCTCGTGTGATATATGGAGAAAAAAACACTCTATTATGGTTTTCTCTCTTTTGTTTGTTTAGCAATTCCTCTTTCTTTATTTTATCTACAAAACTGTTAGTTACTCAATGTTCGGAATGTCGAGTGGAGTCACTCCAGATTTTTTAATTTGCGTACATCTTTCATAGCATAAAATTTCGAGCCGTTGCTATGGGAACGACGCCGATTGAAATGAAAGAATTTTAAACACAAAAGATTACAGGCATAAAATGAAAGCGTATAAAAAATAAAAGAATTTTTAAATACCTTCTTGGCATCGTGAGAAAATAATTTTTATATTCTGAAAATCTGGCTAATCATACCTTTCGAGTGATACCACTTTCAATCTTTTACTCCCATCTATATATATATATATATATATATATATATATAAAGAGAGAGAGTTTGTTGGCGAACACACCTAGATGGACCACTCCTATTTTTGATTAGTCTAGATTTAACTACTTTGGTGATGAATGTCGGCCATTTTTTTTAAGTAAGAACCATAAAAACTGATGAAAAATTTTAAAAGATACTACATAGATGTTATACTTTTTTAAAAAAAGCTCTAAAAAATGTTATTATTATTATTTTTTTTTTTTTTGTGAGGACACTATATACATCAGGTTATTAGATTTAAAGATATTACGTTGCAAAGTTTAATTGTTGCCAAAAAAAAAAAAAAAAAAAAAAAAAAAAAAAAAAAAATACGAGAATATACTTTGTAAAAATTAAAGCTTCTTTTTTTCTACGTTTTTTTTCTTTAAGTATCTTTTCTTAAGTTTCGTTTCTTTAAGTTTTTTCATTTCAGATCTTTTTTTTCTAAAAATAAAATTTTAAGTACTTTTTCATTCTTATACAAAATACTTAAAATTTTCTGCATAAAGTTATATTATCTGAAAATCAGTTCCATTGAAATCTTCTTGAGCAAAATAAAAGTTTTGTTTCGTATATTTGGCGCTAATATTTTTTTACTAAATTTCCTTTAATATAATCTATTTTTGGAATATATACTCTTAACATTACATAAATAGATTATATATATATATAGATATATATACCATGAAAAAATAATTTTGTTCAGTATATTCACATATTTAGAAATTATTTCATAAGTGGATAGCCTAGTTGCATTATGTTTGATTTCGGATTTCCTTCCAAGTAGTTGGGAATTTATATTAAAGTAATAATTGATATTACAGAATATTTTTGTATATTTCTAATTTTTATACTTAAATTTCTTTATATCCACAAAAAATAATTAAAAAATAAATAAATAATATAATATAATATAATATTAAGTATTTTAAAATTTCTGCATAACTATTTAAATTTAATGTAGCATAACTCAGGTGTGATTTATTCATTTGTTTATTTTTTTTTAATACTCCCGGCTAACTAAATTTTATTTTTACACCTCAGTTTAACATTATTTACATTATTAACAACATATTATAAGCATATTTGGGTATTATATTCGCGATTCATTTGTAAGTTAATTCTTCACATGATTAAATGTTAAAAATTTGCTTTAAATTTTAGCATTCAAATATACAAAATATTTTTAAAAAATTAACTTAACATTAAATCCATAAATAAGTATCCAAGTTTTATAAACTTTAAATTGTTATACTGACATATGCATACGAATTGTCACAATTCCAAGACAGTAATTCACAAAATAAATAAATCAATAAATAATACAATGCTCAGCATTCTTTTAAATGGCATGGTCAAAAACATACATAATCGCCATGAACATTTTAAAAATATCTATCCTTTATACACACTACACACACACATGTAGTGCATATGAGTTAAATTATTATTACTAAATCAAAGTATTTGAATAATTATTATGAATCTAAAAACCGTCTATTCGTGATGATTATTCTTTTTATATAATTGTTTTGTCGGAAAAATGAAAGGGGATCCAAAATTCCCTAACACAATGCATCATTACAAAATAATTTGTCGTACCTGGTGAAAAGTATTGTTTAAGGAAATAAAAATTTTAGATATTTATATATATACATATATATTTCATAGATTGCTCTGTACTTTTAAAACAGCAATATAAAACATTAAAATTTCCAAAATAATCGTATAAAGAGCACTACAATCTGGAATACTCAATCTGTACAATAGCTACTATCTGTAATATTCACTACAATATACTAATTCTTATACCCTTCGTATAGCTCGAACTGCATCCAAACAGTAATCGAATTCAATGGACCTACTGAAATATCGAAGTGATCTTTAATTGCTTGCCTTACTCTTTTAAATTTTTTGTACAGTTCTTTTAAGGTACAGTTCTATCTATGAGAAAAATCAGAAAATAATATATTTTATTTACTTAAACAGAATTTTTCATTGCGAGAAGCACTGCAATACAAACAGTAATATCATACGTCAGTTACTTGATTTGGAGTTTAAAATTAGTCAGACTTTTGACTCACCCTGTAGACATTAGCCAAAAGTATGTTTAAATGTAACGAAATAATGCTGACTCTTTTTTCTTTTTATATATAATACTGATTTTTCTATTTGATATATTAATGAATGATTGATTATAATATTCAAAATTTATCTGTAAATTTTCGTAATAATTATTAATAGAAATTTGAATAAGTAAAACAAATTCCTTTAATTATTTTAAGTTTCTTTTAAAAAAATTTTAAGAAACTGTGATTTTTTTATATTATGTACGGTAATAAAACTTTAAAAATTTTATTCTCTAAATAGTTAGTTTTTCGAGTTAATTCTAGTGTTTTAATGATAATATAGCAAATTCGAACGGAAATAAATAAATAAATAAATGAAAAATATATGTATGAAAAATAACGCTAAAAAAATACTAAACTTTTTTTTTTTTTTTATACTGATATTTTACAAGTAATTGAGCTCAAGTTCTACAAATTCTACCAACACTTTTCTTTACTTTAAATTTCTTTTACAGGCATTCCATAAGCTTTTCTATCTACGAAATAATTTATCTTTACAGAAAAATTATTTTTCTCATATGCATGTTAAGTTATTCTTTCATAACCTTTTTTTTTTTTTTTAATCATTAGTTCCTAAACCAAAAAATAATTTGTCTATATCATTGACATATTATGTGGATTTTCATTTTCCGATTTTATATGTGTTAGCAAAAATTTCTAAATACAAAAGATGTGAATTATTGTCCAAATAAATTATTTTTACATGTTTTTAAGAAATGTGTTTTTCCATCATTTTATTAAATAAATAAATAAATAATAAAAATTGCCTTGCGTTTTATTATACTTTTTTTCCTATGAAACAGTATTATTTAAATTAATTTTAAATATGGTACAGTCATCACTCAGGTTAATAAATCCTATTATCGTTTGTACTCATCACTAAAAAATAAATTGGAAAATTAAATACTAAATTTTAAAACTTTTATTATTGCGAAATACAATAATATATTTTTTATTAAATTTCATATCGCAACACAATCTGTTTGTGTATAATAGTTTTTTTTTGGTGTAAAACGTCAAAAGTAATCCTGTAAGATATATATCTTGTTTAAGAGAGAGAACACCAAACAATAATTCAGTATTTTCAATTTAATAATAGTTTTTTTGCTCCATGCGTACTTTAAATAAAATTTACTTTTTTTTTTTTTTTTTTTTTTTTTTTTTAAATGGCTTATGTAACCAATAATATAATCAAATTACTTTTACGTAACTCACTTAGATTATGGTTTAACATTGGTAGATTATATTTTAGATACTGGAATTTTTTTATTCTAAGTTTTACGATCCCGAAATTTTCTCTTTTAGAGTTTTATGAATAAGCACTTAACCCTTAAATGCATATAGTTTCTCAAAAACGAAACACTGCTATTAACTCCTAATTAAAATATTATCCGAAGTGAAAGATTTATTTTTCGCTGTATGCCATATTAACTTGTCTATTTAAATAAAGTATGAAAAAAAATAGAAAAGAAAGAAAAAAGTAAACCCGCTTGATTTTATTAATGTGACATTTAGATTGGCAATTTATTTTAGCGCTTCCAAAGAAGATCGTGAAAATTAAGAGTAGCAATAAAATTATTATTATTATTTATTTTATTTATTTATTTATTTATTTTTTATTTGATTTATTTATTTTGAAGATTTATTTCAAAAAATCAAGCTATTTTTTCTTTATTTCATGTTAATCAGTAAGTGAATATATGCAAGTTTTTTTTTTCTTTAGCAATTAAACGACGTTGTTCATTTTTATGCTGCATGGTGTATCATTTTTTTAAAACACTTCATTTTTCAAAAGAAAAATTAACATCTACATTTTTTTTTTTTTTTTTTTTTTTTCCGGAAAATGTTCTTTCTTTTTTAATTCTTTACGATAGTACCATTTTTATTCCTGATGTCAGAAACTGCAACAATAGAAATATCAACAGGTAAACAAAATTTATTTGTTAGAGTAAGAATTCCTTTAAAATTAAATCAAATAGAAAATATATATCTTTGTCATATGTATTTAATTAAAGAAGAATGTTCAGGTTTTTTTTTTTTTTTTTTTTTTTTTTTAATTTATTTTTACATCTTAATTTTGAAAATATTAAATTCGTTCAAATTTTAAAGATACTTGTTTGCTGTTTTTTTTTTTTTTTTTTTTTTTTTTTGTTGCTACAGAATAATAAAAGACGTTGTTCTCAAACTTCCTCTCGTTTCATTTCATTTATATTTGACAGCAAGAAAATGTAGCAATGACATAAAAAAAAAAAAAAAAAAAAAGGTACACATTGTAGAAAACTAAAATTGTTATTATTATTTCTTTCTTTCAAGTACACCTAGCTGAATTCAATTCCAATTTTCTGTTTCTAAAAATAAAATTTTAAGTATTTTTTCATACTTATACAAAATATTTAAAATTATTTGGCATAAAGTTGTATTATCTGAAAATCAGTTTCACTGAAATCGTCTTCAGTAAAATAAAAGTTTCGATTCTTATTTTTCACTGTTTAAATTTTCATGGAATATATATATATATATATTTATTTATTTATTTATTTATTTATTGCAATTGATTTTAGAATTATGTTCTAAACATTTCAATAGATTTTAATAATTTTTTGTCAATGCTGAGAAAAGTAATTTTGCTCTGTATATTCACATATTATTTAAAACTTTAGAAATTATTTCGTAGGTGGATAGGGAATTTATATGAAACTAAGGAGATGATAAACTTTACAAAAAAAAAAAAAAAAAAATTGTGTACTACTATCTCAAACTTAAAAAAAGTTTCTTTATATGCATTAAAAAATAATATTATTAAATGTACAGAAAATTCTGCATAGCTATTTAAATTTAATGAAGTAAAATTTAAATATACTTCCGTATTTTTAAATGCTTCCTGCTAATTCATATTTATCCCCCCTCCCCCCCTTCCCCGATTTGGCATTATTACCATTTAACAACATATTCTAATCATATTTGCTTAATATGTTCTCCATTCATATGTAAGTTTTTTTTTTTTTTTTTTACAAATATTTATATAATTGAACATTAAATTTTTGCTTTAAATTTCAGGATTCAAACAGAAAAAAATATTTAAAAAAAAAAATTAACTTATCAATGAATCCACAAAAGTCTATCCAAATTTTATAAACTTTAAATTGTTGTATTTTAAGGCAAATTCATTTGTATGCAAATTGTCACAATTCTAATCCCCCCCCCCCCAAAAAAAAGAGAAAAATCTGCGTTCCCTTAAAGGATATGGTGAATATATATATATATATATATAATGACCATGAACCCTTTCAAAAATGTTATCTTTTACACACAGTAAACACACATGTATCGTAATCGAAATATTTGAACAGTTAGTATGGATTTGAAAATCGTCTATTCGTGATAATTCTTTCTTATTCTTCATTTTTAAAAATGTTCTATTGTGAAAAATACATGATGATTCAAAAGCCCGTGACACAATATTTCAATATAAAATCAAATGATTGACATGCGAGGATTCTATTTGTACTCCAATGCTCCTCATGGTGAACAGCTGCCTAGCGGTTCTGTGATCAAAGCTGGTATTCCTGAGGTGCCGAATTCGATCCCAGGGCGCGCTCGTTGGCCTAGCCGTACGAAGTTCTCTGTGGTTTCCTCCAAAACTGGCACAAATACGATCTAAGACTCCTTAGAAAGACCCCAAAGGATGGAATCCCCTACCCCTTAGGAATTGGACTTCGTGCAGTCAATCGGTCTTAATCCCCACAACCTAACCCAACTCTCATGGTGAAAAGTATGGTTTAACCCTATTGTGCCTGATTTTGTTTCTCCTCAATATTAGGTTTAATTATAGTAAAAAATGTAAAATGAATGTAACTAACCTGGTGTGTCACTCACACGACTTTCTCTTACCTTGAAATTTAGTATTATAAGAAAGATTGAATGTTAAAGGTTAAGATAACGAGTACCGTTATGTACAACTATATTAAAACAATTAAGCTTAGACTTCGGAACAGCTTTATTTGACAAATAATTCTATATTGCTAAAACTGCAGAAAGTGAAACTAATAAATTACTTAAATTATTAAATTATAAGCATATTCAAGCCTTAACGAGAAATACATAATAAAAATAAAAATAAAATCGGCTAGATTGCTTTTTTTTTTTTAGAATGATTGACTATTAATTTCAATCTGGAGTTATCGTAGACCAGTTTTGTGTAACACCAAAATAAATTAGAAATATCAGTCCAATCGTTACAAATTTGGTAACAAATGAAAGGGACGATTTTTCTGAATACAGGGGTGCAAACAGTTTTTCTACACGACAAATAGATTTTTTAAAATTACTAAAGTAGGAAATTCAAGTGTAACACTTCATTTTAATTCATTTCAGTCATTTTAAAAAGCACGTGGCCTAATTTTACGGTCAAAAAATGAGATAAAAAATAAATTAATAAACTGGTGTGTCACTCACGCGACTTTCTCTTACCCTGAAATTTAATACTATAAGTACGGATTGGAGATTAAGGGTTAAGATAACGAGCACTGTTACGTAAACCTGTGTTAAAACAATTCAACTTAGTCTTCGTAACAGCTTTATTTGACAAATAATTCTATGTGTGTGTGTGTGGGGGGGGGGGGGTTTACCGCCTCCCTCAACACCCCGTTTCATTATTGCACCTAATGTATAGAGAATTCAAATATGTTATTAAGTTCAAAATTCTTTTAAAATTATTTAGACAACTTTCACACGCATCATTCCTTGAAGCTTATCAATTTTGTACAAACTTTTCTAGAAAAAAAAAAAAAAAAAAAAAAAAAAAAGTATTCACTTCAAAATACATCATTTGGATCGCCTGAAATTATTTGTTTTTAATTTGCTCTAACAGACACAGGCAAAGATCAAACTATAAAACTTGACTTCGGTATTCAGGAAGCCTCAAAATGTGTAAATATACAAGAAACAAATCTATGAATATTTAGCTTAAAAAAAATGCAGTATTTACTATCTGGCTTTGAGGAATTAATTTCAATTTCTGAGCAGCTTTCCTGGACATGGTAGAATATTATATGGTATAATATATTATAATAAAGCACTTCCACTAACAAATAAAATAGAATGTTATGGCTTCAATATTTTCATCCCTGTATATCTTCTGAAAGTTATGTACACATCACATGGTGCACATAAATATAATTCTGTATTGATAACACACGGATCAACCTGAAATACACTTCCATGAATTGTATTTCCATGAAAGTATTGTCGCATTACAATTTAGTTTTTTTGTGTAGCCCTGTAAACGAACAGTGAATGATTTCTATAACATATTCTACATGAAACATGTTTTTACGCATATAAAAAATATATATTCGTTTTATTTGTTTTAGTGCAGTCTATAGATGTTAAACTCTACTTTCCTGCAATTTCCCCCATAGACGCAATGTATTTGAATTCTCTTTGGTGTCCCTGTACACGAAGCATTTGCTCGATCTCAACGAAAAGCTTACTGTAGCATCCCTATATGATACACATTTAGAATACCAAGTTTGAACTTTCTGCTATAATTTGTTATTGAGATATGCTGATAACAGACAGACATACACACACATAGACAGACAGACAAAACATACATTTAATGCATTGAAAGCCAAAGTGAAAACATGCCTCCTTTCGTGTCCAGCATCCGAAAATTCGGCCGAATAAAGGTTCGAATTCATCTTAAAAATACAATATATGAAAAATTCGAAAATACGTATTCTATTTTTCTTTTTTCGAATAAATAATACTTATAGAATATTTAATAAATAAATAAATAAATAAAATATCTTATTTTTTATGGTGCCCCATTTCATTTCAAGGGAATCAACCTTCATGCTTCAATCAAACATTATATTTTCCAATTTTATTTCTTCGACGTGCCTGCTATCTATGACAAAATATTACAAACAGACTTTAAGAATATTCTTTGAAAAGTTTAGAAGAACTAGACTATTTTTTTGGTGTTTCATGAATTTTTTTTTATTTTTTTAAGGAAAATGTCTTAAAATTATGACGCCAGGCGCAAATAGGTTAAAATAATATTTTTTTTTTTTTCATAGATGGCGTTGTACTTTCAAAACAGCGATATAAAACATTAAAAGTACAAGGCAAACATTAAAAAAGCATCTATTTTGTTAAATTGTTTTACAACATTTCAATGTTTGTACTCTTTATAACTCAAACTAGATTCAAATGCTAATATAATTTAATGGACCTGTTGAAATATCTTAGAAAATTTCAATAAATAAATTCTGTTTAATAACTTGCCTTGAGTTAAAAAAAAATTTTGTTGTTGATTTTACGATAAAGCTCAGTCTTTGAGAAAATTTTGGAAATATATATATATATATATTTTTTTTTTTATGCTTAAACAAAACTTTTCACCACGGAGTAGCATTGCAGTACAACCTTCATTAACGTACAGTCGGTAACAAATGTCTCCGAACACAAGCAAAAATTCCTATATAAAAAAAGTACACTTAATACAGTTTTGTTAAATAAATCCTTGTCGAATCCTGGTCTTAGTCAGCCTAAAAACAGGTTTCGACAAGGATTTATTTAACAAAACTGTATTAAGTGTACTTTTTTTACATAGGAATTTTTGCTAGTGTTCAGAGACTTTTGTTACCGACTGTACGTCAGTTGCTTAATTTGACGCTTAAAATTTGTTAGAACCCTGTATGCATCAGATAAAAGTGTGTTTTAATGTCATAAAAAATATTAACTAAATTTTATTTTTGTATTTATTCTAGCAATATGTGTTGCCGCTATTTACTATACGGGTGAATGATCGATTATTCAATTAAAAATATATCTGTAACGTTCAGTGCTTTCTATTATTAGAAATGTTTTAAAATGTTAAAAATTATTTTAAGTTATTAGGTAAACAATTACTTTCTCTAAAATAGTTCTTACTTTTAAATGATAAAATAACAACTAAAATTAAAAATTGTTATAAGATAAAAACCATTTTACATACCATGTTTTTAAATTTTCTGTTGAATAGCTATAGAACTAACTACATTAGCACTTTAACAATGTTTATAAAATTTTTAAAGTGAGGATGACGTCAGTTTTTGTGAGATGCATAATTTAACTTTTTACAATTTTTTAACGTTCTCATTCAATTAAATGTATTTATTTTTATATCGAAAGAAAATGAAATTGTAAATTTTTTTGGCAACAATTAAAATATAGCTAATATTTTAATGGATATTATTAAAGCTATTAGGAAGTTATTATTTTCATAATTTAATTAATAAAAATAAAACTAATCGAAAATTCGAAAATCGGGCTTCGAAGTATTGTGTTTTCATCGGTTTCTGAGCTATTCTGAAAGTTTTAAATGTCTACCTAGTAGGGAAGTTAGTTAAAAATCGATTGCAAGATTTGTACCGGACAATCAAACAAACAAACAAGAATAGAAGTTAATAAAAACATTATAATAAAATAAATTAAAAAATGTTTAAAATTATTAAAAAGGTCACTTGATAATTTTTAAATTTAAACAAAATTTATCCTATTTTTTCACCGCTATTGTGTAAGTAATTGAGCTCAATTTCAACCAACATTTTTCTTTTATTTCAAATTTTTCTCAAAGGAAATCCATAAAATTTTCTGTCTATGAAATTGACATCTCAAAAGAAAATCTAATGAACCTCGAAATCTCATTTACAAGAAAATCATTTTTGATTTGAGATCTTTTTTCCCTCTCGTGATAAGTTATTCTTTCATAATCTTTTTTTTTTTTTTTTTTTTTTTGTAGTAGTTTACTAAAGAAAAAATATTTTCCTATCTTTATGCGTTAGCGTAAATTTCTGCATACGAAAAATATAAATTATTGTCAAAGTAAAAAATAAAAAAGGTGTTTTTCCAATGTTTTATTTCTTTCTTTCTTTTTTATTTATTTATTTTTTTCTAAAACTATATTCTTGTATCTGTTTTTTTTTTCTATGTAGCAGCATTACTTTATAATATTTTTAGGTACGGTATTGTCGTCATTCAGATATTAAACGACTTAACACTGTGAAAATATTTTACCGCCTTTATCTAGAACGAATAAGTGGTCATTTCCTAAATTCCTAAACTAGGAATATAAATTTCCGAGCTATGCGTATAAGGCACGCCAATAAGCTGAATAGACGAAATGATCGAGACTTTCTAGTCTATGTCTTTCTAGATGGTGAGTCAATATTCTGAATATTCCGAATATTATGCATCCTTTGTATTACGAGAAATTCTCACTTGATATTCTAGAATTGGGTCATAAATCAATTTTATAATTGCCAAAAATCGTCTCTTGTATTATCATTTATCGTCAGATATTTTTAAATAAGTTTGACCCCTCGATAATAAAAAAAACCGCTCTATAATTCTAATAGGGATTTCTAGAACTCGCTTTAAAAGGGAACTAGAATTTATAAGGATGACATGCAACTATTTTTACTAGAGCCACAATTTAGATTCTAGATGCCAGTTACAGAATTTTTTCTCGGTGTATCATAATCACTTAAAAATGAATTAAATAATTAAATAATATATTTTAAAAATTTTATATATGCAAATACAACAGTATATTTTTCAGTTCATTTTTATCCTACCCCATTTGTTTTATGTGCAATAGTTTTTTTTTTTTTTTAAGAATAAAACGTCCAAAAGAAATACGATAAGATATATCTTACGTTAAAGTGAAGATCGAAACGTAATTTAATATCTGCAATTTAATAATAAAATGTTTGTTCATGGTTGCTTTAACAAAATTTTACTTTATACTATTAATCCACATATAATCGGTATTATACTCTAATTCTTTTTAATTAAATAATTTAGATTATGCTTTAACATCGATATATTATACATTAAATACTGAAATATTTTTATTTTATGTTTTACTATAATTTTACAATCCTGAAATTTTCTCTTTTAGAATTTCATAAATAAGACCTTAGTCGGCAGAGAAAAGAAAAAAAATTATAAATTAAGAGAGAGAGAAAGAAACCAGAAATATTTAAAAAATGATTTATACAGTTAATACAGTTTATTTATAACAGTACGATGTTTCTCCATTTTTGTTTTTTCTTTTAACACTTTCCAACGAATTTATCACTTCGATTTGTCGTTCTGTCAGTCTGTCTTCCATCTGCCCGTGCACTAACTCTCGTAAATATTCCTGTAATTTTTTTGGAATTGGTATATGTTATTCCAGTTCATTTCTTGATGTTATCTATTGAAAATGGATCAAGCACCACCACTGGGATTGGTGTACAGGGACACCTAAAAGAATTCCAAAACTGTTTGTTTTCTATGAGAGGTATTTCTATAAACCACATTTTAGTACCTTTATTTTGCACAAATCATAATAAAATTGCCATTAATCTTTCAAATGCACGAAAAAAAATAAAAAATAAAAAAAATAAATCGGTAAAATACAATATGATTATCATTAAGATTTACAGGTTTACACAAAAATATTCAAATACACTAAGAATTATAACCGTAAATTGCTGGAATTGCACGTTCGTTTTTATCACGTGTTTTTAGCAATTTCTAACGCTGTTTAAGAGTAATTATGATTTGAATTTGCCCACGAGTCTGCCTGTCTTTCAGCGCTCTATTTAATAATCATAAAATTCCTAGAAATTAATATATGCTATTTAAGTTCAATATGAGATATTCTGTATTGAAAATTGGGTAAATACCACCGGTGATTTGTGTATAGGAGCAACTGGGAAAATGTCAAAGCATTACGTTCTAGGAGATGCGTTTTTTAAATCACATTTTAATAACTTTTTTTTTTTTTTTTTTTTTTTTTTTTTTTGCAAATCATAATGAAATTGACATTTATTATTCATATGCACAAAATAATGATTTCTACTACTTAAAGTATAATTAGCATTAAGATTTACAGAGCAACTCAAAAACATTCACATACATTAAGGGCTATAACCAGAGAAAGGTGGTATTGTATTTTTAATAAGCATTCTTAATACTTTCAAACAATGTTTAAGCTTGATTATGGATTCCGTCAGTTTATCTGTCTATCCTTCTGTTCTTTTGTCTGTCTATTCTTTCATCAAATAGACAAAGTACATTGAATATTAAACGTGGCAATGAGTACGTACAGTTGCAAAGTGTTAATAATCTATGCCTACCGCGTGATTTTCCGTCATTGTTTGTGTTTCATTTTTGTGTATATTCTTGTCATGTCATGTTGCAGTACTGTAAATTTAGGACAAACTTCCCCATAAGCTTCACATGTGAGGAGAATGCGTGGCAGTACTGCAGACGCTCACTAGTCAGCCATACCTCGACGCAGTAAGATATTCAGGATAAAGCATCTTAATTCCCAATAGATTGTGACTTCGAACTTAGATCTTTTAGCGATTATTTAAAATGGAAGAGTAAATGAGTCATAGCATTTCAGAAAAATATGAAAATAAAGTTATACTCACACTCTTCATTTTTTAAATATTTGTAGAAAAATTCATAATTCTGATCTTTTAACTATAAATGTTACTGTGTTTATTGTTTTCAACATTTTAACAGAAATTTTCTAATTTAAAAACTTCTACTTTTACATTTAAATTGTTAACTATATAAGAAGTACTTGGCAACTCAAATTATCAAAACAAAATCTTCAATTTTAAACCATTCAGAATAAAAAAATTCAAAGGGAAGATACTCTATCTTTCTGTTATTGTACCAGAGTTATTTTAATTTTCAGAAGCTGCAACTGTTTTCGAATTATTACCTTGTAAACAATAATTTTTCTCTTATACAATTTTATAAATAAACCATTTTAGAAACGCAATAATAATAATAATTTTTATTATTATATTTAATTTGCGAGAAAAGGAATACAACTAATACTAATCAAGGAGCAGTAACTTATTTCAAGTAAAGCATCTAAATACTCGTGATGTTTGTGGCTTCCAACCTAAACATTCCAACGGCAACTGTAACTGGAAAAATGGACTGCCACCCAGGTCATTCAAACCTCGTGTTAGCCAATTGGAAATTTATCCCATTATTATTTATTACATAATACATACATTTACATTCTGCCTTTCGTTCAGAATAATTACAAGATAAATAGAACTTTTGATATACCACCGTTTTAAATTTTCTGTTGAATCATATGAACTTGACAATTCTATGTATTAATAAATACATTTAAAAAAGTGATGAATTATCCCATAAACTTGAAAGAAAATGATCAAGTGCGTAATAAAGAGAACAATTATACGAAATTTTTAAACATTTATTAAATGAATAAAAGTATTAAAAGAATGCATTGTCATCGTTTGAAAATCGGGCTTCGAAGTATTGTGTTGTCATCAGTTTCGAATGTCTAGATAGTCGGGAAGTTAGTTAAAAATCGATTGCAAGATTTGTACTGGACAAACAAACAAGAAAGCGAGTTAATAAAAACATGGTAAAAATTATAACTGCTAAATAACCTTTTTTTTTTAGCTTTCATTATTATTATTATTATTATTATTATTTTGTTATGCAAAGTTATTTTGAAGACGTAAAATGCAAAAATTTTAAGTAGTAAAATTTCCCGTTTTACAGATTCAAAATAAAAGAATAGTAAAAATTTAAACAATCGATTTTTGATATACAAGGACTGATTTGATGATCATAAATATTAATAATATGAGAACGAAATTAAAAAATCTGTATTACTTAATGAATAGTAATCGAGTAATTGTCTTCATAGGCAATTCTAAAAGAGAATTTTAATATCCTTGACGCTCACTAGAAAGAGGTACGGCATCCTTCTCATTTTTAAAGTTAATTCAACAGAATTCAATTTTTAGATACCTGAACTATAAGTATTTCTGTGTTTATATTTTTAATTAACTTTAAATAGTTTATATATATATATATATATATATATATATATATATGAGTTCTTTTCTACGTAAATTATTAACTATAAATTGTATTTGGAAACTCAAGAACAACATATCAAAACCAAATCTTAAAAACTGAATCATTCTTAAAAAATAAATACTAAATGCGAACATATTTCATCTTTCTTCTGTTATTATCTGCTATTGTACCAGTTTTATTTCTCCATGAAGAAGCTGCAACTCTTTTCGAAATATCATCAGGTAAACAATAAAATTCTTTTGTTAGAGTAGAAATTATTTCGCTTTAAAATCAAATCAAATAGAAGATATATATATTTGCCATTTTTATTTTAAGGGGAAGACTTTCCACTTTCTTTTTTAAAGATTTATTTTTACATTCTACTTTTGATAAACTATTAAATTAAATTCTTTCAAATTTTAAAGATACTTTTTTTACCCTTTTTTTTTTTTTTTTTTTTTTTTGTTACTAGAGAATATAAAAAGATGTTTGTTTCATTTTATTTATATTTGAGAGAAAAGAAAATATAACATTGATATAAAAGAAATATGGTAACGCACTATAAAAAACTAATTTTTTTTTTTTTCTATATTTCTTTATTTTAAGTATACCTAGTTGAAATCAATTCCAGTTTTCTAATTCTAAAAATAAAATTTTAAGTAAGTTTTCATTCTTATACAAAATACTTTAAATTCTTTTGCATAAAGTTATATTATCTGAAAATCGGTTCCACTGAAATTTTCTTAAGTAAAATAAAAGCTTTCTGCCATATTTTTGGCTGTTCAAAAAAATTTTTTTTTTTTTTTTTTTTTGGTATATTTTCTTTATTGCAATTTATTTTAGGATATGTATTCTGCACATTTAAATAGATTTTTTTTACTTATACCGAGAAAAAAAAATTAACATATTCATATACATATTTTTTTTTCTTTTTAGTAATTATTTCATAAGTATCTTGTTGTGTTTGGTTTGTCTTTTTACTTCATTAACAGTGGTTGTTAATCCATTTTAAAAGGTTGATATACGTTACTAAAAACTTTTGTATATTACTATTTTAGACTATATTCTACATATTCTCTGAAATGCAACAATATTAAATATATCAAAATTTATGTATAACTAATTACATTTTATGAAATAAAATTGTGTATATTTTTAAATTTTTAAATATTCTCTGCTGATTAATTTTTATTTTTCCCCTCTATTTAACATTATTACTGTTTAACAGTAGATTCTAAGAAGGTTTGGTTATAATTTTCTTGATTCATTAGTAAGATAATTTTTATAAATATTTATATGTTTGAATGCTAAAAATTTGCTTTACATTTAAGCATTCAAATATAAAAAATAATTGTAAAAAATTAACTTACCTCAATTTAATATCCAGATTTTATAAATTTTAATATTATTCTATTTTAAAGCATGTGTATGAAATTATCACAACTGTAAGACCATAATTCGCAAAAATTATTTATTATGCTCCCAATTCCCTTAAAGGAGGTGGAGAGGCCTCCTTTAAGGGAACATATTTTTACATATGTTTTGTTACATATTAACGAGAATAAGATATCTCAGGTCTTCCGATAAGTTTAACTGCCCATTCCTGCTCTAAAATTTAGCAAAAAGCCTTTTTTTTTTTTTTTTTTTTTTTTTTTTTTTCTTCTCTCTCTCTCTCTCTTTTATTTTTTTTTTTTTTAAATGCATAAGTTTCACACTTGATGAAAATTTCTTAAAATTTGGAACAAGATTATCTCTTTATATTTTTTAGTGAAGAATTGTTTACGAAAATAATCAGAGGGATCTAAAAAATTTAAGTAAAAAAAAAATATTGTGTGATCATACTGTAACTATTAAATAAGTGCAACGAATTTTCAATTCCAAAAATGATTTTAAAAAAACACCCGGTAAAATTTTCTGATGCATTTGTGTAAGAAAAGAATGTAAAATTAAATACATATATATATCAACATTAACAAAATCAGCAGGTTGTTAATATGCGATAGTTTTAAACGAAATTCTTTTCCCTTTTTAGATAAGACGACAAAGAATTGGAGAAATAGTATACTGAAAGCAGAAAGAAAATGTATTAAATATATCATTAAATATGAGTATTTGTATGAGCAGTATTTAAAATGCAAATATGTGAATGATATAAAAGCTTTATTTTCTTATTATTATTCTTTATTTTTTGTTTTATTTTTCCTTTTTATTTTATTTATTTATTTATTTATTTTTGCAAAATTTATTAATGCACTATATATGCTACACATAACAGCGCACTGTAAAAATCAAAAGAATTCAGTAGATTAAATACAAAACAGTTAATTATTACAAAAAAGATTTTTTTAAAAAGAGAACATTCAGAGATTGCTATTTGATTTATATGCTAATGGATAATTGCATTTAATTGTATAAAAAGTTACCAGTGCTTTAAAATGCATGCATATTTGTAAATGAAGATAGTATATTGTAATAAATTACATTTTACACATTGATTAGTAAAATAAATAACCTTTATTTATTTTCATTACCCGACTACCGTAGGTAAGGGAAGTGGTCCAAAAAGTCGATATCGAGTTTACCCCTGATTTACAAATTTTAAGGTATCCTGAGTAAAAAAAAGTAGTTTTTGACAAATGGTGTACGAATGAATTTTTCAAATTTTGCTGAAAATTGGAAAACTGGAAGTGGGACATCGGAAACTGGAAGTGGGACCGTTAGTCCATATCTAAAAAATGGCTCTAACGATTTTCTTCAATGTTGCCACATACACACTCTATTAGATATCCTTTCGAATGATATAGTTGGTTAGTTAAGAAAAATTGATAGGCGTCCTGTATAAATAGCTCAATTTCAGGTCTCACAAGTGCGTTCCTTTAAAAACGGCAGCACGGATTTTTTTCAAACTCGACATATTAACTTCCTTTTAAATACCCTTTTGTATGTAATTATTGTTTTCCGGTCAAAAATTGAGTATACAAAGTCTTGGTAAAAGATGGCATTTCAAAAACAGCCCTAATGATTTTCTTGAAAGTTGTTACATAAATCCATTTTATATACCATTTCTCATGTATTACGTGGTTATTACAGGAAAATTAACAGTCATCCTGCTTAGGTCGGTCAGTTTTAGATCTGGGAAATTGATGTTTCGAAAGATAACTGTACCATATTTTTTTCTTCTTTATTTCTGGGCCGCGGTAGCCCAGTCGGTAGAGCGCCGGCATCGTAATTGGAAGATTGCGGGTTCGGTACTCGAGCCGGCCAAAGACCGTCGTGTAAACTAATGGTGGCTGGTGCACGTAAAATCTGTCGTGGCCGTAATGCCCTCCATGTTCCCATCCAAAGTTATACCTCTGGGGGTCACCGAAGCGGGAGAGCCATCCCTGCCTTGGAGGATCAAAATTGTGATGGCATGTCTCCGGACCACCTCTAGGTGTGTGTCCCAGACCGTCGCCAATTGCCCATCTGCGCAGCACTAGTACGACGTAAAACCCAACCATCCATCTTCTTTATTTCTTATTTTACCTATGTAAGCTTGTTTTATATGTTTTTACACATTTATTACGTTTCTCTTACTGGAAATATTTTAGGTTTCTACTTTGTTAGGTCAATTTTATGTCTTCTGATCACATCTCCAAAACTTGCATATAATATGTGTAATAGTGGGTAATGGAAGTCGTGTGGTTGCTTCACGCCAGATGTTTTAATCTATTTATTTTTTAATAAATAATCCTAAATTACGTAATTCAGTTATTTTTGTCCTTCATAACTTTAAAGGATACTTCAAAAAAAAAAAAAAAAACTAATAATGTTTTTATAACGACATTTATTTTGAGTATTTTTAAACAGAAAGAAGTATTATATAAAAATATTTAAGCTGTACACGACGCTTAATAAAATCAATTTTAAAATTTAATAAAAGAATTTCATTAAAAATAATTTTTAAAAAATTAAGCTGCGTTACATCCCAATGATAAAGTTTTTCATATATGAGATAGTCATTACATTTTGAGAAATGAAACTTCTCTGTTTTTAAGAAAAATTTAATTTAAACTCTGGGAAAGGATTTTTTTTTTTCTCCTTAAATGAAAGTACTTTGAGAATTCTTCTGCATTTAATGAAAAAATAAAACTAAGTACTAGAAAAAGAGATGTCATAATAAAGTACCAGAAAAGACCATTATTGTTTCAAAGTTGAAATTAATGAAACTTATTGGGAAAGCAATAAAAAAAATTTGGGACAGGAGAAGGTATAAAAAACTAAAAATAAATCATTTCTAAAGTAATACTAAATTTATTATTACATTTCTTTCTTTCTTTTTTTTCTTTTTTTTTTTTTTTTTTCAATTTAATAAAACATATAGAAATAAAGTGCAATTAAACATTTTAAATTGCAAATTTTAAATTCATTAAATTATTAAAAAAAAAAAAAAAAAAATATTTCATTACTTTTTATTTTATTTTTTTAATTCATTTCATTAATAATAATTAATTTAGTAATAAACTGTTATTTTGTTGATATTTATCAAATAACGATTGTTTTCGAATGACATAACTTTGAATAAATAAATGGTATAGGGTAACAAGATTTGTATTTATTTACATGGATACTTCATTTATTTAATTTTTAATTTTACTAGCAGCTCATTGCAAAGAGTTCGGTTGACATGAGATATGTGTTATGCCTTGATATAAGGCGGGTCTCCACCTTTTCCGTCTTTCAATTCAAAATGGCGGATCTGCAAAAAAGTGGTTTACGACAAGATATGAGGGTTGGTCTAAATTTCAGAATTGATAGTAAACTGCACCAATCACAAAAAGCGTGTGAATTCCCTATTCCGTAAAAATTTGTCTGTCAAGTACTGACAGTTTCAATTCCCCAGAGGGTTTCTGTTATCTGTAACAAGTCCGGAGTGAGAGGTATTACCACTGACACTTCCGCTAATTATCTACGTTCCAAATGAAATTCTGCTGTAATATATATAATATATATATGTGTGTGTGTGTGTGTTAATATATATATATATATATAGAGAGAGAGAGAGAAACAGACCGTTCAGTAGTAATATAATATTATCAGTGCAAACATTTGAAATTTAAAGATGATTTAATTTCAGTACTAAAATAATTATTCTTATCAAAAACGTAGACCACCCAAATCAAACCAAAAAAGAAATAAAGTAAAATCTAAATGAATTATAGCAAATTGGAATAAGAAAAAAGCATTATTTGCATTCTAACGTTATCAAAGATCTGGTAGAATGCAAATATGCTAAAAAATGGATGTTTTTCTGTCACAAAGAAAGCAAAAGCTAAGAATTTCTTTGTTCTCAGGCCCGAAACACCCAATGTAAATAAAACCAGAAAAAACGAAAGATCAAAATAAAACTCATCGCTACAAATGATAATCCAATAACCATTTAAAAATGTACATCAAAATAAACTCACCACTACAAATATTAATCCAAAATTTAAATTAAAAAAAGTATTATTGAAAAAGAGGCAACTCATAGTATGAAAAACGAGACACATGTGAAATTTAACAAGCAGATATTATTAAAATCATAGTTAGACAGCTCAAAGTTAGCAGTGAACATGGAGTAAAATTAGAGGATTCAAAAACCTACACAGGTTGAATCCTTACGTAAATTAGGATTCATATTAATTATAGTAACATGAATAGTGCTGCCATCTACAGTATTGTTATGAAAATAATATATATATATAATACAATTTTTAAAATCAATTAAAAAAAAAAAATGAGAGAAAGTACGCAAAAGAAATTATAATAAATTAATGAATTAATCGATGCTAAAGAAAAGAGTGCAACTTTACATTTTAAGGGATTTTTAGTTAAAAATAAAATTGAACGAAAAAATGCGAAATATGTTTTGAAAAATGAATGTAGTAACCGTTTCACACAACTTTCTCTTACCTTGCATTTTAATTATTTAAAGATAGATTGCATATAAAGTCATAAGATCAATAGCGTAAGGTAATAAAGTTCAATGTACTGTTAAAATAATCTAAAATAGGTTGAGGAATAGTGTTATTTGACATGCAGTTCTGTATGAGAAGGGCTAATGCCCTCCTCAATCCCCGTTCAATTATAGCGCGTACAATCATTAAAAAAAAAAAATCAAAGCTGTGATTAATTTGCCTTCAAACTTGCCAATCTTGATCAAATTTGTAACTGGCAACCTAATACAGAGTTAAAAATACCAAATTTGAATTTTCTGCAGTTATTTATTTTTACATTATGCTGATAACAGATATACATAGAGCTCGACCGCTAAAAACTGAAGTTTAGTAGTCAGAGCACCTCAAAACGTAATATAACACAAAAAAATAGTTGAAAATTCAAAAAAATACTTTATTTACAGTATGCGTATAAAAATTAATTTTGCTTCCTGACAGTTTTCTACGACATAGTAAAATGCAGCAAAGCACTTCTATCAATTACATTCAAAAGAAAAGAACTTTTAGCGTAATTTTGGGTAGCCCTGTATATTTTCTATAATCAATATGCACTATAAGCAATATTGTGCACTTAAATTTAGTCTTACTTGAAAAACATCTGGCACAAAAGCAATTACAATTCCAGCAATTTCCAAGTACAGCTGCAATACATCCAAATACTTTGGATAGCACTGCAAATGAATGATGAATGATATTTTCATAAAAGAATCTACACAAAACATGTTTTTATGCATATAAAAAGTTGTGTTCATTTTGTTTTGCTTAAGTTAGCCTATAGATGTTACACTGTACTTACCAGAAATTTTCCCTTAAGCATAATGCATTTGAATTCTCTTGGATGCCCCTGTACACGAACCATTTGTTTGATCTCAACATAAAGTTTAGTGTAGCATGATACACATTTAGAATACCAAGTATGGACTTTCTTCTATTATTTGTTCTTGAAATATGCTGATAATAGACAGATTGAAATATGTTGGTAATAGACAGATACACACACGCAGAGAGACAGACAGACCAACCACTAAAAGCATGATATTCGGATTCAGGGGACCTCTAAAATTTTAGGGCAGACTGATGACGTGTTAGTATTTTACATTTGTAGTCGAAAAGAATAATCATATGTATATACTACCAGGCTGCGCCCGCTTCGCTGGTCACTATATTTAAATGATTTTTCAATAGAATTGAATCACTATTTATTTTTTATATCGCATTATATTAAAAAAAAAAAAAAAAAAAAAAAAAAAAAAAAAAAAAACTGCCTACATTGAAATTACCCTAAACCTTGCTTCGGGTGCCTGCAGCCTACGGCAGGTCTTTTTTCGCCCGCACTGCATCGGGTTCATGTTACCACTGCCTGCACAAAGGTCTTGAGTACTTCAATTTTGGTATTTATCGACGGCAGGTAGATTTGTTATTATTTAGGAACTACGATTTCAAAGATGACTGCATCTCAGCATCTATTAAATATTTAAATTTCATTATTCAGTAGCAAATTTTTCACCATTCGCATGAAAATATATGTATCTATTTGTCAAAAAAAAAATGAACTGAAAAACTTTTCTGGCAACAATTAAATTTAAAATTAATATTTAAATGGCTAATTTTAAAGCTATTATGAAGAAATTATTTTCATATTTTATTTTATTTTATTTATTTTTTTTTTATCAAAAATCTAATAAATATAAAATAAGTATCTTGAATGTTGTTCTTGAATGCTTTTTAAAATATTTTGACTATTTAAAATATTTCATGTCTTGCAAAAGTGAAACATGTATATTTTTCTTCAAAATTTACTTATTGATGAAACGTTTATATTTTTATAACCATGTCTCTTCAAGAATAAATATTTATTTTATGATTTTTAGGGCTCCAGTGATTTTTTTTTTTTTTTTTTTTTTTTTCTTTCACTTAAATTTTATTTTGTGCATTTTAGTAACTGAAAGAAAACAACAAATCAAAATTTCTTAGGATGCTGTTTAGACAATGAAATGTTTACTTTTACAATTGACATCTTATCTATTAATTATCGGCAAGAGAGGTAGCACATCTGCCACCGAGTATCGAACCCACGACCATCGCATTAACAACTTGACACTTTAAAAGTCTAAGCCATTGACCGACATAACAGAATCCTCACATTTACTTCAAAATGGAAACGCCTTTTCTTTTAGTGTTACGCGGAAACACTATGGCAAAATCCAATTTCAATAAAACAAAAACTTCCAATTAAAATAAAACTAATCAGATATTCGGAAATCGGGCTTCGAGGTGCATCAGTAGAGGTCATTACGAACCTACATGCAAATTTGTGTAGCTCTGCGGTCAGCCATTTTCCTAAAAAGCTCAGGACATACATACATACTCACACACACACACACAAAAAAAAAACATCTTATTTTATTATATGCATAGATAACCAGACTTTTCGCATATATAACCAGACAGAAATATAAATATTTACACAACGTTATTAAAAATTACTAAGCGAAAACTGCAGTTTCGGTAACGTAAAGCGTACCGTCATCAGTGCAGAATGACGAAGTGGATCATCGCTCTTCTCATATATATATAGGTTGGGAAGCGAATTTTAGAGTCAGAGTAGCAACCAATAGGAATTTAAGAAACTGAAGCTGCAAGCCATTCGGAATTTGGGATGTAGAGAGCTATGTAAAAATTATGAATATGCGGATTTGATTTTTCCAACAATCCGAGAGAGGGGGTACAGTAAAATCGCAATTAATGATATATTTATGATTTTTATAGATTCTTAAAATTTGGAACAAGTACGTTGTGTAGTATAAGTACTTTAACGTTTTTTAAATATTTACATTTCAATAATCATATGTATTTAATACAATGAATTTATTTGAATTGAACTATATTATGACAATTTTAATAATTATTATTAATACAACTATGTAATAGTTACGGGTTTAATAAACTATTTAAGCTGCAAAATGGGGTTTAATGTAATTGATACGTAACATAAGTTTAAATTCACATCCCAATAATTGTATTTTTAAGAAAAGTAAAGTTATTCATGAAGGTGTTTAAGATAATAATTAAATTATTGTAATTAATTGAAATTTATTTTAATACGTATCTTTAAATAATAGGAAATGTTGCCTAATAATCGTTTATATCCTTAAAATTACTCAACTCGTAGATACAGTCGGCAGTAAACGTATCCGAGCACTAGCCAATAATTCCGATATCAAAAAAGTACACAATACTATTTTGTTAAATAAATACTTGTCGAATCCTATTCTTAGGCTGACTAAGAATATGAATCGACAAGGATTTACTTAACATAGCAGTATTAAGTGCATTTTTTTTTTTTTTTTTTCGGTATCGGAATTTTTGGCTAGTGCTCGGATACTTTCGCTGCCGACTGTAGTCTACAATGTCATTTTAAACTAACTATCAATTTCTCTACATTATAGTCATATAAAAACTACGTTAATTAGTTAAATATTTCATGATATTCTCGTTTAGTTTCAATTTTCTCTTGATTATTTTTTTTCTTTGTGCATTATCTTCCTTTTAATTTTTCTTTTTTTTACCATATGGTCTTACAAAAGATTTGGGAAAAGTTGAGCGCCCAGAAAACCTGTTTAACCTTTAGAAGACGGCTGGTCGATATTTCAACCAAGAAGTAACCTGTTGTAAAAGACGGCGTTGGTTTAGAAATCGACCAAGCTATCCTTTTCCCCTCGAATATTGTTCACCTACTTTAGGGGCGGATAGAACTGTCAAACTTGTTAAAAATGATCGCCTTTCGGACGTTACATCTTTCGCTAATCCCCATTCCCTCTTTTTTCCCTAAACCTGAATGCAAGACACAGACTTTGTCTCCATGCAGATTTCCTTTATTTTGATAAAATTTTAGAGGAAATACTTTTAAAATATCTGGAAAAGGAATTTCCAGGGTACTTTTGGGTTAATCGTAAATCCATTTGCCGCTTTTTGCTTTCATTATTATTGAGAACATAATAGAATTCTTTCGAATTTTTATCATACTTAGAGAATATATTTTGACATTTCTTGTTTTGTTTTTAATTCCCTATACGAGAGTAAAAGGTAATCTACATTTAATGTATTATAATTCCCTAAAAATATTATATTCATTAATAATGTATTTATTTTACAAACGCAAAAATTTGTGTCTTCTTTGCGAACAATTTATTTACTTATTTTGGCTGCTTTATTCTTTTTTATGATTCTTAACTTTTCTAATGACAAAAGATGTTTGTTTTTTTTTTGTTTTTTTTGTTTTTTTTTTTTTTTTTTTTGTTTTTGTTTTTTTAATCATTATTCACTTCTGTAATCTCAACCTTTCGCAATTTTGTCAGAAATTTGAAAATTTGCAATGAATGTTTTCCTGGCCTATATCTACTATTATAGTACCCACATTTATTACAATTACTATTTATTTATTTTGTTTAATTATTTTTTTCCTTATATTTTCCTATAAATTTATTTATTACTAGCAGGCTACGCCCGCTTCGCTGGTCACTATATTTAAATGAATTTTCGAAAGAATCGAATTAATATTTATTTTTTTTACACCGCATTATAGGCAAAAAAAAAAAAAAAAAGAAAGAAAAGAAACTGAAATTGCTCCAAACCTCGCTTCGAGTACCCGCCGTCTACGACAGCTCTTTTTCCGCCCGTATTGCATCAGATTTGGGTTTTCCATGCCTGCAGGAAGATCTTTCCCGGGCACTTCAATCTGGATATTTATCGACGACAGTTTGGGATCTGCTACTATTTAAGAACTACGATTTAAAGATGACTGTATCTCAGCATCTATTAAATATTTTAGTTTATGAAGCATGTATTTTATAGCCCATGCTATTTACACTATATTACGATTTGATTCCGACCAATGTAATAAAATAAAATAAATTAAAAAGTAGATTAAATATATCTAGAAACAAATAAATTTTATTCAATTTAATCCCTTTTACTATGTATATACTACCATTTTTCCCGATAAATACAGTAAATTAAAAAAAAAAAAAAAAAAAAAAAAATGAATAAATAAAAGTTTTTTCTTTTAAAGGAATTAACTAAAAAATGAAAAATAAGATGTTGTTCTACAATAAAAAATTAAACATAACTGTTTTAAATACGTTTTTAAATTTAAAACTAATTACAATTATTTTTTTCTACTGCATTATGATTTATTTTCAATAAATATAACAAATTAAAAAATTAAAAAAAAATTGCCTTCAAATGAATGTATTAAACAAAAATAAGTTGCGTAATAGCCGTTGCCAAGATACGCAGACGATTGAAGCAAAACAATAAATCTATGAAAATTAAACAAAGAAGCCAATATTTAAAATCGGAAAAACATTAATTTAAAAAATTCAAATTCGAAATTTGAAAAAATCTCGATGAGGTGCACTCCTGCAGGGTCCCAGGTACCTATGTCCCAAAATCTAAAAATTTAATATATTTAATTTTTCTACTGTATGTGTATAACTATTTGATTTCAATAAATATAATAAAAAAGATTTCTTCCTCAAATGAATTTAAATAAATAAATAGTTTAATAGCCGTTGCTAAGATACGCAGAATTTTGAAACGAAAGAAATTTCTGAAAAAGGAAACATTGAAGCCAATTTTTGAAATCGAAAAAACATTAATTTAAAAAATTCAAATTCGAAAAAATCTCAATGAGGTGCACATCTGCAGGGTCCCAGGTACCTATATGCCAAATTTGGAAGCTCTGCGATCAATAGTGTGAGCACCAGAGCGCAGACACACACACACACACACAGACACTTCTCTTTATTTATATAGATTATTATTGTTTTATATTATTTATCTTTTCGTAAATTTAAACTCTAAGGACAATTCTGTCCTACTTATTCTTACCAGAGCTCTAATTGGCTAGTCCTTAATTATGGGTGGGAATTTTTCAGATCTATATACTATTATTAAAAGTGAAGGAATAGTGTTCGTAGGAACTCTGAAATATCGATTTTTATAATGAGGATTATGCTGCCACTCTGTGAACAAGCATACTTAATTTTTTAACTTGTAAAAAAAAAAAAAAAAAAAGAAGAAGAAGAGAAAAATAAATAAATAAATAAGAAAATAAATAAATAAATGTAAGATAAATAATTACGTTACTTTTACAGAATTTCTTTTTCTTAAAATGGAGAGGGGTGGGGGTAGTTTTTCTTTACAAAAGAAAAAAGTAAAAAATAAAATATGTTTTTTAAATAAATTAATGTATTATTTTTTCGTGTATTATTTTTTTAAACGGGATTATGATTGTTTTGATTATTTTATAAATTTAAATATGCATTTGAGAGAAAATTAGTTTACACTGTATTGTTCAAAAATTTTAATTTAACATAACTGGATTAATTTCTAACATTTCTTCTAACATTTAACTTCTATAATAATTTTCAAAGAAACTTTTTTTTTTTTTTTAATGGTAATAATAATAATTAAATAAAAATAATTATATATTTATTTCAGAGTATTTAGACGTTTACATCTACGTTTTGTTTCATTTATTTGTTTGTTTATTTATTTATTTATTTATTTATTTATTTATTTTTCATAATTATATACTTGCCAACCACCTCATTATGAAGCACAAAATTTTAGTACCCGCCATTTTTTTTTTTTTTTCCTCGCACAAGTCAGTTTTTAGAACAATTTTATTTTTATTTAATCGTAACAACATTTGGAGAATTATTTCAAAAATGTATTATTATATATTTATTTATTTATTTATTTTTCATGGTAGTATTAATTTTTATTTTATTAAATTCATATATGCCTTTGATAAATCAAAAGAATTAGTTTAAGACTTAGTTTTGTCATTTGTTATCATTTCTATTGGCATCTGACCCTGACCAGTAAAGGCTGTAATCCTGTGCGTCCTTGATCAGCATTGCAGTGAATACTGTTCTATTACAGCTGTCAGTTACATTGTGTGCTGAAATTGCACTACAAAAGATTAGGAAAGTACAAGACCTATCAATGAATGAAATTAAAGGGCCACTCTGACAAAAAACAGTGAAATAAAAGACCTGTTTTGAGAAAGAAGAGAGAATCTGGTTTGGGGGTATTGTCTAAAAGTGAAAAAAATTTAAAACCTACTTCCAGTTACACGTTTCAGCTTGAACTAAAACCCCTTTTCCAAATTCTAATCTGTAATAAAATGTCGAGACGTAAAATATATCTTACGTAAGAAGAATATAGAAATTTTTAAAAATTGAGTTAGAGGATGAAGATTTTAATGATTCGTATTCGGAATGTGATGTAGAAAAATAACGATGAGATAGAAAATAATGACTTGTCGATTTCCATATCTAAAAGCAATATATACAGTTTAAATAATAATAATAATTTAATTAGCCAATGTATTGTAACTTGAGGGCTCAAATTAAACAGCTGTAAATTTGGATAACATTCATTAAATTAATAAGAAAGCCTGTTTTATCGTACTTTCAATAACTGTAGACTACCAAATATAGTTTAGAAAAAGTCATATTTAGGGCGAGTCTGAAATATTCAAATATAATTCCGAATTTCATTTTTCAATCGGTCACCAGCCCCTGTCTTCACCCTTTCTTCTTCCAACATCATATGCAACCTGCAATCGGTTTCATTGTTAATAGTAGTAGTATATAATAATGAATGGAAATTAAAACATTTCGTTTTCACTAAATCGAACAAATCTACAATATTAAAAGAGTTTTAAATTAATTTAGTTACAGAAGAATTTTCCCGAATTTCATTATTTCATTTCTCTCCAATCTTGCACTATTGATATATATTAATATTACTCATTAAGGTACATAGGGGAATTTAAATGACACAATTTTTATATAACAAATTTTGGAAAAGATTTCAATAGATATCAGCAATTGTTCAAGTTTAAAATTGCTATAGAAAAATAGTGGTATTCAAATATTTCCCTTTGTCAGAGTTCTATATCACACATACTTTCATTTTAAAATGATTCGAACACAATACAGAATGTAGAATTATTATTATTATTATTATTTTCTTGATTAAAGTGTTTATAACTAATTCCTTTTTCCCAATCAAACATACTTTTAGAATTTATATGCTTCGATTATGACTCAAAAAATAAATTAATTAAAAACATAAGTAAATTGCTTATATTAGTTCGTACATTTGTAAAAACAAATAAAAGTAAGTGTAAACTTTATTTATTAAATAAAATATATATATAAATTAGCTATTTAAACTAATTAAGGTGTTTCATTGGTTACGAAGGTTAAAAAGTATATTTTCTCTCTCTCTCTCTCCCCCCCCCCCCCTTTTTTTTTTTTTTTTTTTTTTTTTAATAAAATAAATAAATAAATAAATATCATTAAAATATAAAAAAGCAACATTTGAATAATATTAAATAAAATTTTTATTGAAAATTTTGGAAAATTCAGCGAGTAGGTTTTTGAAAACATTTTAGAAAAGCGATCGACGTGACTTCTCAAAAACTAATGCACCGATATTATTGAATTATTATATACTTCTTCAAAATAAAATTGCGTGTTTCTCTCTTATATACTCAAAACTTTGAATAATATTTTTTATTTATTATTTGCATGCATTTTATTTTTACTTTTGAAATATATGCAAGTCGATCCATAAATAGCTCATTAATACCAGATGCTTAACGCATAAATCCTGTGCAATTACCATGTCGGCACGGTTAATATTTTATTTTATTTTACATATTTTATTTATTTATTTATTTTATTTTATTTTATTTTATTTTATTTTTATATATTTTTTTTTTAACCATGGGATTTTTCAAATAAGTTTTAAGTATAGATTTTTTGGTCAATTTTCTGAACTTTTGCTGAAAGTTTTATAAAATATTGTTTAAATGTTACAGTTTTCTTTATGCGCAAATTCTTGAAAAATTATATATATATAAGCTTTTAAAGCTTTTGAAACCCATATAACTTCTTAATATCACAAAAGGTATAAATAAAAAATAATTAGCACTTGATATTAAAAAAATAATTATTTAATCATATGTAATATTTGATTTCATTTTTCAATATTTTTATTAAAAGCTTTAACACTTATTGTTAAAAGTATTATGATTAAAGCAATAAATCTCTGAAAATTCTCCCAAATACAATTTATATAGAATTTAAGTAATTCTTTAGTTTTAATTTCTTCTTCTTCTTTTTTTTTTTCCTTTAATTACATAATCATAAGCACATTTAAGATTTTAACACCAAATTTATTGAATAATATTATTTCTCTAGTAATTCTGTATTTATCACATTAAACATGAAAAATTGCATTGTCAACAGAATAAAGACTTTTTAAAATAAACATTTATAAACACAATGAAAAGGATTCGTTCTACAATCAACAAGTTTTTCCCCTATAAAAGAGTGTAATGGAGATTTCTGGGTGAAGGTTTTTCCCTTTAAAGGGAAATTGTTTAGTAGAAGAAATCATTCTATTATGTGGGTCGGACGGGACTTCCCACAGCCATTGTGAAACTCCGAGTCGCCTGAAATTAAAAGACGCCGACATGGGGGAAAATCTTCCGACTTTCTGCCGTCTTTATGAACACTAGCTGGTCAGAATCTGCCGTCGGGAAAAGGTTAACCCGTTCTACCAGTTTTAAGACGTGGGGGCCTCTGCTCCCTATTCTTCTTCTAATTTTTTTTTTCTGTTATTGTACTTTCTATATATAAACTCGTCCACCAATGTTTCAGAAGAAATTCATATAACATTTTTAAATGCATTTTGCCTTGTTTAAAGCTTCATTTCCAAATGTGTTTTTTTGTTTACTAATTCACGCCTTTCTTCCTTGTGTTTGATCATTTTAATGAGAAAAATTTTATTATTATTACTATTATATATATATATATATATATATATATATATATATATAGTAATACAATAATAAAATATAATAATATCAGTGCAAAATTTTATGAAATTCAAAGAAGATTCAACCTCAGCATTAAAACAATTATTCAGATCATAATCGCAGACCACTCATATCAAATCAGAAAAGAATTAAAGATAAATCGAAATGAATTTTGGAGATGAGAAAAAAGCATGATTTGCATTCCAACGTTTTCAAGGGCCTGGTAGAATGCAAATATGCTAAGAAATGGATGTTTTTCTGTCACAAAGAAAGCAAAAGCTAAGAATTTCTTTGTTCACAGGCCCGAAACATCCATAGAAAAACCATAAAAAAGAAGATCAAAATCACAATATTACCTGAAATAATCCTAAGACCTATTAATTGGAGATTGAAATAAACATACAAAATTACTTAATAAAATATATTTGAAACTGATTCAAATACAAGATACCCATGTGAAAAAACCAGAAAAATCCAATCCAGAAAAACTAAGATACAATGCACATGTAAAATTTAACAATCAGAACTCAGTTAAACACACAGTTAATCAGGTCAAAATTGCAGTGACCATTGAGTAATAAAGGATGTGCAGTGTTATTCAGGTAAATTAAGGATTCATACGTATTCAGATCCTAAAAAAAGCAGATTGTTATTCATAATTATATTAGCATGGATAGTGCTGCCATCTAGAGTATTGAGATGAAAATAATAGTAAAATAAAATAAAATGAATTATTCATAATTATTTTAATGTGAATAATAGTAATAAAAATAAAAATTATAAATAAATAATAAATAATAATATTTACAATAATAAAATAAATAAATAAATGATTAAAAGAATTTTTGAATGAAGTGTTTGGGATAGCCATTAATTAATGCTAAATTTTTAAAAAATCGAAATTGTACTTTTTGATGTTTATCAGACACTAAATTTTTGATACGTAGATTAAAATTAAGAAGAATATTGACAAATACAGATTTATGTAAACATGTTTGAAAATTAGTAAAAAAATTTACCTTAAAGGGGAAATCTTTCTTTTTATCATATAAGTCAAATTCTAATTTGCCATTACAAGTAAGAATAATTTTTAAATCTAAGAAACTAATGACATTAGATTCCAAATCAGTACTACTAAGAGACAGATTTTCAGGATAATTAACAGGTAAGTTTAGATTGGTGTGATGTTTATCCAAGTATAATATAATTATATCATCTATGTATCGTAGTAATTTAAAGTTAGTACACTCAATATCACGCTCATAATAATATAAGTATAGATCAGCTAATATACTAGAAGCAATGCCACCTTGTGGCAATCCTAAACGTTGTTTATATAAAGAATTATTGAATAAAATATAGTTATGGAAAAGTATAAACCTAGTCAGAGTTTTAAAGGTTGAAGGAGTAATGTTAACATTTAGATTTAAATACTGCAGATTTTCTACAAAAAGTTTATTTATAATATCAAACATATCTTTAATAACTATATTATTAAAAAGATCATTGAAATCAAAAGTTTTTATACCAGTAATATCAGTAAGATTTTTAATTTTATTTTTGAGTTGAAAACTATTTTTTAGAAAAAAATTACACTTGTTAGAAACAATATAACTATGTAATTTTTTAAGGATATTTAATAATATAATATTAGCATTAGAAGTGTAGGCATTACAGGCAACAGTAACAGTACGAAATTTAATTGGATCTTTATGAAATTTCGGAATTACAACTAAATAAGGATAATTATAGTTATTATTTTTAGTTTTTATCAACTTGTAATAATTAAATATATGCCTGTTTTTAATTTCGATACTGTCATTAATCTTAACAAAAATATTACTAGTATCCATATATATATATATATATTGCGCCTCCCACACTTAATAAAAAAGTATAGATCGCCCATCGAACGCATGATATTGTAAATTTTATGTGATGCTTTATACATTGCTTTCTAAACCATCACATTATGCATATTAGCTTGTAGATTGTAAAAGTTTATTTTTGTTTAGCCTTTTATTTTTTACTCTGCATTATATATTTTGGAAAATAGTTTGGGAAATTTCCTGATAGTGTATTTACTTTTAAAGATCTTAATATTAAAGTTTTCTTTGATTTATATACTTGATTCATAACAAAATGCCGCATTTACGCAATAAAATTCATTTAAAAGAATTATATATATATATATATATATATATATATATATATATATATATATATATATATATATATATATATCATAATTTAAATAGTGTTTAAATAAAAAAAAAGACACTTTAAAATTGTGTAATGCTATGATAAATCCTTTAATTAATTCAGTTTGTATACTTCTATGATAAGTGTTGTTTTTAATTGAAAATATCCTCTATTATTTCAAATATTAAAAAAAAGAAAAAGAATATTTTTTATTACATTCTACAAATTAAGAAAGTTCGATTTAATATGTTTGATTAAAACATCTCTTTAAGTGCGCATATAAAAACTGAATTTTAATACCTTTCCCAATTTATTTCTTCATTAGAGATTTTATAATTTAAATAACGATTGACAATAGTTAAATATTACTATTATATATATATATATATATATATATATATATATATATATATATATATATATATATATACTACAAACATTATTTATAATTATTTACTTCTATTTTTATTAATGATAACATTTTGTTATCAAATATAAGTTTCTGTTTTTATCTAGAAATATATTATAATTCTTGTGTTTAGACGCATAAAAAATTTTGTATTAAACAAGAAAGCTGTAATTTAATTTAAGCGGAAAAAAATTATTGAATTTTTTTTTATTCGTTTTCTTACATCTTTGTACATTAAGCTTTTTTCCTTGATTTAAACATAAATTATGATTCTCAACTCCTAATTTCACAAAACCTTCAAGATTCTCCCTAGAACAATAATAATAAATATAGAAAATGTGACTACTTTTCCGTAGAGAGTAATAATAATTTCTACAGGAATTTTTTTATTCATACTGATGTGTCTTTTCCTTATCTGATTTTTCCATTTTTCTAAAATATATATTATGAACTTTAGTAAAGATTAAAATCATAAATTTCATTACATGCTGAATTCTGGAAAAAAAACTTCTCATAAAATTTAATATAGTGTTTTTCTGATTTCTTTATGAAAATATATATTCTAGTCAGTGACAGCCTAATGCAGGTATTTTGAGATGCGTAAACACTGTCAATACATTTTCTGTTTCCGAACATAGGTATAAGCTAATTTTATACTTAAAATAAATCCACTTATATTTATTAGGATAGGTACTTGTGCGTTCTTAAATATTGTTTCACAACCATTACGTTATAAATTGAGTAACAAATACATTTTCTATAAATTTGTATAAAAATTATTGAAAATGTTGAATTTTTTTATTCATTCTCTTACACTTTTGTACATTGTGCTTTTCTTCATTAATTTAAACATAAATTATGATTTTTAACTCCTTATTTCACAAAACCTTCAAATTTCTTCCTAGAACAACAATAATAAATATAGAAAATATGACTTATTTTCCGTAGAGAGTAATAATAATTTCTACAGAAAATTTGTTATTTATACTTATATGTGTTTCTCTTATCTCTTAACTGATTTTTTCAGTTCTTTAAAATATATGTTATAAACTTTAGTGAATATTAAAGTTATAAATTCTGTTACACGCTGAATTCTGGAAGAAACTTCTCATAAAATTGAATATAGTATCTTTCTCATTTATTTCGAAAAATATATATCCTAAGTCAGTAACTGCCTAATGCAGAAATTTTGAAAATTCTGGAAATACATTTTCTGTATCAGAACATGGAGTATAAACCAGATTTATTCTTGAAATAATATATAAAAATATATAAAATTCACTTATATTTATTAGGAAAGGTAATTGTGGGTCCTTAAATAATACTTCTCAATCATTATGTTATAAATTGAATAATAAATACATTTTCTACAAATTTGAATAAAAGAAAATTGCTGTTAATGAAAGAATAATTGTGGTTAGCTTACATAGTGAAAATATTTTTATTAATTTCATGTGGAATAAGTAATTTTCAAGAAAGAAGATAAAATTACAACGTATATTTGTTTTATTTCTCAGATGTTTTTCCATATATACATTTTAATCTGTAAGTTTATCCTTTTGAAAATACTTAATTATCGCTTATTACAATTTTAGTAACTATAGTGTTGCTAGGCAGATGGCTATGTCTTTATCTATTTCTACGTAATAATAAAATCTAAAGTTTACGTTACTTTTGCAAATGTAAAAATTTGAATTATTGTTTTAGAGGAGATTACGTTAGGATGGAAATTGTAGTAAATAAATTACAAAAAAAAAAAAAAAAAAAATTAAGAAGAATAAGAAGAAGCGACTAAAATTCTATTTAAAACATGAAATTCCATATCAGTTTTAAAAGCTGTATTAATTTTTGGTAAAACTGGCTGCAATTTTTTTTTTTTCCCAGCTGAAGGAAATATTTTTAGTAAATTTTATGTTATTTAAGGATGCTGAATAAAAATATTTTCACCATCCACATATGATATTATTATACTTTTTAAAACCTTCATGTTAAAATCTGACAAGAATGTCGGACATAATTTAGCATGGAATCAAAATAATTACTTTTCTAATTTAATATTTACTATTTGAATATAGTTTAGTTCCAAATCAATATATGTCATTTATAAATCTTGCAAAATCAATAAATACAGTTATTCACATCAACCTGATGGCCTAAAATGTAATTATGCAAATCCCTTCACAAGGCAAATTCTGAAATTATCCATCTGCATTCTATTCATGACATATTTTAATATTTCTTTATTTATCTGTTTATTATTCTAAGTATCGCAAAATTTGTTTTCATATTTTACGTCGAGTTTCTAATTTGCATTTATATGCATCGATTAGCATAAAATATGAAAATCAATCACGCAAGGAAATTTTGTTCGTTATTGTCGATATATTTTACCTTTTATCGTATTCTTAAATAAAGGTAACGTAACTTTCAGGTTTTTTTCAATCATTCAGATGTAAATTTCATGTTATTAGAATAAATGTTTCTCTGAAATCGCTTTACTTACAAATTTAATTATTTGGTTAACTACAAATTCAGCACTTTTATGCTTCTTACGTTTTCTATTCAATTTGCTAACTTATATTAACCATAAAATTGCAAAAAAAAAAAAAAAAAAAAAAAAAAAAAAAAAACGGAAATGTACTGAAGTTTTAATTTCTTGACTTTTATGATTAGTCACTTTTGGTTAGTTCTTTATCACTAAAGCAGACTGTTACGTATATACCTGATATAAGGATACTAAAGACAAAACTTTTTACAGATACTTTGTTTATTAAGGCCCTTTGTTAACTACACCATAATTTTCTTAATGAAACCCACTTTCATTTTAGGATGTAAAAACAATACTGAATATAGTAAATCATAAAACAATCGATAATGTTGACTATTCAGGATTCTATTTTATCCTTTGTACTGCATATTAAAAACGTAAAATGATATTTGTCCGCATTAAAATAATAATGTATATATATAAATTAATAACTTTTACGAAATCAAAAATTATTCAGTTTTTACATTATATTTATTTTAAATATAATCGCGATAGACGAACGTGATGTAAGCCAACCATGCAATTTAAAATTTCAAAGTACTTAGAATTGTTTTAAACATTAAAACAATAAATTACTCGAAATCCATTAAAGAAGATTTTATTAAAATACTTTTAATTTGACTAAAATGATTTATCATTGCACTTTCACTAGTATTATAAAATTTAAAATGTTAATTTAAGAAAAAAAAAAAAGTGTTAAAAGAGCAAATACATTGTAATATACAGGGTAATCATCAATATAGGACAAATTTTAAAAATTAGTACTCCACGAACGAATAAAGATAAAAAGCACCGAAATTCTTGAAACGAATGGAAAAAAATGAGTCAGATCATTTTTTGTAAAAAATAAATAAATAAATAAATAAAAATAAAATAACTTTATGTTTGAATAAAGTACTACACGCAGTCGCTTTTATGCAAAATGGCATCACCACATGCCATTGTGCTTCTTCAACTCCTGCTTCGCTCAGATTGGAAGAGGATCACTTTATGAGTCAATATAAATCACTCGAGAGATTTTGTCTGATTCTTGGTTATAGAGGTTTTCGAAATCAAATGTGTACTAATACAAACCACAATCAATGGCAACGTTGAAAGACCACATGCATCAACACATGTCTGCTTTACCGCATGGAATGTTGCTAAAGGTGTTACATGGGATTGGAAGGTTGAAAAAAGCAATTTTGCTAATAATAAATTCTTTATTCAAATTTTTGAACATATAAAAGAGCAAAATCTACTCAATATTTTATGCAATTTTCATTAAAAATTTGGAAGATTCAGCCGACGGAACCTGGCTTTCAAAGATTCTTGAGAAGAGCGACAGAAATGATAACTCAAAATAGCCTTATCTGAAATTAAAAATAAATAAATTTAAAAAACCTGTTAGTATATAATTATTGCTAGAGCTTAAGTGAAGTTTTTTTTTTTTTTTTTTTTTATATTATTATTATTATTATTATTATTATTTTAATTTTCGTATCGATGTAGTAAAAATTTCGTGAGTGAGCGAAAGGTGATCCATTGTGATCAACAAGTGATCAACATCAACAGGTGATCGACTGAGCAATTTGTTGATTGAACAACAGGGGATCGCTCAATCGTCACCTGTTGAACGATTGATACGAGAAGTTGACAGACTCTAATTTAAGCCAAAGTGCATCTGAATATAAATTTTGGAGATGTTGTGTCCATCAAATTGAAAAATAGTGTTTTAAAAAAAAAAGCAATTAATGTTTTAAGTAAGAATTAAACGAACCTAATGTGGGAAATATCCAAAGGCTAAACTTTTGCTTTAATTGACCTGAAACGCTTGAAAAAATATTCTAGACATATTGTACAATCAGATAAAATCAATAAAAAATTGATTTTTAAAAATTTAAAAACCCATGTAACACCTTAATGTTGTGATTGTTGTCGTGTCTCGTCTGATATCTGTACTTCTGAATGACGAACAGCACAATGAACAGTTGTAAATTAGCGACTTGTCACGTGTAGTACGCCATCTGGTAGTCCAATTAAAAAACAATGAAGAAAGTAGTAAAGATTTTTTTTTTTTTTTTTTTTTGTCATAAAATATCCGATTTCTTTTCTATCCGTTTAGGGCAAACCAGAGCTTTTTATTTGAATTCGTTCGTAAAATATCAATTTTTCAAGTTTGTCCTCACGCTTAAATCTCTCGATATAAATATAAAAATAGGCCTTTAGGAAATAACTTAGATGTATTTTTTTATTATTATTATTATTATTATAAATAAAAATAAAATATAGATAAATCATGTTTATATTCAGTTATTTCTCTTATTATTTCTCTATTAGGCTATTACTCAATCATAATAATAAAAATTCACATAAGTAATCAAATTTCACCCACTTAGAGCATTGCACGACCTAGTACTATTAAAGTGTTGTGTTCATTTATAAAGTTTATGTCGCTTTACAAATGCGTTTATAATTCACAAAGTTAATTTTTGAAGCAATTAATCTTATAAAGTACTTTTACAAAGTCATTTAATTTATACAAAAGTTCAAGAAGTATTAACATGTTCAGTTTTAGAAAATTAAATTTATAAGAAAACTGTTTTTAATCTAAAACTAGTTTGTTGTGACACCACAAGACTTTCTTCTATAATTTCCTAAACAAACTTACTCAGTACAAATTTATTAAAAGTATTATGTATTAAAATTATCTATCATAATCAGTGCAGATAGTTTTCCTCTAAGAAAAACTCTCATTAAATATTCAAAGAAAGACAGTTTTATTCTCTGTAAATAACATCTTAAAAAATGCGTTTTCTTAATAATTATCTTTCATACCAAATTTCGTACAGTTACATGCCTTAGAAATTGAGATATAACCTTCCCGCTCACGGGAAAAATTGCAGTATAGCATCGCCACCTATTGGCTCATATGCATTCAAACTGAATCAGCATAATGTCTCATAATGACCTTCTCGCGTATCAAATTTTGTTTCATTCTACACAGTAGATCCTGAGACATAGCCTTCCCTTAAATTGTCGAAATCGCTGTATAGCACGGACATCTGTTGAGCGATTGGCACCAAAGTTGATAGGCACTAATTTGTTTCAAGGTGCCTCTATATAAAGTTATATGAAATTCTGTACTATAGTTTCTGACATATAGCCTTCAGTTAAATTGGGGAAATCTCTGTATAGCAGCGTCACCTGCTGAGCGATTGATACGGAAATTTGACATGCTCTAATTTAAGTCAAAGTGCATCTGCATATAAATTTATATGCAATTCAGTAGTTCCTGAGATATAGCCTTCATTTGAATTGCAGAAATCACTGTATAGCCGCGTCCCCTGTTGATCGATTAATATACGAAAAGTTGATAGGCTCTAAGTTAAGTCAAAGTGCAGCTGTATATAAATTTATATTCAACTAGCTGACCCGACAAACGTTGTTTTGTCATATAAATTATTTCTAGAGAATATTTTGCTAGAAAAAAATAACTAACTTATTGTAAGTGTGTAAGGATGTGGTATATAAGTGAAACAGGTATGGAATTGTGTGAACGGTGACTGTGAATTCCGATTATAACGTAAAAGACATAATTAACAATTAAATAAACAATTTAAATTGGACTGAATTGTAAATCTAAACCATTCTCGAATCCACCTGAAGACACACAAAAAATTTCATTAAAATCGGTCCAGCCGTTTAGGAGGAGTTCAGGGACAAACACACGCACAAAAGTATGGGACGCCTTTGGTGACTTTAAATATTTTAAGCCATTTTTGCGATGAATTGAAATGGCTATCTCAATTGTGGAACTAAAGATCTTGGCGAGAAGCGTTCGAGCTACCTCGGTGTCAAATTTCAAATTTTGCCAAAGGGATCCGATACTAAAGGTGTTCCATACAAAAAATAAATAAATAAAATATCAGTTACATACACACGCACAAAAGTATGGGATCCCATTGGTGACTTTAAATATTTTAAGCCATTTTTGCGATGAATTGAAATGGCTATCTCAATTGTGGAAATAAAGATCTTGGCGAGAAGCGTTCGAGCTACTTCGGTGTCAAATTTCAAATTTTGCCAAAGGGATCCGATACTAAAGGTGTTCCATACAAAAAATAAATAAATAAAATATCAGTGACATACACACGCACAAAAGGTTGGGACCCCATTGGTGACTTTAAATATTTCAAGCCATTTTTGCGATGAATTGAAATGGCTATCTCAATTGTGGAACTAAAGATCTTGGCGAGAAGCGTTCGAGCTACCTCGGTGCCAAATTTTCCATACAAAAAATAAATAAATAAAATATCAGTGACATACACACGCACAAAAATATGGAACCCCTTTGGTGACTTTAAATATTTTCCCTAACAGCACAGTTAGGCTTAACTTATCCACAGTACATCTAAAGGAGGTTTCTGGGATGTCTTTTCATCCAGAAGACATCTTGAAGATATCCTGGGGAGGCGATGTGCTGTCTGGGTTAAGCCATTTTTGCGATGAATTGAAATGGCTATCTCAGTTGTGGAACTAAAGATCTTGGCGAGAAGCGTCGGAGCTACTTCGGTGCCAAATTTCAAATTTTGCCAAAGGGATCCGATACTAAAGGTGTTCCATTCAAAAAATAAATAAATAAAATATAATAAAATAGCTACATAAATAAATTTGTAGGTTAGGGTGGTTGTTAATCAACGCGCGTGTAAATTTGATAGAAAATTATATAAAATACTCACTCCAATTCCGCACTAAATTTGCAAAATGTATAGTTTTTTATGCACACTTCAAAACTCTTCAAACACTACTTACATCTTGATGTAATATTTCAATTAGGACACAATTTTTTGTATAACAATAATCACACGAAGTTACAAAATATTTTCCTGAATTTGATCGCAGCACCAACTGTCGGGACAAACTGGAATTACAGTGGAATATACCCAAGCGAAGTGAGACGTCACTGACCGTCAGTGGATGCAAGAAAAAGATTTCCTATGTTAATCTCCCATTGGATTTTTTGTAAAAAATTATTAAAAATCGAGGAAAATTATTTCTCGATTTTAATCCCCGTATTTGGGTATGATATGTATTAGTTATCGTATGCATGTGTTAGATTGAGTTATTTTGCTCTCAAATTAACAAAATTTTAATTTTAAATTTCAAAACTCTGTCTTCCTTGGCGTTTTTTGTATTTGGCGATCAAAAACGTAATACGAAAATATACATGCCAGATGTATATTTTCGTAATATGTATTGTACGAAATTGTTTCATATTATTAATTACTCTCTTAATATAAGTTGTTGAAATAACCATTATTTTTGATAGAAATTAAATATGTTCGCCAGATGATATGGCGATTTTTTTTCCCGCCAAGGATGACAGAGTTTTGAGATTAAAAATTCAAATTTTATCAATTTTACAGCAAAAACAACTCAATCTAACGCATGCACATGATAACTAATACATATCTATACCCAAATATGGGTATTAAAATCGGGAAATTTTTTTGTAATTTTTTACAAAAAATCCAATGGGCGATTAACATAGGAAATATTTTTCTTGCATCCACGGACGGCCAGTGACGTCATCACTTCGCTTGCGTATTATTGAATATTCGATACTACGATCGTAGCGCAGTCTGCCGGATCCAATGTGAAACATTCCAAAATCAACAACAATTTATAAGTGATAAATTAAATAAACAATTTAAATTGGACTGAATTGTAAATCTAAACCATTCTCGAATCCACCTGAAGACACACAAAAAATTTGATTAAACTCGGTCCAGCCGTTTAGGAGGAGTTCAGATATACACACGCACAAAAGAAATATATAATTCAACTACGTCACGATAAGTTAATAATATAAATAATTATAAGAAAAAAACTTTTTATGAACCATGTTTTTAAATTTTCTGTTGAATCATAGAACTAACTACATTAGCAGTTTATCAATGCGTATGAAATCTTTAAACCGATAGTGACGTCAATTTTTGTGAGATACATAATTTAATTTTTTTACAATTTTTTAAAGCTCACGTTTAATTAAATTATTTATTTAATCACGTTTATTTATTTTTATGTCGAAAGAAAATGAACTCGTAAATTTTTTTTGGCAACAATTAAATTATAGCTAATATTTTAATGGCTATTTATAAGGTATTAGGAGGTTATTATTTTCATATTTTAATTAATAATAAGAAAACTGTTCGAATTTTTTCAAATTTTTTTTTTCCTAAACCATCCCTGACCTATAAGGAAAAAAACAAAAAAAGAATGATCGAAATCGGTCAAGCCGTTTACGATTTTATAAATAACATACAGACAAACATTCATTTTTATATATATAGATTTTGTACAGTAGTTCCTGAAATACAGTCGCCAGAATTTTTTTTTTCATACATACAGGCAGATATTTTCTAAAAATGGTCATATCATATTCTGGAACATTCAAAACGTGTAAATCCATCGAAAACCAGAAGTCGAAAATTTTTACAAACCCAATATTTTCTTCCATTGAATGTAGAAGAAAAAAAATTGAAATTATTTATAAATGTTAAAAGAAATTATTTATTATTATAAACTCAAATACAAAATGTTTATTATTTGCCAAACAAATTTAGATTAATTTTCTGCTCGAAATATTACGAAATGTTGTTAAACTTTTTCTATATAATTCTAATGCAATATAATGAAGATTTTTATAGCATAAATATAAGCGGCAAATTACTTCTTATTTACTTTTTCAAACTTTCTTATTGCCTCAGAAATAGTTCTAATAAACAAAAAATTGGAATTCTTTATCATTTGCATTACTTAAAAAAATCTGTTGTGGTATTCATACGACTTTCTGTTACCCTGAAATTCAATATTTTAAAGACAGATGGGAGATTAAAGAGAAAGATAACGAGTACTGTTATATAAACGAACATTACAAACAATTAAAACCAGGCTTTGGGGTAGATTTACTTGATAAGTAATTCTGCGTGAGAGGAACTCCCCCCTGCCCCCCTCCCCGCGTTTCAATGTTATACCTACATTTAAAAAACAAAAATCCAAATATGTTGTTAAATTTAAAAGTTTGTTCCTAATTGTTCAAACAACTTTCACCTGCACCATTCCTTAAGACTTTTCTTGAAACAACGTTAACTTCAAAATACAACATTTGAATACCCTGATAACTATTTGTTTTTAAGTTACTCTGATAAGAGACATAGACAAAGATCAAACATTAAAAACTTGACTTCAGTATTCAGGGAACTCTAAATTGCGTAAATATGCAAAAAAAAAAAAACTAGCACTTGATATTTAGTTTAAAATTTTACTTTATTTACCGTATAGGTTATCGGGGATTTTATTTCAATTCTTGAGCAGTTTTCCTGGACAGAATAAAATATTATAGTAAAGCACTTCCATTGAGTACATTCAATAAAAAAGAATGTTTTTGCTTAATTATTGGCAGCTTTGTATATCTTTTATAAATAATGTTCACCCGACATAGTAAACTGAAATATAATCCAAAATTAATCGCGTATAGCACAGCCTGAAATGCACTTCCATGAATTTCCAAGTACTACTCCGATTAAAAAAATTAGAATAATGTAAAAAAGAATGAGTTTGATGTTGCTAACGCGTCAATTTGCATACTGCGTCCAGGAAAAAATATATTAAAAGTATCTAATTATCTTCAGAGCATTTATAAATATAACATAAATATTTATTTTTATCTGATATATTAATAATTAACTATTTAAAAAATATTAGAATAATTCAAAGAAATAGAATACCTCGATAGCATGGTTCAAAAAATTAGAATATTCAAATTTTTCTTATAAGTTGAGAGAACGGCTGCGGGATTAACATCTGTGGGACTATAAAATGTGCTCCGTTGAAAATGAAAAGTCGTTTGGCATTTGATTGTAGCGTAGTATTTGCTTAATATGGGACGAAAGAGCGATTTATCTGAGGCTGTGAAATATCGTATTGTGTACTTGCACGAAATAGGAAAAACACAACTTTTTATAGCAAAAGAAGTGAAATGCTCTCAAGCAAGTGTGAGTAGAGTTTTGAGAGAATATTCTAATAATAAGTGTTTTCAAAATAAACACTTTAAAAGTGGTCGAAAGCCAGTAACTTCAAGAAGAGATGAAAGGCAATTGAAAAAGATTGTGAAGAAACATCGTTTTCGGAGTGTGAGATATGTGCATAGAAAATGGAAAGAAATGGGTATAAATGTCTCCAAATCTACAACACTACGACGACTTCGCAAATTAGGTTTTAGATCACGTGTGCCTAAGATAAAGCCATTCTTATCATCTAAGCAAAGGGCTGCTAGAGTTAAATGGTGTAAACAAAGGCTATTTTGGGATCACGACGATTGGAAAAAAATACTTTTCAGCGATGAAAGTGTGTTTTGTGTGTCTCACGGAAATCAAGGTATACGTGTCTGGAGACTCAAACATGAAGCTTATAAGAAAGAATGTTTAAAACGTTCGTTTAAATTTGCGACCTCTGTTATGGTATGGGGCTGCATGACTGCTGAAGGCCCAGGCAGGTTGTGTATTGTTTCCACAACAGTCAATTCAGAAGTCTATCAAGAAATTCTTGAACATTTCATGATTCCTTCAGCTGAGGATTTATGTGATGACGATTTCTTGTTTCAGCAAGATTCAGCTTCTCCCCACACTTCCAAATCAACAACTAAATGGCTCAAAGAGAAGTACATACCTGTACTCCCTTGGCCTGCAAACTCACCCGATCTAAATCCTATCGAGAATTTGTGGGGAATTATGAAGAAACGACTTCAAGAAGTTGCGCCTAGAGACAAAAAAGAACTTATTTCTAGTATAAAGAGCATATGGGCGAATTTGGATAAAAAAGATTGTGAACCTTTAGTTAAAAACATGCCAAAACGTTTAAGAGCTGTCATTAAAGCTAAGGGTGATGCAACAAAGTACTGATTAGCAAGTAAAAATACTTAGAGTTTAAATTATGTTCAATATATTTTCATTATTCCAATTTTTTGAACCATGTTAGAAAGTATTCTAATATTTTGAATTTTTTGTTGTTAGCTGATTTAAATATATTTTCTATTTCATTGTAATGTGTTTACATTTTTATAATCTGCAAAATATGCAGATTCATATTATAGTACTTTATATTTGATATTGTTGATTATTTATTTGATAAATTCGATTTTCATTTCCCTTGACCATATTTCTTTTCATTATTCTAATTTTTTGAATCGGAGTAGTATTATCCCACTATATTCTAGTTCTTTTGTATAGCCCTGTAAAAGAACGGTGAATGATTTTCATACCATATTCTGCATAAAACCGGTTTTTATGCCCATAGAAAGTATATATTCATTTCATTTGGTTTAGTGCAACCTATAGATGTTAAACTCAACTTACCTGCAATTTCTGCCATAGATGTAATGTCCTTGCACACAAACCATTTGCTTGACCTCAACGAAAGGTTTACTGTAGCCTCCCTATGTAATACAGATTTAGGATACCGAGTTTGAACTGCCTGCTGATATTCGTTTTTGCGATAAACTGATAACAGACACAAACAGAGATGAACCGCTAGAAACATGTTTTCCTGATTCAGGGAACCCTAAAACGTGTAAATTAAAAAAAAACTCATTTTCAAAAACTTCATACAAAAACAATTATTTCTCTACCATACATATGAGTAAGAGAAAGTAAGAAATAAATAAAATACAATGATAATTTACAAAAATTACATATGAGTACCTAAATATAGATAAAATAATTTAATCCACGATCATCTAAAAAATTATTTTGCTATTGAGTCAATAGAAACTTAACTTAATATCAATATTCATAAAGATAACCTTACTTGACTGCTCCATTATTTTCATAGGCAGCTTTTCGCCTGAGGTACCTCGGCGTCGTCAGTCATGGCTTGAGTGGAAAGTGGCTGGACTTCCAAAAGTTCGTCGTCGCCTATGATCAGGTGGCGCCACTGTACATCTATGCCAGTTTTTGATTCGTGGTCATTCGTGGAATCACGGTTACGAATAATTTCAATTGTTTCACGGAAAAAAGAATATGTAGGGTTATTATAATTAGCGATTTTTATTACGTCATTGAATTGAACGTCGATTCAATTGAACGTCGAACCGACGTTCAATTCAAATCTTTTAAAAGTTAATTTCTCTTCAAAAAGTATAAGTAAAAAATTAAAGGCCTATTGCTTGTAATACAATGCTACATACTGTTTGAATGATAACTAAGGCTATATATATATATAAACCTTTGATATCAAAAGGATATAGCAACAACACAGAAAAACTGTTTTTGACCAAATGTTATAGACACTTCATTAAATATCATAAATGCCATATGCGACAATCTTAGAAAATATGTTACCTAAATTATCGTTATTAATCTTCTTTTACTTAATGTTTAATGACTGCATGAAAAATATATCTATTTGAAATACCCATCTTGATATAAACAGATAACTGTAACTATATAATTTTATAGTAAGTGAGAAGACAAATAGTGAATTTGTCTAATATTTTGAATTTATATCGTCAATACGATTTATATATTTTATTAGAAGCTTCCGAAGCTCACGTAACACAGATTCTTGCCTACTATTGAAGTTCATTGTCTTATCACTGGACACTTACTATTATTAAATATGTACAGTTCTCATATCTTTAATTTTTATATGAAGAAGGTTTTTATATCTGTTCAATATAAAAACGTAACAAAAACAACAGTTAAGTAACGAAACACAATACTTTCCCCAAACAAAATCCTTATTGAGTGAGAACGCAATTTTATATCCACTAATAAATATATCAGTTGTATGTTCTTTAAGTATCATATTAAACAATATGTACCGTTAATATCACAGAAATTTAACCACTTTAAAACATTTCAGCTTTAAAATTAGTACACTTATCTTCGAAGTACTTTAATCTTACTTTTAAAAAGAATTTTTTGGACGAAAAATTTAATATTAAGGGATTTATTTCAATGTTACGTGCAAAAAATTATAAACTTTTTTTCTTTTTTTTTTTTTTTTTTTTTTTTTTTTTTTTTTACAACAAAGAATTTGAATTTATGTACAAAGTTACTCTTATTTCAAACAGGTTTCTTTCTTTCTTTCTTTATTTATTTATTTTTTTTTTTTCAGAATTTTTTATTTCCGGTTTAGTTTCTTGCTTCATTTTTATCATATTCATAACGTTTCATGAAGATGAAAATTACTGTGAGTTTCATTTTTTTTTTCTCTTTAAAAGAAAAAAACAACCAGAAAATTCAAGAAAGGATTTAATTTTTTAAGCACTAACAGGAAGTTAGAAAAAAATTTCTGTGCATAAATATGTAAAGTCAATCTTTTTAGATAAAAATTTTTTCGACTGCAAAAGAGTTATTTTTAAAAGTAATTCAATATAATTTGAGAAATTGTTTCAGGTTAGGTTTAAAAAAAAAGGGGGGGGGGGGGGGGGTATGTATTAAAAGCATTTAAAAATATTCTCAAGTAAAAATAAAAATTCTTTTATATTGAGAGAAACATACAAATTATAGATATAATTATACAATAACTTGATTTATTAGTGGTAAAAGTGCGGACAGAACGAAGTTTAAAAATGTTGATGTATAAATGGAGGAGCAGATTTTTCCATGTTTATATACACAGTAAGATATATATATATATATATATATATGTGTGTGTATGTGTGTGTGTATATATATATATATACATATTTACATTATATTAATATGTTTCTGTGTAATTTTTATAATATGATTAATTGTATACTAAAATTATAAATTTGTTCTACTTAAAATTTTATTATTACGTAGTGCGGACTAAAAAACGGAGTGATTGGGTTTAGATGATGCATGGTACCAGAATGAAAAGGCTTAATTGATGCGGAGATATATCCATCTGCAAAATCGCAGTTATTGAATAATAGCAACTCCGTCTGTTGTCCAATAAATAACCAAACTGAAATGCTAGGAAAATGTGTTGCGACAGGCAGTTGGACCTGATTCTATAGACTTGAGCCGCCAAAGCGCGGAAGAGAGATATGCTGGCAATGGCAATGGGTACGCGAACTAATGTTCGAAACGATTTCAGTGGGATTTTTACTTTCTCTTACCCATAAAGTAGAGAAAGTATTGTTTTTGGCTCAAATTTTCGAACACGAGATTTTGTTATATTTACACGTTTTGAGGTCCCCTGAATACGAAAACCATGTTTTTAGCAAATGGTCTGTGTGTCTGTGTGTGTGTGTGTGTGTCTATGTGTCTGTCTGTTATCAGCATATCTCAAAAACAAATTATGGCAGAAAGTTCAAACTTGGTATTCTAAATGTGTATCATATAGGGATGCTACAGTAAGCTTTTCGTTAAGATCAAGGAAATGGTTCGTGTACAGGGACAATCAAGAGAATTCTAATACATTACGTCTATGGGGGAAATTGCAGGAAAATAGAGTTTAACGTCTATAGACTGCACTAAACCAAATGAAACAAATATATATTTTTTGTAATAGAGACAGTTAACTAAAATTTTGTTTGTGTATGTAGGAGCCTCGCCTCCCCCCCCCTGGGGGAGAAGTAAGAGCTCGCCAATACCTTTAAAACGAATGGTTGAACCATCGATCTGCAATAATTTAAAAACAAAGTTATCGATTTTTTTTAACTTTTAACGAAAAAAAACTTAGAAAAGAAATCGTACTTTTTTTTTTATTTATTTATTTTTTTTTATTTTTTAATTTTGAGAATAAAATGGACTATTTTTTGGATATTTCGTGTTATACTACTTCCCTAATATGGAAATCGTCTGCATTATCATGAAAGATAATTTTTTTAAATAATAATTTTAATAAATTATGTTTTAAAAACAGACTCATTTTTTAATAACTGAATTAAATTCTATATAAATGTAGGTGCATTAATGAAACGGGGGGTTGAGGGGGGGCGGTAGCCCTCCTCACACAGAACTAATTATCATATAAAACTCTTCAGAAGCCTAATATGAATTGTTTAACATAGGTTTACATAACAGTACTCGTTATCTTACCTCTTAATCTCCAACCTGTATTTATAGTATTAAATTTCAGGGTAAGAGAAAGTCGTGTGAGTGACACACCAGATTATTTAAATAGTTTTTATATAAAAATTGTTATAAAAAATGAATGATTCAATCTTTAGGATTCATTTAAATATCGTGACCAGAGAAGCGGGCAATGCCTGCTAGTAATTAAAAATGTGGCTTTTTTTTTTTTTTTTTTTTTTTTTTTTTTTTAAGGAACCATTATATCTCCATGAATGTATGAGGTAACCTTATAAAAATTTATACAGATAATTAAAAGAATCATTATAATCAAATGCTACAGCCAAAACCTATTTCAAGCATTAGATTTTACAGGGTGATCCAAATCATTTTGACTTTTGTTTAATTTTTTACTGGTCCCCTTTTCCCTTTTAGGACAAACCTTTTACTGAATTATATGACATATAGCATGTTCTTTATGCTCTAAAAGTTTTAAGAGGATTACTAAAGAATATTTTTAGCGATTTCACAAAATGTCTAAATTCGAAAGTGTCCAAATACGTATAAGTAGATAGCTATTTACCAATACAGTGTTACTTTAATGAGATATTATATATATTTTATGTAAGAGTAACATGTTAATGATTTAAAATTTTTGATTCGTAATATTTTAGTCAATAGTATGACGTATATGTAAGTACGTTTATATTCTGCTTTTACATTCAGAAAAAAATATGACCGCTAAATAACCTCTTTATTATTATTATTATTATTAGCTTTCATTATTATTATTATTATTATTATTATTATTAGCTTTCATTATCTATATATTAATAGGCAAGCATAAAATTTGTTGTCCCTTTTTAACATATTAATTCACAGGTCTGCAATGAAAAAATTGTCGGTAAAGTGAGTGGTGTTTTTTATAGATTTTTGGATGCTGATTTCTGGAAAAATAACGAAAAAATTCCATCACGTACAGTTTCATCACAAATCGCAATTTGTTTTTACGAATTTAGTATATTTTGGACCAAAAAAGTATTTTTTTTATATGATTTTGATAAATATATTTAAGGACTTACATAGTAAGTTAGTAGATTAAACTATTAAACAGGAAATAATATATTATTTTTTATCCAAACTATTTCTCTGAATCGGTAAACAGCCCGTTACTGCTGGATGCGGCAAAGAAACAATCCCAGCAATTTCCACAAAAGGAAAAGTAGAAAAAGGACTTTTGTGGTAAAAAAAAGTTATTATAAGGACTTGTAACTTTCTATATATACTTAAAAATTACTGAACTTAGATATAATTGTAATTTGTATGTGTTTAATACTTAACGGAATTTAAATAAAATGTCAAAATTTTGCAATTTCAACTGTTTCCACGAAAATATGCAATCACTTTGTAAAAAAATCCATACGTGATAGAAGGAATTGGAATTCATTTTTGGAATCAGCACCAAAAATAACGTAAGAATCAGTCATCAAAGTTAAAACAATTTTCAAAAAGTATTTTTTTGCAGGACTGTGTTATGGGAGTAGAGGGTTGAAAATGGTATCATTCGAAAGGTATGGTTAGCCGGAAGGTGCGAAAACAAATATTATTTTCTTACGATGTCAAGAAGGTATTTAAAAATACACTTATTTTTTATGCATTTTCCCCCATTTTTCCCTTTTATACACGTATTCCTTCACATTAAAAAATACCTAAAAGTAGAAAGTTGTTAAATCTGGCAATTTCATAAAGCTCAAATAAAACCATAGACACAGTAATTTGTATAATGTAGCATCACTATACGCAAGCGAAGTGATGACGTCACTGTCTGTCCATGGAGCCATGTAAAAGATTTTCTATGTTAATTGTCCATTGAGTTTTTGTAAAAAAATATTAAAAAATAACGGAAATTATCTGCCGATTTTAATTCCGATATTTGGGTATCCGCGATTGTAATGAAATGCTCGCCCACTGGTGGGCTAAGGTGAAATTATCACACAACTGCATATCCTCATATTATGCAATCGACTTTCCATGATGAAATGGCGGAGAAAGAATAATAATTACACGTGGCTGGTATATTTACTAACAACTGCAGTGTTCAGAGAGCGCCATCTATCGATCATTACAAACGCGGATAGTTATATATAAGTTACTGTCTAAATGTGTTTGATTGAGTTATTTTTTCTGTAAAATTGATAAAATTTTAATTTAAAATCACAAAACTCCAGAAAAAAAAAATGGCAAACTTCCAGTTTCGAATGTAAACATAAACATTTCATTTCAAAGGGTGATATTTAAACAATAAATATTGAACTAATATACTAAATAAAAGGAAAATGGATTTTATACTAACTGCTACATGTATAAGTAGACGATACGGAAAAAATTCCGATTTCCGTTTTTTGCTGAATTTGCATGTTTTGAGCTTTCTTTACGTTTCAATTAACTGAAATTGGCTACTTATTTTTTTAAAAAGTGTCTTTATTGCTAGCTTTTGTGGGTAAAAGAAGCAAGTAGAAGATTCATAAAAACTTTTGATTTCCGGTTTTCGATGAATTTACACGTTTTGAGATTTCCTTGCATTTTAATTAAGTGAAATTGACTACTTATTTTTATTTTTTAAAAAGTGGATTTATTATTCTTTCCTCTGCATATATAAGTAGAAAATATAATATTCAGAAATATTTTAGATTTTCGGATTTCGATAAAGTTACACGTTTTGAAATTTCCCGAACTCAATTCGGCCATTTTTGAAAAATATCTTTTTTTTTTTTTTTTTTTTTTTTTTTTTTTTGTTCAAACACTGTACTTTATGAACCAGTCGAATATTAATTTAACAGAATTTGATACTTGGTCGGACCTTGGTCTGACATGGTACCTATTAGCGTCTGGGCTGTATCACACAACAAGGGGCGTTTTCACGTTTCGATTTTCTCTCATTTCAGGAAATGCTAACATCTACAGAGAGAAATAGTTATATTAAGTAAAACTCTGCTGATTCAGTAAGAGTGAATATTGGCAAACAATTGCCGCAGCTGTGTTGCAATTGCATTCCGTTTAGGACAAGGCAATAACTTTGCTTTGCCTCGCTTTGCAAAAAAATGGTCGAGTTTCGACCACTGGGCGATACTAGTTATTATTATTATTATTATTATTAGCTTTCATTATTATTATTATTATTATTATTATTATTATTATTATAAAAATTTATTTTGGAGATGTAAAATGAAAAAATTCCAGGTAGTAAAATTTTGCGTTTTTCAACTTCAAAATAAAATAATACACATTAAAACAATCGATTTTTGATGTACGAGGACTGATTTGATGATCATAAATATTAAGAATATGAAAACAAAAATAAAATATCTGTGTTATTTAATGACAATAATAATCGGTCAATTGTCTTCATAGGTTAACAGAGAATTTTAATATCATTGACGCTCACTAGAAAGGGGTACGACATTCGTCTCATTTTTAAAGTTTATTCAACAGAATTCAATTTTTAGATTCCTGAACTATAAGTATTTCTGTGTTTATATTTTTAATTTACTTTAATAAGATTTTTTTTTTTTTAATATGAATTCAGTCCCACGTAAATTATTAACTATAAATTGTATTTGGAAACTCAAGAACAACATATCAAAACCAAGTTTTAAAAATTGAATCACTCTTAAAAAAGAAATGCTAAAGGCGAACATATTCCATCTTTCTACTGTTATTATCTGCTATTGTACCAGTTTTATTTCTCGATTTAAGAAGCTGCAATTCTTTTCAAAATATCATCAGGCAAATAATAAAATTGTTTTGTTAAAGTAGAAACTATTGCGCTTTAAAATCAAATCAAATAGAAAAAATATATATTTGCCATTTTTATTTAAAGGGGGAAGAATGTCCACTTTTAAATTTTTTTTTTTTTTTTTTTTTTATCCTGCTTTTGATGGACTTTTAAATTAAATTCTTTCAAATTTTTAAGACATTACTTTTTAATGGTTTTTTGATTGTTACTATAGAATAATAAAAGATGTTGTTTGTTTCATTTTATTTATATTTGAGAGAAAAGAAAATGTAACATTGATATAAAAGAAAGATGGTAACACACTGTAAAAAACTTTTTTTTTTTTTTTTTTTTTTTTTTTTTTTGTATTTCTTTATTTTAAGTATACCTAGTTGAAACCAATCCCAGTCTTCCAATTTTAAAAATAAAATTTTAAGTAAGTTTTCATTCTTATACGAACACTTTAAATTCTTTTGCATAAAGTTTTAAATCTGAAAATCGGTTCCATTGAAATCTTTTTAAGTAAAATAAAAGTTTTCTTTCGTACTTTTATTAAATCAAATTTTTTGGGGGATATTTTCTTTATTGCAATTTATTTTAGACTATGTATTCTACACATTTCAATAATTTCAATATATTTTTTCTATCCGGAGAATATATATATATATATTCACATATATTTTGTAACCTTTAGTAATTATTTCAAAGGTAAATCAAGTTGTGTTGGGATTGTCTTTTTATTTCATTAACAATAGTTGTTAATTTATTTTAAAGGGTTGATATAAGCTACTAAAAAACTTTGTATATTACTGTCTTAGGCCATATTGTATATATGCTCTGAAATATAACAATATTAAATGTAATAAAATTTATGTAAAACTAATTAAATTTAATGAAATAAAATTATATATTTTTTTAATTTTAAAGTACTCCCTGCTAAATATTTTTTTTTTAATGTTTTCCCTCGAATTAACATTATTACTATGTGACAGTATATTCTAAGACGATTTGGTTATAATTTTCTTTATTCATTAGTAAGATATTTTTTACAAATATTTATATATTTGAATGCTAAAAATTTGCATTAAATTTCGGAATTAAAATACAAAAATTATTTATAAAAAATTAACTTAACGAAAAGTAATATCCAGATTTTATAAATTTTAATATTATTATATTTTAAAGCATGTATATAAAATTTCTATAACTGTAAGACATTGATTCGCAAAAAATATTTATTATGTTCACAATTCCCTTAAAGGAGGTGGAGGGGCGGCTTTGTTACATATTAGCGAGCAAAAGGTACCTAAGTTCTTACGATAAATTACTACATTCCTGTTTAACAATTTAGAAAAAAGTTTTTTCTTTTTTTTTTTTTTTTTTTTTTTTTTTTTTTTTTTGTATAAATTTCACACTTGATGAAACTTTCTTAAAATTTGGAACGAGATTATCTCTTTATATTTTTTAGTGAAGAATTATTTACGAAAGTAATCAGAGGAATCTAAAAAAAATGATTAAAAAAATTATAATAATGTGTGCAATCATTCTGTAACTATTAAATAAGTGAAAGGATTTTTAATTGCAACAAATGATTAAAAAATAAATAAAACTGTAAAATTTTCTGATGCATTTGTGTAAGAAAAGAATGTAAAATTTAAAAAATATATCAGCCTTAACAAAATTAGCAGGTTGTTAATATTCAGTGGTTCCAAATGAAATTCTTCGACCTTTTTAGATAAGTAAAAGATAAGTTTTAGATAAGGTAGGTTAAGAATTTGAGAAATATTATACTAAAAGCAAATGCAAATAGTAAATATGAAATATATCAGGAAATATGAAAAATTGTATTAGAAGTATTGTACACTCATGTCCATAAATTAAGGATAATGCTAGCTGCGGCAAATAAAGGTTCAGAAACAAAACAAACATGACTTATCCATAAAGCCCATTTATTAAACAAAAGATCAAGAACAAAAAAAGGTGATTCATGTAGGATATCATTTATAAAAACTACGATTTTTGCTCCCTGAAGCAATTGCAAAAAATATCTGCCTTACAAAACTTAACATTCCATGGTTGGTATGATGGTTAATACATTCTATGTCTCTCAGATGATGAAATACAGTCCTTGCAACGCCTAGGAATGCTGAGTATTAAATTATCGATCTTGGGGAAGATTACTCCACTCAGTAAGGAATGCCCTTCGAAGTTCCGGTCACATGTAGGAGGTGGTTGATGGGCTACAACTTGTCTGAAAAGCATATCCTACACGTACTCTATCGGATTATAGTCAGGTGAGAATGCTGGCCATTCCATGCGGATGACAGCTTCAGATTGTAGGCATCCGTGTACAATGTTTGCACGGTGAGGACGCACATTGTCATCCATAAACAGAAATTCTGGCCCCATGGCACCTTTAAACAAACGTACATGTTGTTCCTGAATGATGTCCCGGTAAATTTGGGCTGTCATGGTTCCAATTTGAACATGCAGATCTGTTATGGTGCCCAATATGATCCCCCCCCCCCCCAAACGAGCACTGCTTCCCCACAGTAACGGTGTCGTTCAATGATGTTGTTTTGATAGTAATGTGTACCTGACGTTCTACATATGAAGTCTGGCGTGAATCACACTGCAAGCTGAACCTGGACTCGTTGGAAAACATCACACAAGCCCAGTGTGCCACTGTCCACATTGCATGTTCTCTACTCCAAGTTAAGTGCTGGCAACAGTGAATTGCCGCGAGCGGAACACATCTAACAGGCTTGCGAGCATATAGACAATATCTCCCAAACGTCTATACACGGTTTGCCTTGAAATTGTGGTACCCGTGGCTGCAGACAGCTGACGAGACAGGTCTTATGCTGTTCTTTATATGCTTATTTTGGCAGTTACTGCCACATACCGGTCGTCATTCAGCATTGTAACTCGGGGCAGACTAGTACTCTAACGTCGACTGGCATTTCCATCATTTTGGAATCGTTGCCAAAGCCTACAGATGACACTTTGAGCGATTCCAAGTTCCCCCGATACTTCTATCTTAGTACAATCACATTCTGGTCAGCCGATAATTCTACCACGTAAAAAATTATCTGCATGTGCCCTCTGTGTCATATCTGTTCGGTTATGGCACTGAGCGGCATACAGAACGCTTGTGAACAATGTTCCTTCTTTGCTCCCATTCCTTATCTACCCCTTGTTACACTTTCGTCAATGTAACATCATATCGGCTTCATCTGATGGCTTCCTATGATTTGCATATTATTCTTAAATATGTGTGTTGTATTTCTACAGGTGAAATTTTTGCATTAAAGTTCGATTTCCGTGTGATTCTGAATTATCCTTAATTTATGGACCTGGGTGTATTTTAAATGAGGATATGTGAATGATATAAAAGATTAATTTTCTTCTTCTTCTTTTTTCTTTATTTTCTTTATTTATTTTCTTTATTTTTTTTTATTTTTGCAAAATTTATTAATGCTTTATATAGGCTAACGCAAACTAGTGCCCTGTAAATATCGCCAAATTTCAGAAGATTAAATACAAAACAGTTATTTATAACAGACAAGATATTTTTAAAAATAAAATAGTCACAGATTGCTATTTACATGTCAATGAATAATTGCACTTAATTGTATAAAAAAAATGTTACCTGTGCACATGCATATTTGAAATTGTTACACACGCATATTTGTAACTGAAGATAAATATGCCATGCATATTGTAATAAGTTATATTTTACACATTGATTAGTGAAAGAAATAACATTTTTTTTTTAAATCGTTTTATTATTAAATAAATAATCCTAAATTACGTAATTCAGTTATTTTTGTCCTTCATAACTGTAAACAATACTTAAAAAAATAATAATAATAATATTTTTGTAATGAATTTTATTTTGAGTATTTTTGAACAGGAAAAAGTATTTTATAAAAATATTTACGTTGTACACGACGCATAATAAGATCAATTAAACTTCTTTAATAAAAGAATTTCATTAAAAATAATATCTAAAAGATTGAGCTACATTACATTGCAAAGTTTTTCATATATGAGATAGTCCATTAAATTTTGAGAAATGAAACTTCTCTGTTCCCGAGAAAAATTTAATTTAAACTCTCCGAAAGGTTTTTTTTTTTTTTTTTTTTTTTTTTCCTTAAATGAAAGTATTTTGAGAAATCTTCTGCATTTAATGAAAAAGTAAAACTAAGTACAAGAAAAAGAGATGTCATAATAAAGTACCAGAAAAGACATTATTGTTTCAAAAGTTGAAATTAATGGAACTTATTGGCATAGCAATATAAAAAATAGAGGAAAAAATGCAGGACAGGAACAAGTATAAAGAAATAAAAATAAATCATTCCTAAAGTATTACGAAATTCTTTATTACTTTTTTCTTTCAATTTAATAAAACATATAGAAGTAAAGTGTAATTAAACATCTTAAATTTCAAATTATATATTCATTACGTTATCTTTAAAAAGAAATTATTTCATTACTTTTTATTCAAATTTTTAAAATTCATCTCATTAATAATAATTGAATTAGTAATAACTTGTTATTTTGTTGATATTTATCAAATAACGCTTGTTTTCGAATGACACATGGCTTCGAATAAGAAAAAAGGTATAAGATAACAAATTTTCTAATTAATTACATGTATACTTCATTAATTTTTTAATTTTTTATTTTACTTAGCAGCTTGACTTGAGATATGTGTTATACTTTTTATTACGTTACATTTCGTTCTTTTCTTAAGATACAAAATAATCTGGTGTGTCACTCACAAAATTTTCTCTTAGCTTGCATTTCAATACCATAAAAACAGATTGCATATTAAGTCTTTAGATTAATAGCATAAGATAATAAAGTCCAATGTAATTTTGAAAGACTCTAAAATAGATTTAGGAACAGTATTATTTGACATGTAATTCTGCGTGAGAAAAGAATAATCATATGTACACTGCTCGACATTGAAAATGCAACACCAAGAAGGAATGATAATAACGAAATGAAATTTGTGGGACACATATATTATAGTAGGAAGAACAATTGATTAAAATTTCAGGAAATGTGGAGTAATATGTACAGAGAAAACAGTACATAAAGCAGCGACCTCTGTGAGCAATAACAGCACATATCTGCCTAGGCATTGAATCGAACAGCGATTGGATGACATGTACGGGTAGAGCACTTCATGAAGCTTCAACACGATACCACAATTCATCTATCGAAGTTACTGGTGAGTGGTGGGGAGCCAGTAACTTTTCAATGATTAAACAGTCATTTTCATTGGTGCGAGATCAGGAGAACGCGCTGGCCAGAGCAACAGTCGAACACATTCAGAATCAAAGAAGGTCCGGACAATACAAACAACTTGTGGTCGTGCATTATCTTACTTAAATTTTGCGCTACGGAAGCCTCGAATACAGGGCAGAGGGGCGGGCCTTAACTCATCAGAAATTTAATGGCCGCTGTTCAGAGTGCCAGAAATACGAACATGAAGTAATCGAGACGTGTATCCAACGGGAACCCATAACATCATTGCAAATGATGGACAGTATGATGATGTCGAATCCCAGCTGGCAATGTGCATTATTCATAATGGCGTTAAATACGGATAAGGCAATCTTGATGCTGTAAACAGGATTGTGATTTGTCTGAAAAGTGACTTACGCCATTCCTGCGTCCAGGTTCATCGTTGATCACACATTAATGGCGCCCATATCAGTGATGCAGTTTTGAGGGTAATCAGAATTTTGGTAGCCGCATACTGAGTCACCACCTTGATTGATGGTATGTTGTACCATTGGATACACGTCCCCGTCACCTCTTGTTTTCATTCCCGCCACTCTGAATACCAGCCATTACATTTCTGACGAGTTAAGGCCCATAGCTCTGCCCTATGTTCAAGGCCTCCGAAGCGCAACATTTAAGCAGGAAAATGCACGACTGCAAGTTGTCCATTTTGTCTAGACCTTCATTGATGCCGAATGTGTTCGATTGTTGCTCTGGCCAGCGCGTTCTCCTGATCTCGCACTAATGAAAATGACTGTTTAATCGTTGAAATGCGACTGGCCCCCCACCACTCACCAGTAACTTCGATCGATGAATTGTGGCATCGTGTTAAAACTTCATGAAGTGCTCTACCCGTACATTTCATCCAATCGCTGTTCGATTCAATGCCTAGGAAAATATGTGCTGTTATTGCTCACAGAGGTCGCTGCTTTATGTACTGTTTTCTCAGTACATATTACTCCAAATTTCCCGAAATTTTAATCAATTGTTCTTCCTACTATAATGTATGTGTCCAAAAAATTTCATTCCGTTATTATCATTCCTTCTTGGTGTTGCATTTTCAATGTCGAGCAGTGTATATATAACCAGACTTGAAGAGCAACAGAAATACAAATATTTCTACAACGTTATTAAAAAATATTAAGCGCAGAGAGCAGTTTCGGTAGCGTACGTGCCGTCATCCGTGCAGATCATCATCATCATCTTCACGCGAAGTTCAGGAGTGCGTACGGGGATCAAGACAACCGCTTACCTCCACTTGAAGTTGTAGATGCATGATAAGGTGTTACATGTCCAGTAAATTCGGTCTTGTTGGTTTGAAAGAGTTCTAGAAGAACTCGAAGTGATGATATGACGTAGACAAAAAAAATGACGAAGTGGAACTGGATTGTCCATTGTCTGGTTACCTAGTGCTGGGCACTTTACACCCAGACTAAAGTTATGAGTCTATATTCTATTAAATGAGCCACAATTAAGTTTAGCAGCAGGTTTTAAAAAATAAATTTAAAAAACTTGCGTAAAATAGGATTAAAAAATATTAGGCAAAAAATAAAATAAAAGGAGTAAATTAGAATAATATATTGAGAAATATAAAAAAAAGTTCTAGAAGAACTCGAAATGATGATATGACGTAGACAAAAGAATGACGAAGTGGAACTGGAATTGGAACTGGATTGTCCATTGTTGGGTTACCTAGTGCAGGGCACTTTACACCCAGACTAAAGTTATGTGTCTATATTCTATTAAATGAGCCACAACAAAGGTTGGCAACAAAGTTTAGCAGCAGGTTTTAAAAAATAAATTTAAAAAACTTGCGTAAAATAGGATTAAATAATATTAGGCAAAAAATAAAATAAAAGGAGTAAATTAGAATAATATATTGAGAAATATAAAAAAAAGTAAAATTTAGTTCTCAGTTCCTAAGATGAAAAAGACAAATAGGTAGAAAGGGGGTAGCCGAGGCGAAGACCCAAAAAGACAATCTGTCCACACACAAAAAAAAAAAAAAAAAAAAAAAAAAAAAAAAAAAGGCGCTTAACATTTATATATAGTTAATACATTTATATATAGTTAAATTAAGATTAACTGAAAAGAATAACAAGGGAGTGAGGGTTTACGTGCAACAGTGTTGAGGTTAATCCCCAACTACTGCGTAAGATTAAGATTCCCAAAGGAATGTTAATATAAATTTGATTTTTTTATATATATATATTATTATTTTAATTTAATATAATAAGGGCAAGGCAAGGAGATTAAGAAAAAAGTTAGGTCTCCAAAACCATAGAAAAACGCGGGTGTTTTCTTTTGGAAGGAGAGTGAATATCGTAATCTGGCAGCTCAGCGATTATGTCGTTATTGAGGTTGTTAATATTATCGTAAAATGTTTCAGATAATTTTCTGATACGATCATGAAATGAAGTAGCATTTAGGTCTTTTCTTACGGTTGTATTTCTTAAAAATCTGTTACCGTGTCTGATTTGTCGGAGGGTTTTTTCATGGGTGCCAGCCATGAGTTTAACCCTTTAACGTTCACTACTTAATTTATTTTAAAAATTACTAAATTAATTTTAAAAATGGCTTTCAGACACATAGCTGATCATAAATATTTAAATAATAAGAAAATTAGCATTTTTCCTTTTCGAGAAATTTTCGGTTTGAAACATCTGTAAGTAAACCTTATTAAATTCAAATAATATTTAATTTAATAAATAAATCGCTTTATAAGTAAACATTATCGACAACAAAAACTCGTAAAAGTTGCATAGATCCCAACATTTAAATATATTCCGGAGTATCTTAACCCTTTGCGGGGCAACGTAATTCGGATCATTTAAATTACACTGCCACCGGAATTTACGAACATAATTAAAATAGAAGAAATTTTAAATTTTCACGTTGAAAAAAGGGCCTTTTCTGCTATGTTATAAATGTAGATTTTTGCTAAAAAATTTCCGGGATGAGTTTTTGCACTTGAGAATTAAAATTAGGTGTTCCATCAGCGGGAACACTGCGACTGAAAGGGTTAATCGAACTTTTACATGCGAATCCCCATATGGAACAGACGTAAGTCAGAATGGGTAAAATGTAGGTATTGTATAAAAGATGTTTATTTTTAATAGAAAGATTTACCTTTAAATAGTGAGTCAAGAGATTTTTTAATATTGGAAGCTTTAGCTCTAGTAACAGTTATATGATTGTTAAATGTGAGTCTGCGATCGAGATGAACGCCAAGGTATTTAGTGTCATCCTGCCAGGTAAGAGCAGTGTTATTAATAATAATTCTATTAGAGTAGTTAATTTTGCGTGAGAAGTAGACCGCGGAGGTTTTAGTTTCGTTTATTTGACCAAGTGGACCATTGCTCTGCTCATATACATAGGGAGGGAGGCAGACTTTAGAGTCACAGAAGCAACCGATAGGAATTTAAGAAACTGAAGCTGTAAGCCAATAGGAATTTGGGATGTAGAGAGCTATGTAAAAATTACGAATATGTGGATTTTATTTTTCCAACAATTCGAGAGGGGGATACAGCAAAAACGCAAATAATGATATTTTTATGATTTTTATAGATTCTTAAAATTTGGAACAAGTATGTTGTGTAGTATAAGTATTTTAACATTGTGTACATATTTATATATCAATAATCATATGTATTTAATACAATGGCTTTGTTTGAATTGAACTTTATTATAACACTTTTAATATTAATTATTAATACAACTATGTAATAGTTACGGGTTTAATAAACTGTTTAAGCTGTAAAATGAGGGTTAATGTAAATTGATGCATAACTTAAGTTTAAATTCACGTCACAATAATTGTATTTTTTTTTAAAGTAAGGTTATTAATGAAGGTATTTAAGATAATAATTAAATTATTGTAATTAATTGAAATTGGTTTTAATGTGTGTCTTTAAATAATATGAAATGTTGCCTACACAATTGTTTATATCTCAGTTGTTAATTTCAATTATTATTTGTTAATTTTTCAACTCGTAAATTGTCTAAAATCTCATTTTAAACTAAATGCCAATTATTTTTCTACGTTATGTTCATAATACTACATTAATTTTGTGAGGAATATGTGGTCTCCATTCCTCAATCTTAAATTAATCTAATTTAAGTAGTAAATAAGAGCACGAGACAAAGTTAAATACAAACAAACAAAGTTTATTAACGATCAATTTTAAGGCGGGTGTTGTGCTAACTCAGATTTAACTCTCTGATAACTTTAGGGGATAACTTCAGCAATTCATTAAATAAACGTAAATTAATCTCACCAATACAGATACTGTCGACGATTGTTCTTTGCCTATCCACAATGCTCCGTTGATGACAGGATTCCCTTGGTTCACCTAACTTCGCATTAACGATGAGTACCTTCCAAAACGACTGTGACATTCATAAAAATAAGAACTAATCACAAAAAGGCACTTAATCAAACTCTTTCTCCGTCGACTCTGCACCACTCTCGTACTCTCCTCTTCACACTTTTTCATCCTTCACACATCCATATTTATATCTAAGATTGATCCATTCCATTCACTTCATTTAGTTCTACGACTTCTCCTTATTCACTCGCGCTTCGCAACTTGTGAACTTAGCTGCAGCGCCATGCTGACGTGACTTCTACTACACACCTACCTTACAATTTATTGAATATTTCATGTCTTTCTCGTTATGTTTCAATTTTTCTTGATTAGGTTTTTTCTTTGTGCAGTAATTATTAACTTCATTTTAATTTTTTGCTTTGTTACATATGATCTTGCAAAGAATTCGGCGCCTAGAAAACTTGCTTAAACCTCTCCACCCGTCTTAAGACGTGGAGGCCTCTGCCCTTCTTCTTTTTCTAATTTTTTTACTCTTATTCTCTGATCATATTTCCTATATATGACCCCATCCCCTAATCTTTCAGAAAATATTCATATTAACATTTTTAAATATATTTTGTCTTGTATAAACCATAATTTCTATATGTGGTTCTTTGTTTATTAATTCAAATCTTCCTACATTGTGTTTGATGATTGTAATGATGAATTATTATTATTATTACTATTATCTAAATATATACATATATAGGGATAATATACATATATAGGCGTAATATACTTTACTATATTACGCCTCTGACACAGATATTATGACATTACACCGCTGACTTTTTAAGCCCTCACATTATGCATATTAGTTTGTAGACTATAAACGTTTCTTTTTGTATAACCTTTTATTTTTACTTCCATTATCCGACTACTGTAGGTAATGGAAGTACTGTATTCGATCCAAAAATTCGATATCGAATATTCAGATTACTTGCATGTTTTAAGGTCTTCTGAGTCCAAAAATGTAGTTTTTGGCATCAGTGTGTTTACATGTGTGTGTATGGTTGTGGGGAATATTCTGCCTATCATATCTCCGAAACTAATAAAGATAGAACTACGAAACTTCAGAATTGGGACAGGTCTAGTTTTTCAGATGATTATTTTAATTTTTGGTGAAAACTGGAAAACATGAAGTGGGATATTTGGAACCGGAAGTGGGACCGTAAGTACGTATCTCAAAACTGGTTTTAACGATTTTCTTCAATGTTGCTACATAAACACTTTATTAGATGTCTTTTCATATAAATTAGTTGGTTAGTTCAAGAAAATTGATTGACGTTTTGTGTAAATAGCTCAATTTCAGGTCTTTGAAGTGCGTTTACTAAAAAACAGCTGCGCAGATTTTTTTATTCAATCTCGCCATATTAATCCCCTTTCAGATATCCTTTTGTATGTAATTATTGTTTTCCAGTCAAAATTTGAATATGAAAGTTTTGGTAAAAGTCGGTATCTCAAAAACGGCTGTAACGATTTTCTTGAAAATCGTTACATAAATCCATTGAAGATATCTTTTCTAATGCATTATTTGGTTATTACAGGAAAATTAACAGTCATCCTGTTTAGGTATATCTCAGAAATTAATATTTCAAAAAATGGCTCAACCGATTATTTTTTCCCTTATTATTTTTTAACTCTCTATGTAAATATGTTTTATGTCTTCACACGTGTTTCAACTTTCTCTTACCGGATAATTTTTAGATGTCTTATTTGTAAATTCATTTTATGTCTTCTGATCACATTATTTTAAAAATTGAGTGTATTGCGTGTTATAGTGTGTAATGAAAGTCATGTGGTTGTTTCACATCAGATTTTTTTACCCTGCATTATATATTTTGAAAATACGAGTACATACTGGAAAATAGTTTTCAAAATATTTTGATAATGTATTTACATTTAAAGGTCTTAGTACTAAAGTTTTCATTGATTTGCATACTTTAATAATAAATCAATGTTGCATTTACACAAGCAAACCAATTTCAAAAGTTTATACATGTTTCATATATCATAATTTATTTTTATTTTTATTATTATTATTTATTTATTTATTTTTTGGTAAAGGGAAAAGACACTTCAAAATTGCATATTACTATAATAATTGCTTTAATTAATTCAAACTAAAATATTTGAACACTTGTATGGTATATATTGTTTTTTCAATAGAAAATATCCTCTGTTATTTGAAATATAAAAAATATGAATATTTTTTATTGCATTCTTCTAACTAAGATCGTCCACATTTTATATGTATGATTAAAACAACTATTTAACTTAACATATGAAGATTGAATTTTAATACTTTTCCCGAGTTATTTCTTCATGATAAATTATATAATTAAAATAATGATCGATAACGTTTCACTGTTAAATATTATTTCTAATTATTTGCTTCTATTTTTATTAATGATAATATTTAGTTACGAAATATAAGTTTCAGTTTTTCACTAAAAATATATTATAATTATTGTGTTTAGACGCATAAAATTTTTCTATTAAACTACATTGATATAATTTAGTTTAAGCAGAAATACAAATATTGAAATTTTTTCTTCATTTTCTTACATCTTTGTACATTATGCTTTTTTCAATTTAAATAACTTACGATTCTTAACTCCTAACTTCACAAAACCTTCAAAATTTTTCCGAGAACAACAATAATAAATACAGAAAATATGACTACTTTCCCGTAGAGTGTAATAATAATTCCTACAGAAAATTTCTTATTCATACTTATGTGTGTTTCTCTTATCTTTTATCTGATTTTTCCATTTCTCTAAAATATGTATTATAAACTTTAGTGAAGATTAAAATCATAAATTTCATTACATGTGGAATTCTGGAAGAAACTTCTCATAAAACCTCTCATAACTTCTCATATGGCATTTTTTTTTTTTTTTAGAAAAATATGTATTCTAGTCAGTAACTGCCTAATGCCAGAATTTTGAGATAAGTAAATTCTAGCAATACATTTTCCGTTTCATAACATAGTGTATGAACCAATTTCCTTCTTGAAATAATACATATGAAATCACTTATATTTATTAGGAAAGGTACTCAGGGGTTCTTAAATAATATTTCTCAAACATTACACTATAAATGGCATACAAATACATTTTCTATAAATTCCTATAAAAATGTTGAAAATATTGAAACTTTTTATCCGTTTTCTTACATCTTTGTACAATTGTACATCATGCAGTTTTCATTGATTTAAACATAAGTTATGATTCTTAACTCCTAATTTCCAAAAAACTTCAAAATTCTCCCTAGAACCACAGTAATAAATATAGAAAATATTACTACATTTCCGTAGAGAGTAATAATAATTTCTACAGAATTTATATATATATATACCTATGTGCGTTTTTCTTATCTGATATTTCAATTTCTGTAAAATATACATTATAAACTTAAGTGAGGATTAAAATCATAAATTTCAATAGATGCGGAATTCTGGAAGAAACTTCTCATAAAATTTAATATGACATTTTTCTGATTTCTTTAGAAAAATATATATTCTAGTCAATAACTACCTAATGCAGGAATTTTGTAATAAGTAAACTCTCGCAATACATTTTCTGTTTCAGAACCAATTTTGTTCTTGAAATAATAAGTATAAAATAAATTCACTCATATTTTTTAGGAAATGTACTCAAGGGTTCTTAAATAATGTTTCTCAACCATTACGCTATAAATTGCATAATAAATACATTTTCTATGAATTTGTATAAAAATAAATTTGCAATTAGTGAAAAAATAACAAACATTTTCAGTAATTGCATGTAGAGTAAGTAATTTTCAAGACAGGAGGTAAAATTACAATGTAAGTTTGTTTTATTGTTCAGAGGTTTTAGCATACATACATTTTTTTTTAATCTTTAATTTTGTCTTTTTGAAAATATTTAACTATCGCTGATTACAATTTCGGTAACTATATTGTTGCTAGCAGATGATTGTGTCTAACTATATCTACGTGTGTCTAACTATATCTATAAATTTTAGAGTTTACATTACTTCTGTTAATATAAAATTTGGGCTATTATTTCAGAAGAGCTTTCGTTGCTATAGAAATTTAAGTAACTATATCAGAGAAATAAATAAATAAATAAAATGAAGATGCTTTTAAAGAAAGTAGAAGTATACCATTCAAATCATATCTTAAATACTTAATTTATTTGAATTTTATTACTTATATATCATATAAAATAGCTTAATAAAGTTCATAAGGCAAGTAAAATCCACTCACCTCGTTTATGAGTATCCTCTGCGATTTCACATCTCGAGAACAGAACCATTCTTCAAGCTATCAAAGACTTTCGCTTTCAGGAATTATCATCTAGAGTCGACTGACGATGTTTAAATATATAATTTGAAATACATTAAATAATCTGTATTATTATAATAAATTAAACCAGCATACTTTCACTTGGTTTTGAATGTAAATTTAAATAGAGTGGGAACAAAACAGAAACCCATATGTATTCTTCGATTACATTTTTTATTCTGAAACATAGAAGAGATAAAGAGAAAAACAAACAGATGCATACTACATGTACATAGATTTCAGTCGGCCAATTACAAAACTGATTCGTTAGGATGACGCTCTAGTGTAGGTGTATATCAAAGAAGGAAATTCAAATGTTTTTCGAATAATATGGAAAAGAAAGTTTTAGTAATAAAAGAAAATGTTATTTCAGTTTATTTTTCACTAACACCCCTGCGTAAACTCGATGACATTTAATCACAGTTTAAAATAGAAATTCTCAATTTGCTTTGCTAAAGACTTGTCTCGGCAGAGGTTTGGCCAGGACGTCAGCGATCATTTTTCCGTATTGGTATATTTAATCTTTACACTGCCCTGTTCAACAAGGTCTCTGATCAGTTGATACATCAGTTCTATATGCTTCGTTTTCTGTCGAAATTTGTCATTTTCATCGAATTTGATACAAGAAAGATTGTCTTCATAAAGCGTACTAGGATAATTTTGCTTGAGATCAAGTTCTTCTAACAGATTTAAAAACCGTTTCACTTTCTGTGCGAACACTTGCTGCGGAAATATATTCCACCTCTACTGACGACATGGACACAGATTTTGGCTTTTTGCTGTTCCAATATACAGAGTTGGCTCCTATACAGAATAAATTTCCTGTTGTTGACTTGCGATCCCTGGGATCATTTTCCCAATCGGAATCTGCATATATCCTCAAGGTAGGTTCTTTAGTGTAATTATATGTCGATTTGAGATTAATTGTTGTTTTTAAATATCTAATTTGCCTTTTTACCGTTTCCCAATTTTTTGCTCTTGATTGCTGATTTCTTCTACTCAAAATATTTACCACGCACTAATATCCGGACGTGACAATCTTGAGATATATAACAATGCGCTAAAGCCTGTCTATATTTTGTATTTTCTGGTAAAAAATTTTCTTCGTCATTTAATTTTATGTAACCTGTCTCCATAAGAGTTTCTGTAGGTTTTGAAATGTCTAAGCTGTATTTGACTATAATTTCTCGTATTTTGCGTATTTTTATTAGGACGATTAATATTTATCCCAAGATATTGTTTTGCTTCTCCCAAGTCTGTTAACGGGTATTCTTGTTTCAGCTTATTTATGATTTCATTTATTTGTTTATATTTCCTCGCTATTAGAACGTCATCAACATAAACAAGTATGTAATAAGTAGTTACATCGTTTTCTTTACGTTTATAAAGACATTTGTCGAATTGACTTTGATTAAAACTTAAATTAGGTAATGACTCATTCAATTTTAAATTCCATGCTGTCGCGGCTTGCTTCAGCCCGCAGATTGCCTTTTTTAATTTGCATACAGTATGATCTTCCCTGTATACAACATAACCTTCGGGTTGATGCATATAAACATCTTTACTCAATTCCCCATGTAAAAATGCAGTCTTGATATCAATATGTCTAAGACTTAAATTCTTATAAAGACTCATCGCCAAAAAGCTTCTCAAAGTTGTGTGAGACGCTACGGGTACGAAAGTCTAATCGTAGTTTATCCCATATTTCTGTGAAAAACCCTTAACAACCAGCCTAGCTTTGTATTTTTCTACACAGCCCTGATTGTTAAATTTTGCCTTGAATGTCCATTTGCATCCTACTACTTTCGTCCCTGGTAAAGCCTCCACTAATTCTCTGGTGTTATTCTGCTTGAGTAAATTTATTTCATCTAATGTAGCATTAATCCAGTTTTCCTTTTCTACAGGGTTTTGTATACTTATTATGTCATCCCAGCATTTTGGTTCGTCAATTCCTTTATTATGTATTGTGGATGCAAATCTATCTAGTGGTACGCTCTTATTAGATCTTTGTGATCTACTGGAAATATTCTGTGAATATTCTGACACAACACTATCATCGGTTTCATCTACTTCTGAATTCATTATTTGCAGACTTGGTGATGGATTTTTATTGTCAGATCTCTCATCATTGTTTTGTGATATTTCAAACTTAAGTATCGCTTGTTTCTCATTTTCCACAAATTTTACTGTTCGACTAATAATTATGTTTTCGCCATTCTTGCAGATCCTATATCCTTTGCTTCTATTATCGTACCTTATGAATATATATCTTCCTGTGCCGTATTATCTAATTTTCCCTGTGTACTTTTTGTACATATGCGTAGGCACGACAACCGAATGGTTTTAACATTGATAGGTCAGGTTTTCAATCCATCCATAATTCATAAGGAGTCAATTCACCGAGGAAGTTGGGAGTCTATTTTGAAAGTAAACGATAGTATTGATTGCCTCCCCCCAGAAGGAATTTGTTAAATTGCCATCTTTTAATAAACAACATGCCATCTCAACTAAAATACAATTTTTATGTTCAGCAGAAAACTGCATAGGGAACTTTGAATTTGTAGTCTATACCTTATTTTCTTAAGTATTCATCTAATTCTCTTCCAGTATATTCTCCTCCATTATCGGAGAGGATTGCCTGCACAGTTCTCCCAAATTTTTTTTGATGTCATCGTGATGTATTCCTTTAATTCTGAAAAAAACTTCATCCTTATTTCTCAATAAGTATATGATGGGGAATCGACTAAAGTCGTCTATGAAAATCAAAAAATAGTACTTTCCACCGACCGTAAGAGTTTACATGGGCCCACATAAGTCGGTGTGTACCAACTTTAATGCTTTTTTTTGCTCTAAATTGAGACTTTTTGGGATAGAGATTGTTGGTTAATTCAGATAATATGCAAGTTTCGCATGCATTATCATTTTCACAATTATCTAGTTTTATCCCAATTGCCATGTTATTATTTACTGTCTTATACGATTAATGTTTCTGTGGCCTAATTTAACATGCCATTTATCTATATAATTTTTATTTTCACATGTTTTTATCATGTTTATAGTGTGTGCTGTATCATAGTTTACTTCACATTCATATGAATTAATATAATGTGTTATTAATATAACCTTCAATGCTTGTTTTTCCCTCATGCCTTATTTTACATGATTTGTTTTCAAATATTGCTACACTCCAATTTTCAGTTGCCCTTTTTACAGCTATGAGGTTTGTCTCTATTTCTGGTACATACAAAACATTTTTCAATATTATGCTGTTATCAGGATTTATGGTGTTTCATTTCACAGACACGTGACCCAGGATTTTATCTCCTATCCATTCGCGATTGTTACGCATAAGTTATTGTAATTAAATTCATGAAATTTACTCCTATCATTGCAAACATGCGATGAACAGCCCGAGTCTCCATACCAATTACTGGATTTCTCATCGATAAATAGAGTAAATATTTTATCATTAGATTTTTTATTTGCAATCTCGGTAATAAGAGCCCCATCCGCGTTATGTCTGTCTTGAGAGTACATGCCAGATTTGAAATGTGGTCTGTCATATTATTGGCTTTTATATGCTTCGTTGTTTTATTTTTATTTTTAAGGTTCCAACATTCTTCAGTTCTATGCGATTTTCGTTTACAATAGCGACAAAACATTGAATTTTCTGGTATTGGTTTTAATTTTACCTTCAACACAGAATTACTTTCAGGTTTGTTTTCTTTTCTTTTAGAATATTTGTCGATAAGCTTAGAGTGTATAAACTCTGGTGTCAGATCATTTTCATCCCGAGACTCTAAAGCAGTAATAAGAACATCATAACTCTGATTTAGTGAACAAAGCATTAGCGCTGAAAGATGTCTATCATTTATATCCTCCCAAATGGAGGTTGATTGATCTAGTAACTGATAAATCTTATACTATTAAGTGAGCAATATTTGTATGTATATTTCACTGATCTCGAAAACGGTAGCTCGGACAGTCACGAGATTTAACACTAAGGTGCATCCCGAAGGGTCATTGTGCACATCGAAGTCAGATTTTCGAATTTTTGATTAGTTTTTTCTTAATTAATTAAAATGTGAAAATCATAACCTTCTAATTTCTGATAAAAAAAAAAAAGCCATTTAAATTTTAACATTTTATCCATAATTTAATTGTTGCCAATTTTTTTTTCGACAAAATAATAATAATAATTAAAAAAAAACGTACATTTATTTAAAATGAGGACAATAAATCAGAAAGATTAGAAAATAAATTAGAAATATCACTCGCATCGTTACAAATAAGACACCAAATGAAAGGGAAAATTTTTGTAAATACGATGCATTAAACAGCTTATCAATCGGATGATTAGTTTTTTCTTAATTAATTAAAATGTGAAAATAAAAACCTTCTAATTTCTGATAAATAAGACATTTAAATTTTAAAATTTTATCCATAATTTAATTGTTGCCATTTTTTTCGACAAAATAATAATAATTAAAAAAAAAAAAAAAAAAAAAAAAAAAAAACGTACACTTATTTAAAATGAGGAAAATAAATCAGAAAGATTAGAAAATAAATTAGAAATATCAGTCGCATCGTTACAAATAAGATAGCAAATGAAAGGGAATTTTTTTTTAAATCCGACGCATTAAACAGCTTATCAATCGGACAATTAGATTTTTTTAAATTAACTAAAGTATGAATTTTAGGTGGCAACAGCAGAAGATTGTATGGAAACCGTTAGGAGAAAAAAAAAATGAAAAATCTGCTTCACATTAAGTCACATGATTTTTAAGTGGGATTAAAAATTGCAGTTTTCAAATTCTTTTAAATTTTCTCTCGCGAACACAAAAATATAATATACAGCCTGTACCCCACAAGATCAACTTGCATTTTAAATTTCATCAATTATTTTGGTTAATAAACAAAAGTTTTTTTTTTTCAAATTAAGTTTTATTCTATTTTCGAAAAGATTTATGTGATCATAGATATAATAATATATATAGATCTATCATCCCCATATTATCGTGCAAAGATTTTTGATGCCGAAAAAAAAGCTTTGGAATCAGCCATTAAGTGGTATTGAAGGAAAAAAAAGAAGAATGAATTTGAAACTATATCTGGGGCTTTTCATTCACCTTTAGTAAATAAATTATTCATGAATTTTATTTGCTAAAACATTCGTGCATATTCCCGTGTGTATTCACTCGGGGAAAGACTGTCATATTTTGGTAAAATCGCCGTCTATTCCCGAGTGAAAAGGAATCACTTTTTTGTCCCCAATGATCAATCTATATATTATTACCATATCTATGTATGTGATACGATAGATTAATAATTTGGGTTTAAAAAATTTTTTTAAATAGATTATTTAAACTCTATGAACCATATTTTTATTTTATCAGCTTCATTAACAGATCCTGCTGGGCGATTTTTTAAATTTTGGTGTTTAAGTACACCGAATGTTTTTCGACAAGAAGTTTAATATAGCAACAGCCATTTTAATCTAAGTAGCGCATCAAATATATAAAAACATAAATGATTTATTTTTACACAAAATTTACAGAACAAATGCAGTTTTAAAGCTAGGAAATTTATTTCAACAAGCACTATTTTAAACCTAAAAAGCATTAAAAATATAAGCAGAATATAAAGGATTCTTATGTATAAACAAAAAATAGTCTGATAAAATTATTAGCAAAATAGTCTTCCCCTTTTCATACAAAAAAAAAAAAAAAAAAAAAAAAAAATCCATCGCTAATATGGCGACAAAAATTCAAAAGCCGCCAATGGAGCGACATAATAAAGTTGTGTAACACGATAATGTTTACCTATTTATTTATTTTTTTATATAATAATCACTATGCTGATTTATCATACAAACAAATGAACCTCTGTGTGTTACTGCACTCTCACGCTGTCGAACAGAAATATTTGAAAAATTCAAATCAATATTTAAATAAATAAATAAAAATATGTTTAATGGGAAATATATATAACCATAAAAAGATTAGTTGTCTAAAATACGGCAGAAATAGCGTTCATAGCATATTGTTTCAAGGGATTAAGTCTTATTGTTACAATGGATTAAGTCTAAAATGGTGACAAAAATTCAAAAGCCGCCAAAGAGAACTATATTAAGGCTGTACTATCAGGTTTACAACCCATGAATTATATATAAACACAAAAAATTAATTGTCTCATGCGACAGACGTAGCCGGTCACAGCATATTGTAATATTTGGCGTGAAATTGCTGTCATTTAATGGTTGATTGGATAAACAAAAAAAAAAAAAAAACATATGAAGTAACGTAAAAGCAAATATTATGTTCTCTAAACGCAGTTACGTTTGAGTCCAGTCCGAGTTACATGTGAACAACACGTATAGTGTTGTTCACATGTAACTGGGATTCAAATATAAAAGGGAAACTCCAATTTTTTCGATACTATCTATTTCGAAACTGTTATATAATAAGCACCTAAATGGAAGCTCATTGGTAAACTATTGTCGCAGGTAATAGGGACAAGCGCCCGAGTTGCAGTGGATGACCAAATCGCTGCTGAATGCAGCAGGGACCTGGAGCGAGCTTTTGAACAATTTCAGTAATTTATTTTATTTTATTTTTATAAAGCTATATAGAAACGAGTTTCCTTTAAATTTAGTGGCCAGCGAAGCGGGCAAAGCCTGCTAGTTTGTGTTAAGTGTTCAACTATATCTCCACCTTCAACTAATTTCTTAGAATATTGCTTTCTCAGCAAAAAAAGTTTACTGTTGAGTATCGAGTTCGTGTACACCTTTTAAGGCATTCCAGCATTCTCCAGCTGTTTGAAGATTTTTCACGTGAATAATTTGGTTGTCTTCTATCCACAGATTTATTATAGTGCAAGCTTTTCGGTTTTTTGCGTTCCATGCATCAGTTATGAGATTTGGAGGATCATTAATTACAACAGTATATAAATCTTCTTTTTGGAGATACATCTCCAATTTAAATTTTTAAACATCATAGTTTTGTGAGTTTAATTTTTCTATTACTGTGTCTTTGAGGATACTCCTTTTATTATTTCAATTTTACTTTTTCTCAAATACAATAATTGATAATTTATTTTGATCATTTAAATATTTATTTAATTTAAATCGTTCATATATTTACTTTTACTTTCGTTTTAATATTCACTTACGCGTTTTTAAGAAACGTATATTTACTTCAGCTTACATTTTATTTTTTATTTATTTATTTTACTATTATTTTTTTCAATGTAGCTATTTCTTGAAATATGTAAAAAAAAACTTTTCTCAAAAATAAATTTAAAATGTCAGTTCAGTGCGCCAGTTGCATAACCTTTTAAAGAAAGCAGAAGTATACCATTCAAATCATATCTTAAATACTTAATTGATTTGATTTTTATTACTTATATATCATATAAAGTAGCTTACTAAAGTTTAGAAGGCAAGTAAAGTCCACTCACCTTGTTTATGAGTATCCTCTGCAATTTCACATCTCCAGAACAGAAACATTCTGTAAGCGATTAGGGACTTTCGCTTTCAGGAATTATCATCTAGAGTCGACTGATGCTGTTTAAATATATAATTTGAAATATATTAAATAATCTGTGTTATTATAATGTATTAAACCTGCATACTTTAGCTTATTTTTGAATGTGAATTTAAATAGAGTGGGAATAAAACAGAAACCCACATGTATTCTTCGATTACATTTTTTATTTTGATACATAGAAGAGAGAAAGAAAAAACGAACAGATACATACTACATGTACATAGAATTCAGTCGGCCAATCACAAAATTGATGCATAATGATGACACACTAGTGTAGGTGTATATCAAAGAAAGAAAGTCAAATGTTTTTCAAATAATATGAAAAAGAAAGTTTTAGTAATAAAAGAAAATGTCATTTGAGTTTCTTTTCCCCACCAACAGATACTTCTAATACTTAACTTTAATCACAAAATTCCATAATAGTATTAAAAACATTATTAATTTTTGGTGAAACTGGCTGCATTTTTTTTTTTTTTTTTTTTTTTTTTTTTTTTTTCTGCTGAGTGAAACATTTTTAGCCAATTTTATGTTTTTCAAGGATACAGAATAAAAACATTACTTTCATTTTCCCCTATCCCATATGTTATTATTATTCTTTTTAATATCTTACATGTTAAAATCTGACAAGAATGTCTGACATAATTTAGTATGGAATCAAATTAAGTACTTTTCTAATTTAATATTTACTATTTGAATAGAGTTTAGTTCCAAATCAATATCTGTCATTTCATTTATAAATCTTGCAAGATCAATAAATGTAGTTATTAACATCAACTTGATGGCTTAAAATTTAATTATGCAAATCTCTCCACAAGGCAAATTTTGAAATTATCCATCCGTATTTTATTCATGACATATTTTAGTATTTCTTTATTTATCTGTTTATTATTCATAGCATCGCAAAATTTGTTTTCATATTTTACGTCGAGTTTCTAATTTGCATTTATACGCATCGATTAACATAAAATATGAAAAGAAATCATGCAAAGAAATTTCGTTCATTGTTGTCAATAATTTTTTGCCACTTATCGTATTTTTAAATAAAGGTAACCTTTTTCAGTTTTTTTAAACAATCAGACATACATTTCATGTTATTGGAATAAATATATCTCTGAAATCACTTTTCTTACAAATTTAATTATCTGGTTAACTACAAATTCAGCACTTTTATGCTTCTTCTTGCGTTTTCTATTCAATTTGCTAACTTATATTAACCATGAAGATGCACAAAATACGGAAATGGGGTACATGACACTTTGGTCCCGCCGTTTTGGTCCCGCCACTTTGGTCCCGCCGAATTGGTCCCGCCGAATTGGTCCCGCCACTTTGGTCCCGAGGAAATTTTGGTCCTGCCGTTTTGGTCCCGCCGTTTTGGTCCCGCCATTTTGGTCCCGCCGTTTTGGTCCCGCCATTTTGGTCCCGATATCAGGAATAATCAAAGTATTACAGAAAAATAGCGAAATTCTTTTTCATATTTCAAATTTTTGTCATTTGACTTGAAAACATGGAGGTAGGAAAAGTCAAAATTATTATCATCATCATCATTATTATTATTATTATTATTATTATTATTTTGCAACAGAAAGTTGTAGTAACAAATAAAACTGAAAAAACGTCTAAAATTTTGCAATTTAGAGTTTTTTTTTTGTACGATAGAGGAAAAAGGACAGCAAATACTTGAAGGAACTTCGGGCAAAAGAGAACTTTAACGAATGTTTTCAATTGGAGAGTTGAATATCTACAACCTTTGTTGAAAATGATGTAACTATAGGACACATGGAACAGAAAATTTGTTATTTCGGATCGAATTTTGAATGATAAAGTTATTAGTTATCAGCGTAGATGTAAGCCTTGTTAATTTATCTAAGTCTGCAAAATTTCAGTTTAAATAAAATACAAGGTTTTGAATATAAAACACTGTAATGCGGCTGTTAATTATATCCATAATATTTAGACAGAGTGCTCGAATACAAAATTTGTAGGAAATCGATGCTTTATCGAAGTATCTCCTAAATGTTGGAGTTTAATAATAAAAATGATGCGAAGAACCTAAGTAATGATCTCGGGAATAATTTTTACAGATCTGCTAAACTTAAGTCATTTTCTTCTCTGTCAATCTGGATATATTTGTCAAACACAGGAAATAGTTACATATTATAACCACTTACAATATTGTTTAAGAAAATGTCCATTAAACGCCCCTCCCACCCCCTTTTTTTCTTCAAATGCGCTGAAACAAAACAGTGAAATTCCTTTTCATTGTCTGTGGGAGAAACAAATGTGAAACGAATCCCAAGGTGCTACAGAGATTTCAATATGGCAAAGCCCGACTAAAAAAATTTTTTTAGTGCCCCCCCCCCCCCGAAAAAAAAAAGGCTCCTATTATTATACTATGATTTATAGCAGGCGAGGCAGACTGACTGGAAAAAGTTTAAAAAAAAAAAAAAAAATCTGTTTCTGTTTTTAGTTTTAATAAAATTACTTCACTGAGCCAAATATAGATGTTGCCGGATTATAAGTTTCCGGATTATCGATGCTTCACCGTACGTTAATTGTACAATTTCATGTATTTCAAATGATCTTATGTACAGTACCAATCAAGATTTTATTTTAAAATTTTATTTATAAATTTTTAATTAAAGATTTGTTTAATTAAAAAACGAAAAAAAAAAAAAAAAAAAAAAAAGATATTTTTAACCATTAGTAAAATTTTGTGCCCCTCAGAAATTTCGTGCCCAAGGCACGAGCACCGGGTGCCCGTGCGATAATCAGGCCCTGCAATGCGGACATTGTTTTTAGTCATAGAGACATATCAGACAGATATGTATATTTATTTATTTTTAAACATATTTTTAAACTAAAAAGATAAAAAAAAAAAATTGTACATCAACATTTTCTGAACATTTATGCTTGCAATGCGAGCAGTTAATTAAATATTGGACTGCTTACATTTTTTTCATTTTTAAAATAAAACTATTATAATTGAAAGAAAAGTAATTTATACACATATATACACGGTTAATGTAATTAAATATCACGGACAAACAAACATGCATTTTATTATTATTATTATTATCAATACAACACAGATTTTGAAATAAATTCCTCTTAGATTAATGATAAAAATTAAATCACAATCAAATCGAATGAAACGCATCTCTCTCTCTCTCTCTCTCTCTCTCTCTCACACACACACACACATATATATTCAAATATTCAAAGACGGAAGGAGGCCGCTCACCACTATGCAGCAGTTTTGAATGATTTTAACCTCCAAATGGGGGCTGTGACAACAAATGTCACATAACAATGTGAAATTTTGAAAGAGCCTGTTTCTAGAGGTTAAGTCTCCCCAGTTGCTTATTGCATAAACATTAAAAAAAAAAAAAAAAAAAAAAAAAAAATTACATTTGCTGCCGGATATAAAATCCCACCCGACAGAGGACAGCAATTAATTAAAGAGACAACACACATATATATATTTATGAATAAATTCATATATAAATTCAAAAACTTCATAAATGATCCCAAGCTTATGCTTATGAAGAAGAGTCTATGGTGGGAGCAGGCCAATAATTAGTTCTTTGAAAGAAATAGCTTTCTACCACTAAAAACAAATTATATTTAATATCGTAAGCTTTCCTTTCTTTCTTTTTCCCTTTTTTTAAACAAAATTTTTCTGTATTTTATTATTTTTAAAATAATTCAAACTTTATCAATAAATATAATTAAATGGAGATTCTTTTTTTAATAAGAAGGTACTGTTATTGTTAAAAACTGTTAAAATCACAAAATTTTGTCACTGATAGTAAATTAAAAATTAAATTACAATTGAAGCAAGTTAAATCGAAATCAAATGAAAAAAATCGCAATTAAAAATAAATAAATAAAAATAAAAGTGTAATTACATAAAAAAAGAAAATAATAATAATAAATAAATAAATATATTAAATGCTCGTAAAAAAATTAGTACAAAATTCTCCGAATCTCAATAGCTAGGCAGCAATCGTAATGTCGAAAATTTATATATTTATCTGTAAGATATTCTTTAATTAAATATATTCTAAGAGCACTTAAATTTTCCTGTATCAATAAATATGCTATCATATTAAAAAACTGATATATATTTAAAAAATTGCAAAAAAATTGGCGGGACCAAAATGTCTCGGGACCAAAATGGCCAGGGACCAAAATTTCCTCGGGACCAAAACGGCAGGACCAAAATGGCGGGACCAAAGTGGCGGGACCAAAATGGCGGGACCAAAGTGTCCTGCTTCGACGGAAATGTACTGAAGTTTTAATTTCTCGCCTTTTATCACTAGTCTTTTATCACTAAAGCAGACTGTTACTATATACCTGATATAAGGATACTAAAGACAAATTTATTTACAGATACTTTGATTATTGAGGCCCTTTGTTAACTAAATCATAAATTTCTTAATGAAACTCAGTTTCATTTTAGCATCTAAAAACAATACTGAATATAGTAAATCTAAATCAGTTGATGATGTTGACTATTCAAGATTCTATTTTCTCATTTGTACTGCAAATAAAAAATATAAAGTCATATATGTGCGCATATTAAAATAATTAAGTATATATGCCAATTAATAACTCTTACAAAATCTAAAATTATTCAGTCTTTATTTTATATTTATTTTAATTTATTTTAATTGCGATACAAGAACGTGGTGTAAGCCAATCATGCAATTCAATATTTCAAAGTACTTAGAATTTTTTCAAAAGTTGAAATATTAAAGTACTGCTTTTATGCATCATGAGATATCCATTAAAGAATATTTTATTAAAATACTTTTAATTTGATTGAAAGGTTTTATCACTGTATTTTCTATCGCAATAAAAATTTTAAAATGTTAAAAAAAAAAGTGTTAAAAAGCAAATACATTATAATGTACAGGGTGATCCTGAAGTTAGGACTAATTTTAAAAATTAATACTCCACAACCGAATAAAGATAAAAACTCTGGATTTCTGAAAACGAGTGGAAAAAATAAGCCGGATTAATTTATGTAAAGAAAAAAAAAAATACATAATTTAATATTTAACTAAAGTACTACACGCAGTCACTTTTATGAAAAATGGCATCACTACATAATATTGTGCTTCATCAGCTCCTGCTTCGTTCAGATTTCAAGGGGATCACTTTATGAGTCGATCTAGATCACTCGAGAGATTTTGTTTGACTCTTGGTTGTAGAAATTTTTGAAATCAAATGTGTACTGAGAGAAACCGTTATCAGTGCCAATATTGAAAGGTGCCATGCTCCAACACGTGTCTTCTTAACCGCAAGAAAATTTGCTTAAGGGGTCACACTGTTGGAAATTTTGTGCTTCACTGAACCAAAACTTGGTACACTGTAGTTGAAACCATACTATGGAGAAACCTTTTTACCGTTATTTGGTGCTTATTTGAACCAATGCTTGGTACTGCAATAGCTACAACCATAAGGTGGGGAAATCTTTACAAGAAGCACCAAATCGGGATAGAAGGTTTCACCATGCCATAGTTGCAGAAGGACCAAGTTTTAGTTCAACCGAGTAAATTGAGGCTACTGTAGTACCAACATATGGCTCAACTTTGAACTGAAATTTTTAACAGTGTAGATGGGTTTCGAAGACTGAAAAAAAAAACAATTTTTTAATATAATAAATAAAACTCTTTATTCAAAATTTTGAGGATATAAAACAGCAAATTCAAGACAATATTTCATAAAATTTTCATTAAAAATTTTGGAAAATTCAGCCGATGGAACCTTTTAAAGGTTCTTCAGAAAAGCAGTGGAAATGATAGCTCATAACAGCCTTATCTGAAATTGAAATATATATATATATATATATATATATATATACACTCTGTCACAAAAAAATATATGCACCCAGAATTTATCGAACCACAATTACGAAACTTGGTACAAATGTAGTCTGGTAAGAGATATGCAAATGATTAAAATTTCAACGCCAATGAGACAAGGCTAAGTACGTTATGCGCATCTGAACTGCGCAGCTGGGCGAGTTTAAAAGCATGATTTCTCGCGCCGTATAGCTATTCAAACGAATCTGTCTACTTTAATGGAAGGTATTGTGACTTGAGATGCCTTTGAGACGTAACCGGCGGCAGTACAGACAATTGTCGGATAGTGAGAGGGGCCGTAGAGAAGGCCTCAGAGAAGCAGTTTGGTCGTTCAGACATATCAGCCGCCGCCTCGTTCGGAGCGATATGGTAGTTGCTCGGGATTGGTAACAGTGGGTCATGGAAGGGAGAATCAACCATTGTGGAGGGTCAAAACGTCCCAGTAGCGCAAATGTACACGAGTATCGCGCAATCATAAGAGCGACCACGTCTGCACCAATAGCGTCATTAGCCTCGATACAATGCAATTTACCACATTCTAGGCATCCAGTAGTATCAAGGGAAACCATTCTGAGACGACTGGCCGACGCTGGTATAAACAGCCGACGTCCATTAAGACGCCTACCCCTCACCCCACATCATAAGCAGTGTCGACTGGATTTTTGTCGACCCAAAGCAAGCTGGAGTGTAACCGACCTAACATTGATTGTCCGTGGTGAATTACGATTCAGTCTCACTGCTAATGACCATCGTACACGCATGTGAAATGGGCCGGGCCAACGGTCTGATCCGGCATTTGTTGTCGAGTGGCATACAACCATTACACAAGGTGTGACAGTGTGGGGAGCGATTTGTTGGGACACACGATCCCCTCTAGTCATCCTTCAAGGCACTATGACGGCTCGCAGTTACGTGGACAGCATTTTAACGCCAGTTGTGCTGCCTATGCTATCAAGCCGCACAGGTGCCATTTATCAGCAAGATAACGCTCGTCCACATACTGCTCGACTCTCCCAACAATATCTTTAAGGCTATGACGTACTCCCATGGCCTGCCAAGTCACCAGACCTCTCTCCAATAGAGCACGTCTGGGACGTGCTAGTAAGGCAACTGCAGCCGTACCGGAATACTGATGTATTAACTGCCCAGTTGCAAAGATTATGGCATGATATTCCGCAGGGGGATATAGGTGACCTAATTGATTCGATGCCACGCCGTGTTTCGGCTTGTATAGCTGCCAGAGGTGGCTTTACTACTTACTGATTTGTAACCTTTTTCATGCCCTAACTTCTTAATAAAACGACCTTCTGTTCTGAATTTTTAATCATTTGCTTATCTCTTCATACACTACGCACATGTTAAGTTTCGTGATTGTAGCTCATTTCCTTCTGGGTGCATATATTTTTTTGTGACAGAGTGTATATATAAACCTGTTAGTATATAATTATAGCTACACTGTCAAAACAATGTCCTGTTTGCTGCAGTTTGCTGCCAGAAATTTTCTGTAATTCAGAAAAATACGTTCTATCAACGGAAAAGTTACGTTGATAGAACGTATTTTTCTGAATTACAGAAAATTTCTGGCAGCAAACAGAACATTTTTTTTTTTTTGACAGTGTAGTGCTTGAACGAAGAATTTAAAAAAAAAATAATAATAATAATTTTGACATCAATATCGTCAAAATTTGGTGACGGAGCAAAAGGCGATCAATTGTAAACAACAGGTGATCAACAACAACAGGGGATTGAGTAACAGGTGAATAACAGGTGATCAACTGAGCAATTTTTTTATGTCACTTGTTGAGCTATTGATACGTAAAGCTGACAGGTTCTAATTTAAACGAAAGTGCATCTGCATATAAATTTTGGAAAAAATCGTGTACACCGAATTCAAAAATACTGTTTCGAAAAAAAAAAAAAAAAAAAAAAAAATCATGTTTTAAGTAAGAATTAAACGAACTTAATGTGAAAAATTTCCAAATGCTATACTTTTGCTTTAATTGACTTGAAACGTTGGGAAAATATTCTAGACATATTGTACTATTAGATAAAATCATTAAAAAAACTGATTTTTCAAAATTTTAAAACCTATATAACACCTTAATGTTCTGAATGATGCCGTATCTAGTCTGATGTCTGTACTTCTGAGAGCCCATCAGCGGCCGAATGGTTCTGAACTCAAAGCTGGTAAACGTGTGACGTTAGGTTCTATCCCACACTGTCAAAAAAATTTCCTGTTTGCTGCAGTTTGCTGCCAGAAATTTTCTGTAATTCAGAAAAATACGTTCTATCAACGTAATTTTTCCGTTGATAGAACGTATTTTTCTGAATTACAGAAAATTTCTGACCGCAAAAAGGATTTTTTTTTTTTTTTTTTTTTTTTTGACAGTGCAGATCGCACTCATCGGCCTAGCCGTTCGAAGTTTTCCATGGTTTTCTCCGAAACTTGCGTAAATACGGGCTAGGACCCCTTGAGAAAGACCCACATCGAGGGCCCACCTCAGGCTTAGGACCCTAGTGTAAATCGGCCTTAATTACCATAACCCAACTGTACTTTTGAATGACAAACAGCACAATGAACATTTGTAAATTAGTGACTTCTCATGTGTAGTACGCCATCTGGTAGTCCAATTAAAAAGTACTGAAGAAGTTTTTTTTTCTTTTTTCTTTTTTAACACTTTCCAACAAGGTTAAAAAGTGTTAATGACTTCGGTTTGTCTGTCTGTCTGTCTGTCTGTCCGTTCGTCCGTCCGTCCGTCTGTCTGTCTGTCCGCGCTCTAACTCCCGTAAATATTTATGGAATTTCTTGAAACTGATATATGTTATTCAAGTTCACTATCGGATGTTCCCTATTGAAAATGAAGTTTATACCTCTACTGGTTTGTGCACAGGGACCCCAAAAATATTTCAAAGCATTGTGTTGTATGAGAGGCTTTTCTATAAACCATATTTTCACACCCTTATTGTACAAAAATCTTAATGAAATTGAAATATGTTATACAAGTTTACTATCGGATGTTCCTTGTTTAAAATGGAGTTTATACCTCAACTGATTTGTGTACAGGGATCCCCTAAAATATTTCAAAGCATTGTACTCATGAGACGCATTTCTATAAAACATATTTTCACACGCTTACTGTACACAAATCTTAATGAAATTGAAATATGTTATTCAAGTTTACTATCGGATATTTCTTGTATAAAATGGAGTAAATACCACCACTTATTTGTGTACAGGGACATACAAAAGAATTTCAAAGCATTGTGTTCTACGAGAGGCATTTCTATAAACCATATTTTCATAATCTTACTGTACAAAAATCTTAATGAAATTGAAATATGTTATACAAGTTCACTATCGGATGTTCCCTGTTGAAAATGGAGTTTATACCTCTACTGGTTTGTGTAAGGAACCCCCTAAAGTATCTCAAAACATTGTGTTCTATGAGAGGCATTTTTATATACCATATTTTCATACGTCATATTTTCAATCATATTTTCATATTTCCAAAAGTATTTTAAATGCTTTCCAACAAACTTTTAAAGTAATTATAACTTTGATTTGTCCATATATTCGTTTATCTAATTTGATCAAATATTTTTAGAATATCTTAATACTATGTTATTCAATTTCTCTGTCGCATTTTCTATGTTGAAAACTGTATAAGTAGCGAAATTAATTCGTGTATAGTAATTCAGAAAAGATTTTCAATGCATAATAGTTTATGATAGCAATTTTTAAACTCACTTTACGAACTTTATCTGACTTAACGAAATTAATATATATTATAATTATATGCAACACAAATTTTTCTGTTAAATAAAATATTATTAGCGTAATTTATTGGATTTCTGGACCTTCGAAGTGTTTTATAAACATTATGGGATATACTAGGAAAATGTTCAGCTTTAATTTTTAATGTCCACCTACATTTCTCTTAAAGATTGATAAGAGAAGATTTTTTTACAGACAGTGTGCATTTGTCTAAATTGTAAATAATTTTTGTAAAAATAATGTACAATTTTCTAAAATATAGCAAGTTTTATTTACACAAAAGCCAAAAACTAAATGTATTGTGCAGTATTTCAGCTTAAATTTATGTTTTGGACTAAATGATTTCACTTTTTGTTTAAAACAATTTTTATTCAATATAGGTTGAACATGCATTAATGAACCATTGTGAGTTTAAGGTTAAAAGTCCATTGGCTATGAAAAATATTATAACTATTCAAGTCGTTACAAAATAAATAGAGCAGGCGTTATTATGGTCTATTTTATAAAGAAAAGATTTAAATTGTATAGAAAGTAACAGAGTAAAAATAGATACTAACCTTGATACTGACAGTCTGTATGATTAAAACGATATAGTGTCGTTTTGTCTACATTTTGAAAAATCAGGTAATCTTTGACTGTTTTGAATTCTTTGACTGCTTTAAATAAATAATCAGAAACTGCAAACTATTTTTGATGCTAGAGAAACACATCGTAAGATTCTAAAAAAATGTAAAATATCAATAATAGATGTTAAACCTTTTAAAATTTAATTTCTCTCAAAAAGTATAAGTAAAAAATTAAAGGTTTCTTGCTTGTAATAAAATGCTACATACTGATTAAATGATAACTAAGGCTAAATATAAAAAAAAAAGTTTGATATCAAAAGAATATAGCAACAATACAGTGCGTTAAGAAATTATAAGACCACAAGCGTATTGGTGCATTTCTGAAGAAGAGAGCATAATATGCAGATTTTTAGTTGCGTATTTAAAATTGATAGGAAAACGCATCCCATACTAATTCCAACTTTTAAAATTAAATTAAATTTCATTAAAACTTATTCATTTTTCTAAAAATTAAAGACTGTGACTGTTAAGAAATTATAAGACCACCTGAGAAAATTATCATATTATACATGACGTCAAACTCAATGTAAAGCTCATGCGTCAGTATTTCATAAAAGCATTACCTAAGAAGCAAAGGCTTAGGTTTTGAATGTGTTATCTACGATTAGTTTGTCAATGCCTCGAGGTAAAGAATTATCAGAGTGCGAAGTGAGAAAAATTTTATTTTATAAAGGTTCTGGTTAATCTGAAAGAGATATTGCGAGGTTAATGAACCGTTCTAAAACTGCCATTCATAATGTCATAATTAGAAAAGATTATTCAAACAAAATAAAACGATCTGGTAGAAAAAATATTTTGACAGCACGTGATAATAGACAAATTTTTCGACTGTCAACTACAAAAGGTCTTTCAACTCGTGAAATTTCGAAATGTTTCAGCAAGAAAACTTCACATGTAACAGTCTGGAAGAGTCTTAAATTAAATATTAATACGAAATTTATGAAACTGAAGGAAAAACCAAAGTTATTGAAATGCCATCGAGAAGACAGATTAAAATGGGCTAAAAATGTCATGTAATAGAATGATAAGTGGAAACAAATTATATTTTCTGATGAAAAGAAATTTAACCTTGATGGTCCCGATGGTTACAAACACTATTGGCATGACTTGAGGAAGGAACCAATGAATGCTTCAGTCGACAAATGGGTGGAGGATCAGTAATGATTTGGGGAGCTTTCAGTTATGAGGGGTTGTGTGATTTACAGCGGATTTTGGATCATATGATCTCTACACAATATCATTCTATGCTATATGATCATATGATACCGTTTGGACCTTTATTAGGTGGTGCTAACTGGATGTTTTAACAGGACAATGCTGCTTGTCATACATCTAAATCCACACAGGAATGGTTTAAAAAAGAAAACATAATGTTTTGCCATGGCCTAGTCGAAGTCCAGACTTGAACCCCATGGAAAAACTACGGGGTATATTATCTCGCAAAGTTTATGCTAATAATAAACAATTTTCATCTGCCAATAAACTGGAAGTAGTCATTTTCAAAAGAATGGTACAATATTTCTATAACTGAACTTAATCACCTGGTTACTTCAATGAAAAACAGAGTGTTTGAAGTCATCAGGAAAAATGGAGGACCAATATCATATTAATTTTTTATACAATTTTGTTTTTTAACAAGTGGTCTTATATTTTCTTAACAGGTTATTTTTCACTTATTTCTAATATATATTTTAATTAAACATTTATTGCGTTATACCAAGTTATTGCAAATTAATTATAAAAAAAATATAGAGCAATATGTAGTTTTATGTATTTAAATTATGATTAGAATCTTTATTTTTCTTATAATTTACAAAATTAAAGTGGTCTTATAATTTCTTAACGGACTGTACAGCAAAACTGTTACTAACCAAATGTTATAGACATCTAAGACTTCATTAAATATCATAAATGTCATATGCGACAATCTTAAAAAATATGTTACCTAAAGTAGCTTTATTAATTTTCTTTTACATTAATGTTTATTGTCTACATGAAGAATATCTACTTGAAATACCCACCCTGATAAAAATATAAGGCAACTGTAACTACATATTTTTTTAGTAAGTGATAAGTCAAATAGTGAATTTGTCTAATATATTGAATTTATATCATCAATGCGATTTCATATCTTATAGAAGCTTCCGAAGTTCACATAACACAGATCCTTGCCCACTATTGAAGTTAATTGACTTATTAGTGGACACTTACTATTATTAAATATGTATCTTTAATTTTTATATGAAATTTTTATGTATATATATTCGATATAAAAACATAACAAAAAATACAGTAAATAACGAAATATAATAGTTTCGCTAATTAAAATGCTTATTGAGTGAGAACGCAATTTTATATGCACTAATAAATATATTAGTTGTGTGTGCTATAAGTATGATATGCAAACAATATGTACCGTTAATATCACAGAAATTTAGCCACTTTAAAATTTTTCAGCATTAAAAATGGTACATTTACTTTCGGAGTATTTTATCTTACTTTTAAAAAGAATTCTTTGGACGAAAAACTTAATATCAAGTGATTTATTTCAACGTTACGTGCAAAAAATTATAAACAGTACTTTTTTTTCCCTACAAAAAAGAATTTTAATTTATATACAAAGTTACTCTTGTTTCAACCTTTTTTTTTTTTTTTTTTAAGATTCTCTGAGTGAAAAAAAAAAATCATTTCCCATGATATTTTTTACCTTAGAAAAACAGAGCATAATGAAATATTTTATTTTATTTATTTTTTTTTTTTTTCCGGTTGAGTTTCTTGCTTTATTTTTATCATATTCATAACGTTTTATGAAGATAGAAATTACTGAGAGTTTCATTTTTTTTTCTCTTTAAAAGAAAAAAACAACAAGAATTTTCAAGAAAGGATTTAATTTTTTAAGCACTAAGAGGAAGTTAGAAAAAAATTATATGTGCATAAATATGTAACATCAATCTTTTCAGATGAAAATTTTTCCAACTGCAAAAAAATTATTTTTAAAAGTAATTCAATCTAGTTTGAAAAAAAAAATTATGTATAGGTTAAAAAAATAAATAAATAAATAAAAGTAATAATAAAAATAGGGAATGTATTAGAAAAGAATTTTAAAAAATTCTAAAATAAAAATAAAAAATCTATTATACTAAGAGAAATAGAGAAGATATAAGTGTAATTATACATTAACTTGAATTGGTGATTTCTTAATGGTAAAAGTGCGGACAGAACAAAGTTTTAAAATTTTGATGTATATATGGAAAAGTAGATTTTTTATGTTTATATATACAGTAAGATATATGCATTTTTTTACATTACATTACATATATGTCGTACTTTTGACCAAAATATTACGAATCAGAAATTTTAAATCATTCCTATGTCACTCTCACATAAACTTTATAATATCTCATTAAAGTGAAAGCGTATTAGTAAATAACAGTCTACGAATAAGTATTTGGACACTTTCGAATTTAGACGTTCTGTGAAATATCTAAAAATATTCTTTAATAATCAACTTGAAATTTTGGGGCATAAAGAACATGCTGTATATCATATAATTCAACAAAATTTTTGTCCTGAAAAGAAATAGGAACCAGTAAAATATTAAACAAAAGTTAAAATGTTTCGAATCACCCTGTAAATGTAATGCTTAAAATGTGTTTTGACTGTAGCATTTGATTATAAAATTCTTTTAATTATCTATGTAATTTTTTATAAGGCTACCACATATATTCATAGAAATATAACGGTTCCTTTGAAAAATTGCAAAAAAATAAAAAAAATAATAAAAAAAAAAAAGTGCCGCTTTTTTCAATTACTATCAGGCTTTGTCCACCTCGCTGGTGACTAAATTTAAATGAATTCTCAAATTTGAATCCTTAATCTTTTATAACACTTTATAGATGAAAGCTGTTTTAAAAATTCCCACTAAAATCGCTTTGATTATTGGTTCCAGTAATCACTGCCTTCGCAACCGCTTTCTCATCCGTGCTATGTCGGCTCAAATTCATGGAATAAGGTCCCATTGCCAGTCGCAACGCCTTTTCCAAGTATTTCAATTTGGTTATTTATTGGACGACAGATGGAGTTGCTATTATTCAAGAACTACAATTTTACAAATGGATATGTCTCCGCATCGATTAAACCTTTTCATTTTTGTACCATGTATTATCAAAGCCCAATCACTCCGTTTTTTAGCCCTCACTACGTAATAATAAAATTTTAAGTAGGATAAATTTATAATTTTAGAACAATTAATTGTATTATAAAAATTATACATAAACATAATCGTTGGGGTCAAGTGAATGAGGTCAAGTTTATTAAATCTGGCAGCAAACAGTAAATCTCCAAGAGGAAAGGCTTTCCCATTAAGGGAACCGGCGTTAGCGTACAAGAAGAATCCCTACCCAAGTTGGGGAGGTATGATCGCTCACTAACGACACTTTCGAGTTCCTCTAAGCCGTCTCGAGTTCGTCTTTCGAGTCTCGTCTTCAGTGTATAAAAAATGAGAGAGAAGTGGTCCTATATATAGGAAAGGGATCTAATTTAGCTCAGAATGGTCAGCCAATAGGATTGCCCGGGATGTGGGTGATTAGTCAATAGGAAATTACGAAACACTAGTTGTTAAAATACGGAAGAAATTAAGGAAATGTGGACTGAATGTAAAATTTCCAACTGTAACGCGCTAAGTTCAAACTCTTACGAATATATTAAATAGCCTATCGATATTGAGCCATCTTCCTTATCTTTTAAAATAATATAGACGGCGCTGTCGCCATTCTTGGCAAAATATCTAATGATATTTTGCCAATCCATAAAGTGAAGTGAAAGCATTTTATTTTCAGAAGTCAGTCAGAAGTCAATCGGCTCTTGCTGAAAGATGTCGACGTTTTTTTTTGTGTAAGACGCCTGTGTGGCCAGGCCATGGGCCACAGGCAGTGGTCTGTAAGAAGTTATATTCGTCTTATGTATCCTACATTCAACTATGTTCTGTTTACTGCGCGCGATGTATATAGTTATTGTAATTGTGTTTCGTTTAAATTAAAATATTAAGTAATGGGATTCCGGATATCATTCTTCAATGTTCTATCGTGGAATTCTATTATAATGGCGCCCAACGTAAAAGAAAAAATATTCATACAATATATATCTTAGTGCAATGTTTCTGATAGCGCCCGTCGAACATTTTTGTGAACTTGTGTTATCCTTTCTGGAAGTTTTTTGTTGGATGTATATTTTTCGTGAAAAACATATTGTTCTCTTCTAAAGGAAATCTTGCTGTCATCCTACAATTGCAGTTGAAAAGCCTGCAAATCTGCACCTTTTTTCGTGTGCCCCAATAAAAGTGCAATTTTATTTTTACGAAAGGTTATGACAACCTGAATCATCGTTTATGCAAGTATTTAGTGAAATCAAAGTGTCATTCTGACACGTTCGACGAGTGTTCTACAGAAGTTTTCTAGTGTTTTTAAACAAAAAAGCACGGAACGGCCCTCTTATGTGCATTTAGTGTAAATTGAATTCATCTTGATTTCATATATAGAAAAAAAAGAATCTGCAAATTCTGTTTTTATGCAAAAAAGCGAAAGAACATCAAGTTATAAAGTTATAAAAATGCTTGTGTTTCTTCGTTAAGAAAAAATTCTTGTTCCACATTGCTGACCATGTGCATCTTTTATGCAAATACCGAAATTTATTCTATAATACAAAAATAGAAATATTCTCAGTCGATCTGAGAAAAAGAGAAAACAGTTCTCATTATTGCATTTTGAATATTTCCCCCCTCCCTTTTTCTCCTAACCCATTTCCGTTATTAGTGATATATTTATGTCTTTTCATTATATAAATTAATTGAATCTATTTTAACTCGCCAGTTAAAAAGGTAATTATATTTTTTTCTTTGCTGAATCTATTAAAAAGAAAATGATATGTTTTATTCTTCATTGAAATACGTATTTCTGTGGGGGGGTTTTTTTAGAAAATTATTTGTGCAAAAATAAATGTGTTTTAGTTTTTTATTTCTTTTTTTTTTTATGAGTGGTTTTATTAACTATATCTGAGCTCAGAAACATAAAGTATTAATATCAATAATTATCATTCTAAATTTTTATTTTTAAATATAGAATTGAATTTTCTTCATATGTGGAATTTTATTGGTGTTTTCGTAAGGAAAAAGCAAATACAGAATATGTTGTTCTTAAAATATACACTTTGTTTTTTAGGTACTCAGCTACGAAACTCTTTAAATAATTACTTTGGTTTCATAAATTGCTCTTACATAATGTTATATGTGGTTTATAGAATAATTAATACGAAATGTTTTTATTTAGTACGAAGATTTAATGTTTGAATGAGTAATTTATTTTTTAAAGGTTGCCACGCACTTCCGGAATATGTTTATATTCATTTAAATGCTTTTAGTTTAAAGAGTTGTTCTGAAAATTATATTTGAAACTGTGGAGGAAAAATGAAACTTTTAATATGAATTTTTTTTTTTTTTTTATTAAATATATATATATATATTAAATAATATTTTAGTATATTTTGTGCATTTACGAAAAAAGAATTTTCAAAAGAAATATTTCCCGCCATACTGATATCAATAGTATTTTAATTATTATTCTTAATTTTCTTAGTATTTTGAAAGTTGATCTTAATTATATTTCATTGTAAAGGGAAGATGGACAATTTAACGGTATTATTAACAGTAATTGTGTATTTGTACTTAAATTATACAATAATAGTATGAGTAGTATTTTTTAATAAGTGAGTTTATTTTGTATTTATTCTGTGGTCGGACTTTCCACACAGATTTAATATTTTTGCCTCATGCAAAAGGTAATCGTACACTCTTAGGTGGTGACTTTTTAAAGAAGTCAGGAATAGTGATGGATATGCGTAACAATTGTTGGTTTTTTGGTGACAAACCAAACTTCAGAATACCGTTTGGCAAAGATCGTCTCTTGTCTGTAAATGACACCTCTGTCGTTGATACTTGTAGTCCATGTACTAAGTTATCCTGTAACAAAAATGTTTCATCACAAAACAACCATATTGCACAAGCTGAGATTAATGAAATTTAAAAAGAAAAAAAAAAAAAAAAAAAAAAGGAAAAAACCTATAATTTAGCGTTAGAGCTCGGAGTTCAAGATACTGCCGAAAATAAATTATAGATTTCAGAAATGTGCGCGCTATTCAAAGTTATCTTGAGGGCATCGTCGCCCTAGGTCCAGAGTTTTTTTTTTTTTTTTTTTTTTTTTTTTTAAGAATTGCAACGATTTTGCTGTGTTATGGAGCCGCAATGGTCCAGAGTTTTTTTTTAAATAATCGCAATGATTCTGATGTGTTGTGGAGCCGCAATGGTCCAAGGTAATTATTAAGGAATCATCATGCATTCCGATGTATTGTGGAACCGCCATGGTTCAGTTATTTTCAGGGAATCGTCTTGCATTCCGTCGTATTGTAGAACCAACCTGGTTCAAAGTTGTTTAAATGAATAAGAATATTTCTATTACGAATTAAATTACATTTATAAATTTAACTAAATGCATTAGAAATAATCATCTAAATACAAGTGTGATGGTCTTGTTAATTGAATCTTCCTACTAGGGGGAGAATGTACTACCTTTGAAATAGTAAACCCTAATTAAATTAAAATTTAGGTATCTGTTGCGCATCGACTCTCACATTCATGTTAAAATGTTATAGTTACAAAATTTCAATCTTCTATGGTATCCGCGGAAAGCTTTAAGTGCTGTTCCCGCCTCGAGACGCAGGCTCGGGAACAGAGGGGGGAATGTAACGTGCTAAGTTCAAACTCTTACGAATATACACTCTTGTCCATAAATTAAGGATAATTCAGAATCACACGGAAATCAAACTTTAATGTAAAAATTTCATCTGTAGAAATACCACACACATCTTTAAGAATAATATGCAAATTATAGGAAGCCATCAGATGACACCGATATGATGTTACAATGACGAAAGTGTAAGAAAGGTGTAGAAAAGGAATGGGAGCAAAGAAGGAAAATTGTTCACAAGCGTTCTATGTGCCGCTCAGTGCCACAACTGAATAGTTATGACACAGAGGACGCATGCAGATATTTTTTTACGTGGTAGAATTATGGGCCGACTAGAATGTGGGCGTAGTCAGATAGAGGTATCGGGGGAACTTGGAATCGCCCAAAGTGCCCTCTCTAAGCTTTTGCAACGATTCCAAACTGATGGAAATGCCAGTCGACGTTACAGTACTGCTCGGCCCCGAGTTACAATTTCGAATGACGACCGGTATTTGGCAGTAACTGTAAAATAAGCAGAAAAAGCACACCATCAGACCTGTCTCGTCAGCTGTCTGCAGTCATAGGTACCACAGTTTCAAGGCGAACCGTGTATAGACGTTTGGGAGATATTGGTCTATATGCTGGTAGGCCTGTTAGATGTGTTCCGCTGGCGGCAATACACTGTTGCGAGCGGTTAACCTGGTGTAAAGAACATGCAATGTTCGACAGCAGCACAGTGGGCTTGTGAGATGTTTTCCGACGAGTCCAGGTTTAGATTTCAGTGGAATTCACGCCAGACTTTCATATGTAGAACGTCAGGTACCCGTTACAACCGAAACATCATTGCACGACACCGTTACTGTGGGGCAGGAGTGCTCGTTTGGAGGGGGGGGGGGTCATACTGGACACCAGAACAGATCTTCATTTCAAATCGGAACCATGACAGGCCAAATTTATCGGGACATAATTCAGGAACAACATGTACGTTTGTTTAGGGCTGCCATGGGCCCAGAATTTGTGTTTATGGATGACAATGCGCGTCCTCACCATGCAAACATTGTACACGGATGCCTACAATCTGAAGCTATCACTGGCATGGAATGGCCAGCATTCTCACCTGACTAGAATCCGATAGAGCATGTGTAGGTCATGCTTTCTGACGAGTTGCAGCCCGTCAACCACCTCCAACATGTGTACCGGAACTTGGAGAACATTGCTTACTAAGTGGAGTAATCTTCCCCAAGATTAGATCAATAATTTAATACTCAGCATTCTTAGACGTTGTGAAGACGGTATTTCATCATCTGAGAGACATACAATGTATTAACCGTCATACCAACCATGTAATGTTAAGTTTTTGTAAGGGAGATATTTTTTGTAATTGCTTCAGGGAGCAAAAATCGTAGTTTTTATAAGTAGTATCCTACATAAATCACCTTTTTTGTTCTTGACTTTTTGTTTAATAGATGGGTTTTATGAATAAATCTTGTTTGTTTAGCTTCTGAACTTTTATTTGCCGCAGCTAGCATTATCCTTAATTTATGGACATGAGTGCATTAAATAGCCTATCGATATTGAGCCATCCTTCCTATCTTTTAAAATATTATAGACGGCGCTGTCGCCATTCTTGGCAAAATATCTAATGATATTTTGCCAATCCATAAAGTGAAGTGAAAACATTTTATTTTCAGAAGTCAGTCAGAAGTCAATCGGCTCTTGCTGAAAGATGTAGACTTTTTTTTGTGTAAGTCGCCTATGTGGCCATGGGCCACAGGCAGTGGCCTGTAAGAAGTTATATTCGTCTTATGTATCCTACATTCAACTATGTTCTGTTTCTGCGCGCAATGTATATATAGTTATTGTAATTGTGTTTCGTTTTAATTAAAGTATTAAGTAATGGGATTCCGGATATCATTCTTCAATGTTCTATCGTAGAATTCCATTATACAAAAATCAAACAAATTGGGTAGAGTGAAATCACAATTAATAATATTTTTAAGATTTTCATAAATATAAAAAGCTTTAAAAAAATCGAGTTCATGAGTAGATTTAGGCCTGCAAATTATTTTAGCTGAATTAAATTTAAAATTGTGGTTTTCTCTCAGCAATGCTTAGAAATACCCCCATGTATTGGTTTCTTGCTTACGGACGTAATTAATGTGTTCTCTAAAGCGGAATTTAAGACTGCGTTTAGTTTTGCCAATGTATGATAAACCACACTGGCAGGAAATGCTACAGATGCCCCAAGAATTATACATGTCCATAGCATCTCTTAATTGAGAAAAGGTGAAATTATTGGAAGGTGAAAAAATTATTTTAAAATCATATTCTTTGAGAATTTTAGCTATAGTTTGACTGGATTTAGCAAAATGGGGTAAAACAATACTGATATTTGAAGAGACTGATTTACTAGACGATGTACGTGGAAGTTGTAATTTTTGGATAGCATTATCTATAATAGAAGGATTATAAACTCTGTCAATTGCAATGGTTTTCAGATATTTGATTTCAGAGCTTAATAAAACAGGATCGGAACAAATATTAAGGATACGGTTAACAAAAGTATAGAAATCTGCCATTTTTTGGTTAAGTGGGTGACATGAACGCGCATGGGAAGGTCGGAGGTATATTTATTGTGTTAAAAGTGTTTCATTTCACATCTTTCGAAATACAAGAATTAATCTCTCTTACCCGCATTTGTTTATCACAAACCATTTTTTCTTTCCAAAATAAATTCTATCGTCAGTCTGAAGGTTTAGCCATGGGTTCCCCTCTCTCCCCAATTCTCGCTGATATTTATATGCACTATTTCGAAAGCAAGCTTTTTAAGAAAATATCCTTTCCTTTTTGGACCCGTTACGTTGACGACACCTTCACGCTTATCGACATATCTCATCACAGTATTGACCATGTCTTAGAAACATTAAATTCAATTGACAGTAATATCCAGTTTACATATGAAATAGAAAATAATGGCTCCCTTTCATTTCTTGATACCCTCGTCTCTCGCACTGTATATGGATTTTCAACCACCGTCTGTCGAAAAAAATTTTGCTGTCTCCCTTCCTCCCCATGCGCGTTCATGTCACCCACCTAACCAAAAAATGGCTGCTTTCTATACTTTTGTTAACCGTGCCCTTAATATTTGTTCAAATCCTATTTTATTAAAATCTGAAATTAAATACCTGAAAGCCATTGCAATTGACAGAGGTTATGACCCCTTCCATTATGAAAAAGCTATCCAAAAATTACAACTCCCTCGTATTTCGTCTATTAAGTCAATCTCTTCTAATATCAGTATTGTCTTACCCTATTTTCCTAAATCCAGTCAAACCATAGCTAAAATTTCCAAACAATATGATTTTAAAATAATATTTTCGCCTGCCAATAAACTCACCTTTTCTCAATTAAAAGATCTTATATATATGTATAATTCTTGGGGCATCTATAGCATTTCCTGCCAGTGTGATTTATCATACATTGGCGAAACTAAACGCAGTCTTAAATTCCTCCTTAAAGAACATATTAATTACGTCCATAAGCAAGAAACCAATAAATCGACTATTTCCAAGCATTGCTGTGAGAAAAACCATAATTTAAAGTTTGATTCAGCTAAACTAATTTGCAGGCCTAAATCCACTCATGAACTCGATTTCTTTGAAGCTTTTATATTTATAAAAATCTTAAATATATTATTGTTAATTGTGATTTCACTCTACCCCATTTATTTGATTGATGGAAATTTTACCTTCAGTCCACATTTCCTTAATTTCTTCCATATTTTTAATAATTAGCGTTTCATGATTTCCTATTGGCCACCAATTACTCACATCCCGCGTAATCCTACTGGCTGACCCTTCTGAGTTCAATTAGAATCCTTTTCTATATATAAGAGAACATCTCTCTCATTTCTTTATGCACTGAAGACGATACGCTAAATGCTACCGAAACAGCTGTCTGCTTTTCTATTATTTCTATTTGGCGTTCTAGACGTTGTTGTTTGCCTTGTTTTTATAATCCCCCTCCAGGTCTTCTATTAATATTTAATTTGTTGAACTCTTCCGTACTTATATTTTAAAACAAAATTTTAAAAAAGCATTCAGATATAATAAACGGACTTTGGAAGACGATCCAGGAAGCGTGAAATGAATTTGATATGATGCTGTAATAAAAGACTTCTTTCATCAAAACAACTATCTAAAACTATATTCAAGAATCAATGCTATCATTTAAAATAAATTGTCACAAAAAAATTACATTTTACGCGTAAAACTTAGTCATTAAAATCGTTTCAATAAAGTGAAAATCACCTTCTGTAACATTTATATCTTTGATAGTAAACAAACAATATATTTTCTATTAATTACTTAACAAAGCATTATAAATAATATCTATCTTTTTAACTCGTGCCAATATATACTCTATGCTATCTGCCGTAACAAATTTTACTTTAAAAAAAAAAAAATCATTAAAAAGATTCTATTAAAGATATAAAAAGAAAAGTTTAAAGAGCTACATCATACTTAAAAAGATATTATTTGTTGCATTTAATTCCTGAATACTTCAAAAAACGAAGCTTTTGTTTTATCTAAAAAAAAAACTATATTTTAAATTAGTATTTAAAAAAAAGGAAGAAAGAATTATTTAAGAAAAAGTTTTATTTCCAAAGATCCTTATAAGATAATCGATATAAAGGCAATCCAAAGTTTATAATTAAGTACCAAACAACACTTTATTGCGTTAAGATTCAAACGAGCGAAAACTTTTATGATTCGAAAATATATAAAGAAAACATCATATAATAATTTAAGCGAATATTTTTCTTTTAATGTATTTTTCTTTTTTAATTGTCGAACATTTCGTTAGATAATCTGTCTTTTAAAATAAATAAATAAATAAATAAATAAAAATAAAAAGTAGTTTTGAGAAGAACGAACAAAGTTCAATAAAATCAGCTTTCGATTTATTAATTTTTATTTTTTATTTTTTTTTTTTTATTTTATTTTTTTTTTTTATTATTTTTTTATTATTATTATTATTATTATTATAGTTTAACTTTTGAGTAGAAAAGAGTTTACGATTAAAATAAGTTTAATTGGTTAATTAGGATTATCTATAATTGTATTTTCAATCGATAAAAAAATTCTCTTCATTTTTTATTGACTTTATAAAAATGTTATTTATAAGAATGAAATATACATAAAATGTTACAGGAAGATCTCACTGAAATTTGATCGATATTTCTAAATATTTCTACTTAAACTTAGTTATAAAATATTAAAAATGTTGCAAATATATATCATTTCTTTTTATAGGTGAATTTTCCAAAGATATTATGTATCAAATTATGTATCTCAAGTAATATGTAAAATGTATTTTTAGAAATAATAATAATTTTATCAGTTATAAGTTATCAATTAAGTTTATAAGTTAATAATATCCCGATAGTTTATAGTTATTTATTTCTAATAATAAGGTAATAATTATATATTTCTAGTAATATTCCCTTACTTTCAGAATGAAAGAATAGCAATCTAGTTTCTTGTTTTAAAAATAGCCGAAAGTTATATGTGAGAAGATTAGGAGAAAAAATAATTTCTTTAACTTTGTTGTATTTTCGTTCAAAGAATTTGATTATAAATCTCAATAAATATGATGAAGAATTCTAATGCTAAAGTTTGAAATCCCTAACATTTTCTTCTTGAAGGAACCCCAAAAAATATGAAAGCGCATTTAAGCATTTTATTTTTTGTTTGAATTTGTGGCTTTGACCAATGATACATTTTTAAAGATAAATGAACTACATTTTATTGTTATTATTATTATTATTATTATTATTCCGCACTGTTTTTTCCTGATAGTATGTTTGGCATGATTTTTAAAGGAAGATTTATTTTTACGTGATGCAACATCGAAAAAAGATTGAATGATACACTAAATATAATTTTAGTTATTTTAAGACTAATATTTAACTCAATATCGTAATAATTAGTAATAAAGAACAGCAAAAATAACTTATTAAATAATTTTATGTAATATTACATTACTCATCCATGCGTTTTAATTTACGATACTGACAAGTTATTGACATTTAGTGATATATTTGTACATTTCGAATGATTATATATATCATGAGAATTTACTTCTAATTTTAAGCATTTATATCGAATTATTTCTGTGGTTAATTATTTGTTTTCTCTGTCATCATGTTTAATGGTCCTTTTTATTATCATTCATGCCGGTGTAAGTATTTTAAGTTAATATTGTCTCTTACTGGTTCTTAATCTAAATCGCAAAAAAATTTTGTGTCAGTCTTTCCTCTTAGTTAAATTCAGTTCTATATTTTTGTGTGTTGGTATTGTTTTAGATCTATTAACTGCTAAATTTTAAGATTAAATTTTATTATGTCATCTATCATTTATATATATATATATATACAGTACGACGCAAAAGTTTAGATAATGACGTTATTCATCTTTAAAATTTAGAATTATGACGTCAGAATTACAAATCCCGTATATATATTTAAAATATATTTTAAAATGCTATAATCAAAAGAAAGTCGTTTGATTTGCTATAATTAAATTTCTTTGATAAAAATAAAATTTTGCTTGTCGCAAAAGTTTAGACGCGATTATGAGTTTCTGTGAATATTTGCTGGCATATGCAAATTTAAAATCGATGATGTCACAGATTTTGAGTACTTAAGTTCTGCAAACGGTAACGCTTCGTAGTCGACATGCACCGAGCTAAAAAAAATCCAAGGGAATGAGATTTCAATGATTTGGCAGTTGAAAGCTGAAGGGAAGCGCGTTTCAGAAATTTTGGCTATTTTTAATAGATCTAAAAAATCTATTCATCGAGTTTTATCACGCGGTTGTGAATATAAAGCAAAATGTAGATCTGGGAGGCCACGTGTAAGAAATATACAAGAGGATCACCTGATACAAAGACTAGCGAGTACCCAACAATTGAGTGTACGTGGAGTTCAAAGGTCATCAGGACTCTCTGTATCAAAGGATTCGTAGAAGAATAGTGAAAAAAGGAACAACAGTTTATAGCAAAATGTAAAAAAAAGCAGCTCTGGAGCCACATCATAAGTTACAAAGAATGTTGTGGGCTCGAAAGCATATGTCATATGGACAGGAATGGCAATCAGTCATATTTAGCGATGAAAAAAAGTAGAATCTAGATGGTCCAGATGTCTGGTCATCGTATTGGTATGATTGCGGAAGGAACCGCTAGGTTTTTTCAGTCGCAGATAAGGAGAGGGCTCGGGGATGATTTGGGCAGCCATTTGCTCTAATGGACAAGTATCTCTGACCTATACCAGTGGTCGTCAAATATCACATCATTATACAAAGACATTAGAAAAGAACTTAATGCCATTTGCTGAGCTTCTAGGTGGCCCTCAGTGGCAATTTCAACAAGACAATGTTTCGATTCCCACTGCAAACAATACAAAATCTTGGTTTAATTCTCATAATATAAGAGTTCTCGACTGGCTAGCATGTAACACAGATCTTAACCCTACAGAGAATCTTTGGGGCATCATGGCTCGCAAAGTTTATAGCAATGGTAGACAATACTTTTCTGTACAGGAACTCAGGACATCTATTGAGGATGCATGGTTCGACATCGGTCCTTAAACTATGCAAAATTTAGTTTCTTCGATGGAATCTCGTATTTATGAAGTAATACAGAAGCAGGGATGCACAATTAGGTTTTAAATATTATTTATTTAGATTTTATTTAATTTTTGTCTAAACTTTTGAGACAGTATTATATTTTTGTTACCATTTAATTACTTGCAATATGTACAGTACTACTTTTCATTGTTATAAATATTGTTTATATGCACAGCACATTACATTCAAGCTATGTTAAGAAAATTGATTAAATATTTTTCGAAATCTGCATGAATTTCTTCATTGTCTAAACTTTTGCTTCGTACTGTATTGGGAGTACAAATTAATTCGGTCCGTTTTTTTTCGTTAAAAAAACATTTTATTTATTATCAAAATGAAAAAACATGTTATTCAAAGTATTGTCCATCGGTAGCCACAACTTTTGTCCACCTTTCTGGCAATTTTCGGATTCCATCTCTGAAAAATGAGTCCTCTCTGGACGCAAACCATGAATCGAGCCATTCTTGAATTTCTTCGAAAGAAGTGAAGCGGTGTCCAGCCAAATCGTGATGCATCCGTCGGAACAACCAATAATCAGAAGGAGCAAGGTCTGGCGAATACGGCGGGTGGGGTAGGACCTCCCATTTCAACGTTTCCAAGTAATTTTTAACGACAAATGAAAAATCGCTTTTCAACGTCGCGCGGTTTCAACTCGTATGGGACCCAATTTCCTTGCTTTTGAACCATTCCCATTTTTTTTAAGCGCACGGAAATTGCTTGCTGAGTGACTCCCAACGATCCTGCAAGCTCTTGTTGCGTTTGGCACGGATCTTGATCGAGCAATTCCTCCAATTCGGCGTCTTCGAACTTTTTCGGCTGGCCCGGGCGCTCATTGTCTTCGACACTAAAATCACCATTTTTGAAGCGTCGAAACCACTCTCTACATGATTTATCAGATGGCGCAGATTCACCATAAACTTCCACAAGCGATCGATGCGCTTCAGCGGCACTTTTCTTCCAATTAAAAAAGAAAATCAAAACTTCCCGCAAATGTTGTTTCTTTAGCACAAAACTCGACATATTGAATGCTCAAAAAACCAATGTTGTTGTATAAAACTCGAAGCTTCGTTGACTGAATATGGTTGACAAAGGTCAAACCTTTCTAACAATGCCAAAAACATCTATCATTATTCAGTAAACAAATCAGCCAGAGCCATCTATTGAAAACGGACCGAATTAATTTGTACTCCCAATATATATAGGAATATATAAACAAATGAATAAAATTAAACCCCAAAAAACACTGAGATCTTCATCAGGGAGAACCCTCAGTGTAGGAATGAAAGAGAAGTTTCTGAAAGGATAGTAGCAATTAGCTAATAACTATTCTTAGCCCCCAACTTCTCACCAAACAGAAAACCACCAACAACTGAAGAGAAATCAAACATATATATAATGTATAAAAATACTAAAAAAATACTAAAAAAGTTATAAAATTACAAAATTGCAAAAGTTACAAAATTACATCAATTCATTTAAAAAATTTATACAATACAAGAAAGAATTGCTGAAGGTAAACAAGAAAGTATAAAATGAAATAAAATAAAACCCTTCTTCGGCCGATGGGGCTACTCGTCGGTACTTAAATATCGCCCTTGAATGAGGAAGTAGAACAAACCGAGATAGGAAAACTCTGGAAAAACACAGTTAAAAATTGAGACGGGTAACAGTTAATTTGCAAGGTATTTTTTAGGTTTTCAAGAGTATATTTTAAATCATTTTCATTGTTGCAAATAGTGCGAATCTGTGCGAACATAATATTTTTTAAAACTTTTCTATTGATATTTGAAAACCAATTAGTAAGACTATTTACTTTAAAATTAAAATCCTTCCTTTTATCGTATAATCCAATGAGCCATTCTTCTTCATTTCTCTTTATATTTAAATCTAGGAAAGAAATTTTATCAGTAACTGTACGGTTTAAAATTAATTCTTTAGGATTATTTTTCTAGAAATATTTTCGAAACAATTACAGTTAAAAACAATTTAATCATCCATATATATGAAGAAAGTAATATTTGTAAAAAAATTTCGAAAAAATATAAAAATAAATTTGCGAAAGCACTCGAAAAACTTGTCCCCATTGGAATCCCCCTCCGCTGTAAAAAGTCATCTTTCCCGTTAAACAAAACGTTTTCAAAAATACAGAACTTGATAAGATTAATCCAGTAATTTTTTTCACAATTTAAGTAACTGCCAAATTCATCATAAATGCTTTCAAAAACTTCTATTACCAAGTTGTGCGGAATACTGCCAAACAAATTTTCAAAATCATGGGTATTTACGGAAGTAATGCTTTCTGAATAAATCTTGAAGTATTCTATAACTTTCTGGTTATTGCTTATCATTAGCAGAATTTATCGCTTTTAAGACTGAATTTAGATATTTAAATAAGATTTTACCTGCTTTATCATTATAGCTATTAGTACCACAGGTAACAAAACGAAATTTAACTGGAATTTTATGAAATTTAACAGTAACGAAAAGATATGGAAAATTAAAACAATTTCTTCTTAAATTTAATTTTTTATCAAAGGCCAATATACGTTTTGGCCGAGAGTTTTCCTATCTCGGTTTGTTCTACTTCCTCATTCAAGGGCGATATTTAAGTACCGACGAGTAGCCCCGTCGGCTAAAGAATGGTTTTATTTTATTTCATTTTATACTTTCTTGTTTACCTTCAGTAATTCTTTATTGTATTGTATATTTTTTTTAATGAATTGATGTAATTTTGTAACTTTTGCAATTTTGTAATTTTATAACTTTTTTAGTATTTTTATACATTATACATATGTTTGATTTCTCTTCAGCTGTTGGTGGTTTTCTGTTTGGTGAGAAGTTGGGGGCTAAGGATAGTTATTAGCTAATTGCTACTATCCTTTCAGAAACTTCTGTTTCACTCCTACACTGAGGGACCCCCCTGATGAAGATCTCAGTGTTTTTTGGAGTTTAATTTCATTCATTTGTTTATATATTCCTACGTTTAAGTTTTGCATTTCCTTTCGCTGCAATTTTGCCCATTGGTTTGTAATTCTCCTTTTGGTTTTTTATAATCTTTAAACTTATATATATATATATATAAATTCATTTCAATAGTTTTCTATATATATATATAATAACGTTATTTAAAAAAAAAATTATTATTAAAATATGATAACATGTTTCTAATAAACTTCTAAAAATGTTTTAAAATTTGCTATTATTATTATCATTATTATTATTATTATTATTATTGTTGTTATTTTACATCTTTTAATTTCGCTATGAATAAAATTTTGTAAAGTGAAAAGGTATCAACAATTTTAATCATTTTAAAATGATGTATCTAAAAAACATCTATTAATTCTGTACTGATAAGTATAAAGGATTTAAGTCCATATTCTTGATTTTTCAGGAGGCGAAAAATAAAGTTAAAGTAACTAAAAACTAATCAGTAGAATCGATTAGGAAAAAGGGATTATGTTGGTTTATACGCTTTATACCATTCAGTGATTGTCAATCTTCATTTAATAAAGGGAAAAATTGAATTAAATATTTTATACCAAAGATTAATGCTAAATTTCTAACTTGAATCTTTTTTTACCAATGGATTTTCTCAAAGACTAAATGACATGGATTTAAATCTTTTATTCCAATCGATAGAGGATTTTTTTCTGTGTCGGAATATGTACTTAACTCAAAATCGACATTTTTGGACTTCAACCCTTTATACTTAGTACAGAATTATTCAGAAGAACTTAACAATTCTAAGTATAATAAATACCATGTTTAAATCTTAATTTTTCCTACTTTATAAACTTTTCTACATGAGCACTTGGTGATTATGAAATAATATTCAGAAATATTTAGGATTTAGTTAATATTTAGAATTTTTCACAAAAATGAATTTTTTTTTTTTTTCTATCCATACGAAATATTTTCCTTATTATTATATAAATGAAGTTGTAAAATTTATACACTGCACATAGTAAAGTTTTTAGAGCATATAGTATTACTGCAATACATATATCTATTTCTCTCGTATTTTATTAATAAATTAGAGAAAGTAGTTATAAAGGGAAAATGGAATTCAAAATTCGAACGACATTATCTAACAAGTAACTGATTGAATTACTTACGGTAACGATTTTGCTATCGTTTTTTTCGGGAAGACACACTGTTAAAAATTTCAGTTCAAACTTGAACGGAATAAAGTTATAAGTAGTATCATAATATGGTTCAGCCTCACTGTTAAGTTCTTGCTTCTTCAGCCTCACTGTTAAGCCTCACTTCTAGTTCTTGCGATTGAATTTTAATTGCACCAAAACTTGGAGCATACATCCACTCATAAGGAAAGTATGAATCAGTAAAATTTCTATTGCAAACAAACCAAGCTTAAATTAAAGAGCGTGGTTGAAAACATAGGGTAAAATTCAAATTTTGTGCAACAACTCATCCATGGACCAATATAAGACCCTAGAAGATTTAGCTCATTTTATCAAAATTAACGAAACAGAATTAGCCGCTAAAAAAACATGGCATAGAAAGCAGTGCCAGAGTATTTGATTTGAGACAAGAAGGTCTTCAGTTCGGTCCTACCTCGGTCCGTTATTGATTTTTTTTTTTTTTTTTTTTAAACATAATAGCGATATTTGATTCAACATAAAAATACCAAATCATGGTAAAAAGCTAAACCATCGGGTGGTTGCAGATAATTCAGAACTAAGTTTTGGTTCAAAACACAGAATTTTTAGCAATGCAATTTATTGAACATCAGCGTATAAAAACATGAATATTTTTAAATCTGTGTAACATATTATGTTTTTACGAAAGATAAGAACTTTAATGTTTTAGCTTTAGAAGGCAAGACTTAATAATTCTTGAATCGATACTGTATACTATATCTGTATACTGAAATTATGTAGTTTAATATTGTCACCATTATTAAAAACGTTTATAGTGCACAATTCAGATTATTTGTTTTTATTTAGGCGTTTGTACTTTCCTTATTGAAAATATTTCTGATTTTTACATTTACATTATTTTACATATGTATAAAATATTAATACAGTTTAAAAATATTTAGTATTTGAAATCATATTTATAGCTACACAGAGTATTTTTATTCTTGATAAATTATGAAAAATATACATTTATTTTTCGTTTCTTTTTTTTTCTATATTGCTTATGCGAAATGGTAAGAATATTATACATGCGTGGATAAACTATAAATGCAATGTGTGCGAAATTTTTTCTGATTATAAAGTTTTCTATGCATTTTCTGCTTGAAATTAATAAATTTTGCAATTCCTGTCCTTTAAATATTAAGAAGGGAAACTACTTCAAATATTTATTTTTCAGATTATAGCAATGTGTTTAATTTTGTATTTTACTGCAAGTATATTGTGTTTATAAAAGACGTGTAACAAAAGTTTTTCAGACACGTGTAGCTGATAAACTTATTATTATTTACGAATTATTTATATTTTAGATATCCTAAAACTGCCTAAAGTTGGTTCATCTAACGAGTAAAAAAAACCACAAATATAAAAAAAAATTCAAAGGCATGACATTTAGTTAGAGAAATTTCGAGAATTTTGAATGTCTACAAAAATACTGTTCTAAAATGGAAGCAAATGAAACAAATTTCAAAATAGAAAAATGCCAGAGAGGCCAACAGAAATTGCAACAGCTGATAAATCGACAATTAAGGAAAATATATATAAAATTTTTGATGGATTTCTTCGAAAAACAGCAGGTCTATTAAACACACACACACACAAAAAAAAAAAAAAAAGAAAGAAAGAAAGAAAGAAAAACAACCATACTAAAGTCAACAGACATAAACTGATTTTACTACAAAATCCTTAAAAATGTGGTTTGACCATTATTATTAACAAAAAAAGTAAAAAAAAAAAAAAAAAGTAAATGTGATGATAAAGTGAAAAATCAAAGATGGACCGATGGACCATTCTCTTGGACCGATAAGAGAATGGAAAAGAAAAGACTTCACACCTTATTTACTGATGTGAAACTTGCCTTGAAATAAACACAAAAATACAAAGGAAAAATAAATATTTAGTAAATGAAAGTAGAAGAAAAGTGCCTTCAACTTGTTTTTCAAAGTAATCTACCAAAACAATGGTCACTAGCGATATTTGTGCAAGAGGTGTACTGAGATTGCATATTGTTCTTCGAGAGCAAAATATTAATGCTCAGTATTATATAAATATAACATGCTAATTTATGTTCTCTGGACAATAATGTTCCCAAGGAGATACAAAAAAGTTTTCACCTAATGCTCTATACTGTAAAGGAACCCGTAGAATTAATCAATGAAAATGGAATTCACGTCTTTGGGAGCCTGAGGTAAGGGTTGGTAATTAGCCTTTCTGTTGTTTATCCTCAAGAGTTTTGCTACCAAAAAATCAATTCTAAAATCAATTACTGGATTAACATCAAGATTTTAACACACTTGGAACAATTATCCTATCAATGGCTCAAAAAAATCGTACAATTTTTCAAACGTACGATTAATAGCGTGTTAGCAACTGATGAACTCTTCAATTATAAAATGAAATCATGTGAAATTTTGAATAAAATATTTTGAATGCATTTAATTATTTTATCTGAATAATTATCATTAGGACACAAACTTCATTTCTTTCACAAAGAATTTTTTACCGATAATTTCTCGACCTTTTCTTTAATATAGTCCTTAAGAAGTATGTATGAAACTAGCAAAAACTTTTGAAATATCATCCTAAACAATTTGAAACACTCATAAAACATTTATAGAAAATAGGAATTCCATTCTTGATCCTGGAATACTGCCTTCCCATAAACAGAATTTATTTGCAGTATAGGAGCACCACCAGTTGGCCGATATGCACGCAAATTAAATCAGCATTATTTTACATTATATCCATCTTTCATATTAAATTTGGAGTTCTGATATTCTATAGAAGCTGAGATATAGATTTTCCTTAAATTGCATCTCAGTAGTTCCTCCCGTTAGACGAAATATCCTAAAAGCTAATCAGTATCATATTAAATGAAGATCCAATTAAGTATCAAATTTGGTTAAATTCTGACTATTATTTCGTGAAATACAGCTACCACAAAATATTCCTAACACACAGAGGCATTTTCTGAAAATGGCAGAATAGTATTTTAGGATACTTCAAAACGTGTAAACTCATCAAAAAACGGAAGCTAAAAAATTCAACGATTTCAATTTTCCTTTTATGTATTCTGAAGAAAGTAAAGATCATTTTATTGCACTTATATTTATGATTGTTGTACTGGTATTAGATATACATAATAGAAAAAAGCCTCAGTTTTATGTCTTCGGAACAGATCAATGGTAAAAGAAAATAATTTCCCACAATAAATTTTCGCTTCTTTGTCAATTTTCTATACTTATATTTTGCGAATAAATAAATATTTTTTACAGTGTATTTATTTATTCGCTAAAAGTATTATTTGCTGACAGATATTTTCTGTAATTAAAGAAAAAACGCATAATTTACTGACAGAGATTTTCTGTGATTAAAGAAAAAACGCATAATTTACGAAAAAATAAGATTGTAAAAACGTATATTTTTAAATTACAGAAAATTTCTGGCAGCAAACAGGACTTATTTTTTACAGTGAAGGCTGATATTGATTGGGCTTAATGTACGCCGTAGGCAATTTGCGAGCTGAAGAAATAAGAGTTTTGTTAAACATTAGTGACACCTGTTTTACATTTCCTATAAAAATCTTATTTATTTTTACTATCATGATTAAAGCATCAATGCTTTTTTCTTTTTCTTTTTTTATGTTGTACTAGTGCATACATTTATAACCCGATGTAAGATGGTGCTTAATTATTTTGACCAGAAAGAAAATTGCTCCGTGTTTTAGCGTTAGTCTATAGTGCTTCCCAGCTAAAAAAATGTGTAGAAAAATCTGCAAATAATCTGAAGGTATTTTAACAAAAATCATAAAACCTGCCGAATAACTGCAGTGTAAGCAATTTGGAAACAAGTTTTTTTTTTTTTTTTTTTTCCCTTAAACTTTTTATTGTTCCAAATTTCTTCAGATTATCTAAAGTTTTGTGCAGTTTTTTTTTTTTTTTTTCTTTTTTAAAAATTTTCTGATTTTTTTTTTCTTTCTTTTTTTACGATTTTTATTAAATCTTCCTTTGTTTACAGATCAACTGTTGTACGAGCGTGAAAAAAGTTCTTCCTTAACCCGCCAGTGCACGGGTTGGGTCTGTGAGACCCAGTTTATTTACTAGAATGCGAAATAAGAGAAACATTTTATATATTCTGTGAAAAAAAAGTATAAGAAGCTTAAAATTTATACTTCGTATTTTTTTATTGTGTGATTTTATTTTGTGGGTGTTATATTGTAACCATTCAAATATTAAAAGAAAGTTGTGTAATTTTCCCACCAGTGCACTGGCGTGTTAATATTAAAATTAAAATTGTTTATTAAATTTAGGTATTCGACGCATCAGTAAAATTCACATCTTAATCATTCTCCTTAATTTCGTTTACTCTATTTCTTAAGCATAACCCGTAGGCAAGATAAATTGTATTCAAGAAAACTTCATTCTAAACCAGGAATTATATTTAAGATTATTGACTGACCTTTAACATGCCCTCCATATTTTCTTTGAAAATTGCAAAACTATTCTCAATAAAATCTTTTTGTAAAAAAATAGAACCGACTCCAAAAAGCAACTACTATTTAAACAACTAAAAAAAAAAAAAAAAAAAAAAAAAAATTGGTATGAAATGAAACTGCAAATTGCGCCTAAAAGTATAAAATAATTTCCTTCGCCAAACAACCTATAACACTACAATTAATCATAACTTTTGAAGTCGGCGCAAAATTAAATAAAATTGAATTAGTTTTTAAAGGTTTGTTTTTAGATCCGTAGCAAAAAATGCTGTTGTTTCGAATGATCCATTTTCATGTTTCCTTTATTATTTTATCACTGTATACAATTGGTCCATTAGTAGCATCTACATAGAGCAGTGAACATTCTTCCCAATGTGGCATTTATGTTTCTACGAAGTTAGAGTTTTTTTGCAAATTTTGTATAACTTTGAAAACTATTATTCTTTGTGGCTTTCGGATTTGGCGATCAAAGCGTAATGCAAAACTATACACGCAAGATGTTTATTTTCATAATATATATTGTACGAAGTATTGTTTCATATTCTTGATTACTCTCTTAATATACCTTATCAAAATTATCATGATATCCCAAAGAAATTAAATATGTTTGCCAGATAATTTTGCGATTTTTCTTACCAGCATCTTCGCGAACTTTTGATGCTTACGGAATCTTATTTGTTTTGTTGAATCAAAGGAGTTTTCGGCTGCGTTTTGCAGGTGACAATGTGAGATGTGTATTTTGAATAAGATTTGATTTTTGAATTGAATAAAGGTATCGATTTTTATTTAATTTTGCGCCGACTTCAAAAGTTATGATTAATTGTAGTGTTATAGGTTGTTTGGCGAAGGAAATTATTTTATACTTTTAAGCGCAATTTGCAGTTTCATTTCATACCAATTTTTTTTTTTTTTTTTTTTTTTTTTTTTTTTAGTTGTTTAAATAGTAGTTGCTTTTTGGAGTCGGTTCTATTTTTTTACAAAAAGATTTTATTTTTCTCTTTTCAGTGAAAACCTATTTATATAGCAGAACATCAGAAGACGTTCGACGGCAGTTTCACAAATCACAACTTCCAAGAAAAGTGACATAACTCAAAAAACGGTTTATGTCACTGAAAAATACATGAAATGCACCCAACGTGAAAAAAAAAAAGTTACATCTCCATCTAGAAAGTTATCCACTCGAGACACAGTTGTGCCAGTTTCATTCGAGTCAAATTCCTTTTAAGTTTATTTTTCTTAAATGCTGCATTTTTAAGTTGTGTCACTTTTCTCGCCTTTATCGCATAAGAGCAAAAAGCTATCTATTAAATGGAACATACGTTAAATTAAAAAGTCTTTAGAAATGTAAAGATCGGATACGCTGTATTCGTAACCCAAAATTCTGTTAATCATATATATTGAACTTTACAGTGAATACATGTTACTCGTTGCGCTGAAAATTGCGCAGCGTAAAGTTCAAACAAAGAGCAAAATATGCATTGCAGCTGACGGACAGAAGTTTCAACATCGATACTTACATACTGTTTTTACCAGTGTAGCTGCATGCGTTCAGCAGTTAGAGTGAGAACAGACTTTTGTGAGTATCCTGTAATTTGTTTATATCTTAATGAAATCACAATGAAACCTATTTCAGGCCAAGATCATTACGACAACAAAAAATCTATTAAAATTAAATCATCTCTTACGAAGTTATAAGCTAACAAATTTCAACAACAACAACGAGAAACATGGTTTGCATTGAGAACCTCTTCCTTTATGAAGTTGGTTTAAAACGTCTATGCGTTAATCGATGTGACCACTTACAATAACCATACTTTGATTTTTACATAGCATAAATGTCACCCGCTACGCTGCAACATATGCAATGTCGTTCAAGTGTGCACAAGATAGGAAATTGTGAACAAATAAATGCACGTTTTAAGCGTTCTGTTTTTAGCATTAATGTCTAAACTACCTTTCGTACTAAATCGATGATGGTCTGCAATTTTATATTTCACTTTTTTCCCTGTCTTGAACCGTTTCCTAGATAGAAACGCTAAATGCACTGTTTTCCAACAGGTGGCGCTGTAGGCGGTTGAATCGCGTAGCACATGTCCACTTTACTATTTAGATAACACTTTTATGATTATAGCTGCAGCTGTTCAGCAGTTAAATTAGTCGGGACTGACTTTTTTGGGCACCCTGTATTTTCTTTTGATCGTAAAGATATTACAATGGGACCTATTTCAGACCAAGAACTTTCCAATAAAACAAAAAGTATGAAAATCGGATCATCCATTCAGAAGTTATGAGCTAACAAACAAAAACAACAACACATAGCTCGAATTAAGAACACCCTTAACAGTCTCTTTTATGAAGTTGGTTGAAAACGACTTTGCACTAATCGATGTGACTACTTACAGTAAAAGTACTTTGAACCACAGAGTATACGTGTCATCCGCTACGCTGCAAAGTGTGCAACGTAGTTCAAGTGTGCACTGTGTAGGAAATTTCGAACAAACAACTGCACGTTTTAAGCGTTCTATTTTTAGCAATAATGTCTAAAAACTGTGTTTTCGTAGTAAATCGATATTACTCTACAACTTCGTAATTAACTTTTCTCCCGTCTTGAACCGTTTTTGAGATAAAAGCGCTAATTCCGCTGTTTTTCACCAGATGGCGCTTTATTTTCTTTAGCTTGTAAATATATTACAATGGGAACTACTTTAGACCAAAATCTTTACAACAAAACAATAAGTATCAAGTAACCGTATTTTGAATTATATTGCGTATGTCTCACCAGTTACGCTACAACGTGTGCAATGTAGCTCAAGTGTGCATAGTGTAAGAAATTGCGAACAAAAAAATGCACGTTTTTAGCATTGTATTTTTATCATCAATGTCTAAACTATCTTTTCGTACTGAATCGATGATGCTCTGCAATTTTATAATTCACTTTTTCCCCCTGTCTTGAATCGTTTCCGAGATAGGAACGCTATCATGAATGTCTAAACTATCTTTTTGTACTAAATCGGTGATACTTTTCAACTTTGTAATTCACTTTTTTCTCTAGAATCGTTTTCGAGATAGGAACACTGTCTCCGCTATTTTCCACCAGGTGGCGCTGCAAGCGGTTTAACCTTGTGCTGCATGGCCACTTTGCTATACTTACATACCATTTTTATTACGATAGCTGCAGCCGTTTAGCAGTTAAAAGAGTTGGGACTGATTTTTTTGGGCACCCTGTATTTTCTTTAGATCGTAAAGATATTACAATGGGACCTATTTCAGACCAAGACCTTTTCAACAAAACAAAAAGTATCAAAATCGGAGCATCCGTTCAGAAGTTATGAGCTAACAAACATAAAAAAAAACATACGGTTTGAATTGAGAACCTTCCTTCTTTTTTGAAGTCGGTTAATAAAAAATAGATATTAGATACATAGCTAATTATAAGTACATGAAAAGAATAGAAATTAGCATTTTTTATTTTCGCGAAAGTTTTGATTTGAAACATCTGTATGTTAATCTGATTTTTTTGAATGAATTAATTTGAATATCAATTATGCAACATCTACTATAGAAATTACAAAGAAGGTTGGATTAATCAAATTGAATTAAATTTTAAAGTCAGAGAAAATGCCTTTGATTAAACTTTCGTAATACTTTTATGTTTTTTTTTTTTTTTTTTTTCCTGACAGCTCGATTCTATTTATTTTCCCTCTATATATCGCATTAAAAGTCTTAATTTGCAAGAATAATTTTATGAAATGACTTCTATTCGTTATGAGTCCTTTCCCTAATTCTTTCCATTTCCAGGAATTATAAAAAATTACGGTGTTTCACAGATTGTTTTTGTAGATGCAGAAAACATTTATAAAATGTTAGCAGACAAAAAAAATATAATATTCAAGAAGTGTAATATTCTTCGTAGTCTTTAATATATCATTTTGGCAGTTACGTCCCTATTATTATGTAGAAAACTCTGCTTTAGTTTCCAGGAAAAAATTATTAATAATATAAGAAAGAAATATATTTCATAAACATGAAATTGACTTGAGTATTAGGAATTCCAAAAAGATTAAATTTTAAGTATTTTACCACGTTTTTATTAACTTCGAATCTTGTTTGTTTGTTTGTGTGTTTTTCAGGGACAAATCTTGCAATCGATTTTTAACTAACTTTCCGACTAGATAGATATTTGAAACTTTCAGGACAGCTCAGAACACGGTGACAATACATTTTTTTAATACTTTTAGTCAACTGCTTCAGGTTCCGTTGCCTTCGGCAGCGTTTATATGATTCGACAGAAAATTTATTTAACTAATATCCCGACTAGAACTTTGACATTTGAAACTTTCAGAATAGTTCAGAACACGGTGAAAATGCATTTTTTAAATATTTTTAACCAACTACTTCGGAATCCTGCTTTCTTCGGCAGCGTTACCAGTACAAAGCTTGCAATCGATTTTTCACTAACTTCCCGACTAGCTAGACATTTGAAACTTTCAGGACAGCTCAGAACACGGTGACAATATATTTTTTTTAATAGTTTTAGTCAACTGTTTCTGGTCCCTACTGTATTCGGAAGCGTTTATATGATTCAACAGAAAATTTATTTAACTAACTTCCCGACTAACTAGACATTTAAAACTTTCAGAATAGTTCAGAACACGGTGAAAATGCATTTTTTAAATATTTTTAACCAACTGCTTCGGGACCCTGCTGCCTTCGGCAGCATTACCAGTACACAGCTTGCAATCAATTATAACTAACTTCCCGGCTAGATAGCCATTTGAAACTTTTATAATAGCTCAAAATACGAGAGCAATGAATTTTTTTAACACTTTTATCCAATTGCTCCGGGTTCCCGCTGCCTTCGGTAGCGTTTATATGATTCAACAGAAAATTTAAAAACATGGTATATAAAAAGATATTTTTATCTTGTAATTATTTACTTTCCGAACACTATAGTGCGGAAAATATTGTAATCATGTCAAAAATCCGAATTTGAGATTTTGATGTTTCTATACGTTTCGAGGTCCCCTGAGTCCGTTTACACTATTTTTCGATGTATGTATGTGTGTGTGTGTGTATGTATGTGAGTGAACATTAGGACTGGGCATTATATCGATGTGAAATCAAATATCGATTTAACGCTAATATCGTTGATTCGATTTAAATATTTCATCTTCCGTGAAATATCGATGCAGAAGCATAAAAAACCGCGAACCTCTCTGATGTCGGGCTAAACTGATTCAGTAATGCTGGAATAATGCCAGGTGATTATTCATTCAGTCGGATACCGGTTTAGTGTAAAGCATGTGCAGTCGTAAACAGCTAAATCATGAAAATCTTCACTCAATCAAACCGCAAAGAATCAAGAGAGTTGTAATATTTAGCCGTTTTGATTTAGTGTTGCGCAAGCGTACTGGGAAGAGAATATCGGTTTAAGACCCGACCCGAGGAAGCATATTCTTTCGAATGGATTACGGTTTTCAGGAACGCATGCGTAGTAACGAAATGAAAACTGAGAAATGAGATCTATTCATTCATTCAGTCGAAATTCGTTTGATTACTGGAGATTTACTTTATCAATATTAGTATTTTCTTCGTCTGTTTTTATTATAGTTCCTGTTCCAACAATTAAAAAATAAGATACTCTAGTTTCTGTTTATTAGATAAGTGAATAATTAACTATTCTTTATTAATATTTCCTGTAATTAATAATATTATTTCATTAAATTTATTAATTTCAGTAAAGAATATGACATTCTCATATTGTCAAAAATAAATTAATTCAAACAACAGCGTCATCTTAGATATGATTATTCTAACCGAGGGCCGGGCTCGGGCCGAACTTTTCAATCTGTTCTCGGGCCGGGCCGGGCTTAAAATTTTTTTGCAAGCTCGGCCGGGCCTGAATGAAATTTTTTCCGGGCCGTGTTGGCCCGAATCTTTTTCTGGTTTCATCGTTAATCAACGAAAATAATAAAATATTTCTTCAGTCATTTATTTCACATAATTTTACAGGCTGGTATATCACATAAAATTTTATTTTGTTAAAAAATGTCTGTAACTTCAATTTAATTGCTTATCAGTCTGTTTGTTCGCGATCTGATTTTCCGCAAATATTTTTAGCATGTTTCGAAATTAATATATTTTATTTCAAGTAATATTAAATGGTTTCCTATTCAAAATAGTATGCATGTCACTACTAGTTTGCGCACATGTTCAAACAAAAGAAATTAGGTACGTTACTGTGTATAAGGCTTTGTGCCCTATGGTCTGTGGAGTTTCGGTGGTATGAAGGCTATAAAAATCCTGCCACTGTAACTTTTCTCTTAACTCCTTTTTCTTTTCTCCAGTGCACTGAATGAAAGTAGCATCATTTTTAGCATGTACAGAAGCCTCTTTTCTGAAGAATATGGCTGGATTACCATTAAAATTTTGTTTACCGGATCACATGAAAGATTCGTATACATTATGGTACATAAGAGGAAATGGTTGAACGTGCATTTGTAGTAGTAATAACCATTTTAAATACCGTTCTATATTGTTTGATGAGTGCTTATATTTTCGATTTGACTTTCTGCCTTCTGTACGTCTGTAATAATGAACTTTTGTTTATATATAATTATCTTGTAAAAGTTCAGCAGTTTTGTTAAAGAAGGTTCTATTGCTTCGCTGTATAAAACCTCTGCAAAACACATACTAAAAATCTTTTTCATAAAAAGGCATGCATTTTTTTTTTTTTTTTTTTTTTTTAATCGGGCCGGGCCCGGGCCGAATTTTCCAATTTCATACCGGGCCGGACCCGGGCCCCAAAATTCCAGCCCGTGCAGACCTCTAATTCTAACATTTAATTATCTGATTTTTATTTATTTCGAAATCAATTACTTAACAGTATATAGTATGAGTATTTAAAAATAATTTGAATACGGTAAAAGTTGATGGTTTTTTTTTTTTTTTTTTTTTTTTTTTTTTTGTGTGTGTGTGTGTGTGTGTGTCTTCAAGTGCACCAAACTGTTTTTCTTTCTATTACTAAATTTCTGTCTAAAATTCAGTTTAAAAAAGTTAAAATCATTTAAAACATTAAAAACCCATTAAAATCACCTTCTACAAGCGCTTTCAACTGCAGCCCACGCAGCCTTCATCAGGTAGGTACGCTCTTGTGAACTTCGCCGTCCGGTGGTTTTGTCAATCTTCTTCCTCCACTCCGCTCCAGCATATCGCGCCACACGATTTCCATCTGGTCAGTGTTGCATGAGTTACCATTCGCAAAAATTTCGACAGCCTCGCGTTTCGCGGCATGAAAATAATTATTATAATTAGCTAATTATTATAATTTTTAAAGTATATTTTAATGTTTTCTTCTTGATTTGTTTTGGCTAAAGCTGTTTTTATATAACTATACTTTATGTCGTTTTCGTTTTCGTGCTCTTTCACCTGCGTTTTTATTTTTCGCTTTGTCATTCCGATATAACATCCGGTTTTATGGATGTTATATCGGAATTTTTGTCGAAAATTTTTGCGAAATTTTGGCTGTCGAAATTTTTGCGAACGGTAACTCATGCAACACTGACCAGATGGAAATCGACACAAGGTGGCGCGATATGCTGGAATGAGTGGAGGAAGAAGATTGACAAAACCACCGGACGGCGAAGTTCACAAGAGCGTACATACCTGATAGTTGAAACGTAGTACCTACCTGAGCGTACCTACCTGATGGTTGAAACGTAGTACCTACCTGAGCATACCTACCTGCGTGGGCTGCAGTTGAAAGCGCTTGTAGAAGGTGATTTTAATGGGTTTTTAATGTTTTAATGTTTTTAATTTTCTGTCTAAACTAAGCCAGTTATAATTCTTTTTGTATGTTGTAATATTTGATGTAATTTAATATAACATAAGTAAAAATTTTAAACTTCATTAAGAAAAGAAAATCTCGTGAATTTTGAAAGAAATTGTATTTTAGAAAATTTTAATTAAGATTTACATTTATTACGAGATTCAAAGCACTATAGAAATTTAATATCTTGTGTGAAATCATTTTGTAATTCGTTTGCATGTAAGTGGGTAAATATTTTAATGCATTAAAAAGTAATAAGAAATAATAAAATTCGGAATTTATCAATTAGTTAAAAATTAGATAAATAAATTGGGGTGCTTCATATGTTCTAAAGGTTGCTCACGAAATGTCACGTCACGAGTCAATGGGAAATATTTCTGTGATAAAAATAATAATTTCGAGGAAAAAATTTAATTTTGTCAAACTAATATAATTTTTTTACGGTCCATTATTGATTTTCGCGTTTTTGCGTTCTTCTGTAGGTATTCATTACAAGAAAGTACTTGTAAAAATTTTTATCTTCCGATTTTCAATAAATTTACACGTTTCGAGAAGTCTAAAGAACGTTTTGAAAATTTTTAAAAATTATCCATCTGCTTGAGTTTGAAAAAAAATTTCCCACGACTTTAGTGCGAAAAATAATGCACAGAATTTTCCAAAATGTTTTACATACTTGCACCTTGATATAAATTAGCGCTTATTCACATTTTTTGTACACATTAGTATACAAATGGCACTGTCGTCCCGTTTTAAAACATAAGGATATAATAAATACTTTCCAGTATATGATAATTTTTTCTATAAATGTACGAAATAACAGTAAGGAATATTGTGAAACTATAAAAACAATTTTCTGTAATAGTAATAGTCAACTAGGATAAAATTCTTGAATGAGTGAGAACATGACTCGAGAACGATTTATTTAACAAAGCAGTATAAAGAATACTTTTTTTTATATAGGCATTATTGCTAGCGCTCGAATACTTTTGCTGCCGACTGTATATGAAGTAAAATTATAAGCAATATCATAAAATGGTTCTACTTCTTTTTTTAAGTTTTCTACTTCTTGCGATTGAATAAGTTGCGGAAAAACTTGGAGCTACCATACATCCACTTACAAGGGAAGTATGAATCAGTAAAATTCCTACTCAAATTAAACTAAGATTAACTTAAGCAGTGTGGTCGAAAACATAGGATAAAGGGCAAATTTTATGCAACAACTCACCCATAGGGCAAGATAAAACCTTCGAAAATTTAATCCCTTTTATGAAAATGATCGAAACTTAATTAGTGAGCAAAAAAGCGTGGTACAGTGCCAGATTGTTTGGTTTGAGACAAGCAGGTTTTCAGTTCAATCCCTGCCTCGTTCGACTTTTTTTAGTCCTTGCCTGTAGGGACTAATCCCTACAGTTGGTAACGCTACATTAAATCGATATATCCTTATATCGGTATTTAAGATGAACGATATATTGATTTAAGAAATGTCAACATCGCCCAGCACTAGTGAACACGCTAGCGTCTAAACGCTTTGTTCGAATAAGCTAAAAGTTGGTACGTATATTGTAAGTTACCACAGTACGAACCCTATTGATTTTGGTGAATCTAGCACTTATAGTTTTTTTACAGGCCACCAGGAAAAATTCTTTATCATTATAAAAAGGTGATGGCGTCTAAACGCCTTATTAATCTGAGCAAAAAAATTGTACACATGTTATAGGTCACAGTTGCACCACCTGTATAGATTTTGGTGAATTTAGCACTTACAGTTTTTTTTTACAGGGACACAAAGAAAAATTCCTTATCATTATGGCCAATATGACCAAATTTTTAAAAGTGCGATAGCATCTAAACGCCTTATTCGATTGAGGTGAAAATTTATATGAATATTATAAATCACTGTTGCACTAACTATAAGCATTTTGGTGAATCTAGCATTTACAGGTTTTTACAAGGACACAACGAAAAATTCTTTATCAGTGTATGATCTATGGGCTCAAAGTTCAGTAGCGTTAAATAAAACATCGTGTAATATATGGAGAAAAATACTCAAACACTCTGTTATGGTTTTCTCTCTTTTGTTTGTTTAACAACTCCTCTTTCTTTACTTTATCTACAACACTGTTAATTACTCAATGTTCGGAAAGTCGAGTGCAGTCACTCCAGATTTTCTTTTTCTTTCTTTCTTTTAATGTATGTTGTATTAAAAATATATTTAAGTTTGTAAATTCAAAGTTCAAAATAATCTAAAAAATTATGACTCATGTCATTCATATGAATAAAATTACTAATTATTTACGATCTTTTCTTATTTTAACAGAGTAATAAAACCGGGCACTTTAAATATAGCCCAGGTTTAAAATCTGATTCACGCCTTAAGCGTTTATTCTATCCCTGCAAATATAATCTTTACTAAAACTGTGACCTGTTGCTATGCAGCTATTTTTAAATAAAAAGTATTGTTAAAATTTCTAAATTATTTGAAAATTTCACTTTTTTCTTTCATTTTTACTTTTTATTTTCTTCATTTCATTTTTCCTTTGTCTGTCAAACCTTTTAAATTAACCCTTTTCCATATTTTTTATATTTTTTAACTAATGTAAACTGAATAATTAAAGATGAGTCTTGTTTGTTTAAAAAAAATTAATACTGTTTCTAAAGTATAAAGATACTTTAAAAATAAAATAACAAACCTTTCTAAATTATTTTTTAAGGAAAATATTTAAATCGGGAGTAACAGAAATCTCATCATAAATCGAAGATGTTCAACTTGTTTTAATAAATTGCCCATTTCTTTTCATTGAGATTATTTCTAACTGATAATACATACATAAATTATTAAGTCGTATTATTATGTATGTAAATTATTAAGTCGGTTATTAAGTATATATAAATTGCAACCATTATTTATGTGGGCATCCCCCTTTCCTCTCTGTGCGTTTAAGTATGTGTACACTGTAAAAATTTCTGTAAATTTATTGAAATGTTTATCCAGAGTCTCTGAAAATTTTCCTAAATTCTTAGTTCAAAATAAATAATCTATATCCTCAATTTTTACTCTGAATTTTTGTTTATTTTATTTATTTAATTTCTCAATGAAAATTAATAATGAATGTTTCTACTTTAGAAAAAGCATTCTAAGTCACAAATATATTTTCGCCAATAATTAAGTTAATATTAGGCATTAATATGAGCCATTAATGATTTTTTAATATCTCCATTTATTTTTCTCTGTGATTTTAGTTAAGACTTGAGATAAATGTTTTCCAGTAGTTTTTCTTATGAAATTTTTAACAGTGTATGATATTGCGAGAACATAATATCCATTTGCGTGAAAAATCTAGAAGATAATTCTATTGTTGAAATATAAAACTGTTCGTCGAACTTCTATAATTGAATTTTTCCCGAAAATATTTTTCGATTTAAGTGTGGCTATGAGTAGAATTTTCCTTTATACAAGCAATATCGTCCATGGTCTATTTGTCCCTATACTCAGTGGATAATTTGGCAATACCACAGTTATAGATTTTTTTTTTTTTTTTTTTTTTTTTTTTTTATGCCAGCAGGTAATTTTCTATATTTCGATCTATATGGCGAAGTTTTCTGAAAATTAGAAAAGAAATTTTATATAATGAAAGGAAATAATGAAATTGGTTTTACGTATATAAAATTTTATCCTTTTTGAAATGTATCCTACTAAATGTAATCAACCGTCTTTTCCAGTGAATATGTGTTTCATTTTAAGTTGTATAGATATTTTTTTTAACCTGTTTGTATTTCTAATTGAAAATTTCTTTTTACATAAAATTATATTTTTAAAAATTAAAGAACACGCTTTTATTGAAATGTGAACTAAAAATCCCAAAATATCTATCTTTATAGCATTAAAATGGAGGGTAAGAGAAAATCGTGTGAGTGACACACCACACGAATAAACTATTTACATACTTTTAAATCTTTAATAAATTAAAATAATTTAGAATTAAACAAAAACCATTTTAAATTCCCCTGACTGGGCTCGAACGTTAGACCTTTAGGTTCGTAGCCCGGAGCTTTACCTCACAGCCACAGCGCTCACGTAGGGAAAGTCTTTTTTACAATGTAGATTTTTGCTTGCTCCCAGAGTGGTTACAAACATACATACAGGTGAAGCTAATAAAAACGTGTTAAAAAGGACAGCAATGTAAGAATTTATAATTTCTTCACTAGTGTTAAATTTATCATTATCGATACGCAATTTTCATTATATGAATTCTGCAAATATTTAAGAATAATGTTTTTGTAACATTTCTATAAAATTGAAAATATTAAATAATTACACTTAAAAACAAATTTTTCCGCCTAAGTTTTGGATAAGAGGTTGAGAATACATTGAAAAGGTAGCTCTTTCCAGTTATACAGTATCTTCCCCATGCGGTTGGTTTTAATTTCCGACCAGTCCTGATCCTAGGTATTTTAAGCGGAAAAGTTCAGCAATATTTCACAGTATTGTAACATTGGGCACTATAATGTCTATTTTACTTTTCGTAATAATACTTCTTTAATCCCTATATTAAAAAAATCTGGAGTGACTCCACTCGACTTTCCGAACATTGAGTAATTAACAGTTTTGCAGATAAAGTAAAGAAAGAGGAGTTGTTAAACAAACAAAAGGGAGAAAACCATAATAGAGTGTTTGAGCATTTTTCTCCATATATTACACGATGTTTTATTTAACGCTACTGATCTTTGAGCCCATAGATCATAATGATAAAGAATTTTTCGTTGTGTCCCTGTAAAAACCTATAAATGCTAGATTCACCAAAATGCTTATAGTTAGTGCAACAGTGATTTATAATATTCATATAAATTTTCAGCTCAATTGAATAAGGCGTTTGGATGCTATCGCACTTTTAAAAATTTAGTCCCATAGGCCCTAATGATAAAGAATTTTTCTTTGTGTCCCTGTAAAAAAACTGTAAGTGCTAAATTCACCAAAGTCTATACAGTTAGTTCAACTGTGATCTATAACATGTGTACAAATTTTTTGCTCAGATTAATAAGGCGTTTAGGCGCTATCACACTTTTAAAAATTTGGCCCCGTAGGCATAATGATAAAGAATTTTTCTTTGTGTCCCTGTAAAAAAACTATAAGTGCTAGATTCTCCAAAATCTATACAGATTGAGTATTTGTGATCTATAATATGTGTATAAAATTTTTGCTCAATTGAATAAGGCGTTTAGATGCTATCGTACTTTTAAAAATTTAGTCCCATAAGCCATAATGCTAAAGATTTTTTCTTTGTGTCTCTGTAAAAAACTGAAAGAGCTAGATTCACCAAAATCTATACAGTGTGTGCAACTGTGACCTATAACATGTGTAAAAATTTTTTGTTTATATTAATAAAGCATTTAGACGCTATCACACTTTTAAAAATTTGGCCCCGTTGGCCATAATGATAAAGAATTTTTCTTTATGTCCCTGTAAGAAAACTATGAGTCCTAGATTCTCCAAAATCTATACAGGTTGAGTATCTGTGACCTATAATATGTGAATAAATTTTTTGCTCAATTGAATAAGGCGTTTGGATGCTATCGCACTTTTAAAATTTTGGTCCCATAGGCCGTAATGATAAAGAATTTTTCTTTGTGTCCCTGTAAGAAAACTATAGGTGCTAGATTCACCAAAATCTATAGGGTTCGTACTACGGTGACTTACAATATACGTACCAACTTTCAGCTTATTCTAACAAAGCGTTTAGACGCTAGCGTGTTCACTCACAGACATACACACATACATACACACATACATACATATATACATACACACATACATACACACACACATACATACATCATCGCAAAAATAGTGAAAACGGACTCATTGGACCTTGAAACGTATAGAAACATCAAAATCTCAAATTCGGATTTTTGACATGATTACAATACTTTCCTCACTATAGTGTTCGGAAAGTAAAAAGATGGATGTTATAAGTTTGAAGCCTTTGTCTAGCTTTGTGTGCGTCTGTCTGTATGTCTGTGGTACTTTAATTCCTCAACGAATTAACTGATTTTAATGCGGTTTTTATTTATTTATTTTTATTAGAACGTTGATTTAATTGGATTTAAATTACTCTTAGCTATGTTTGATGAAAATGTTTGATAGACTGTTTTTTAAATTAATAAATGTGATTTCTTTTCAGACCACTTTGCAATTGCATTTTAAAATTTGCAAGCTGTCAATCTTTCAACTTCTAACTTATGTTAGAGATATGTCACATGGTTTCTGATTGGAGTGTAAAAAAGTGCTTTTTTTTTAACATTGTGAATTTTTAACCACTTTTGACAAATGTTAAAACGCGCTAACAATAGTGATTATGAGTTCACAGTGCAAAAATCTCTAAAATCAGTTGAAAACTAAAGATTTTACAGAATTTTTTTAATGAAATATTTCAAAAGCCATTTTTCATTGATATTTTAAAATTTCCAAACTGTCAGTCTTACAACTTTCCCCTCAGATGATAATTCATATGGTTTGAAACTTCAGTTTAAAAAAGCATTTTTTTTTTTTTTTTTTTTTTTTTTTTTTTTTTTTTTAAGTAATCGCGAATTTTTAACTGGTTTTGACAAAAATTGAAAAATGATTATAAAAAATTATTTTGAGTTTATAGTTTGAACATATCTAAATTAGGTTAAAAAACACAAACTTTTGTAGAAAAATAATTTTAGTTAAATTCAATACCTCCAAACGTTGAGATTTTATAACTTGCTGAAGTAGCGTCCATAAAATTAAAAATTACAGAACGTATAGAACAGTATTATTTAATTAATTTCAAGGACAGCTGTGAGGGAGTTCCTCACATATCCTTTTATTTTACCAAATTTATTCAATTATAATTAAAGATCTATTTATTCACAATTAAAAAGTATTAACTTTTATGATCCTTTGTATTTAGGTCAAGCTTATTTCAATTTTAGTAAATTATGTATTCAAAATTAAAATACTTATCATTTTCTAATTTTTAAGAACAAATTCAGTATTAAATACATTGATCTCTTTTTAGCTTAATGCAATATATATATGTAGGGATCTAAACACAATTTAATTTTATTATCCCTTAAAGTAATTATATTTTATTTCTATTTCACTATGTTTCCCAATAAATCTAACTTTTATTTATAGCTGTAAATGTACGTTGGAAACTTTCCGTTATATCTTTTTATTATTTTATTTTATTTTTTATACAGATAATCTATTTAACTGCAGCTATTAATGATCCATTATGTAGACATTATGTCGCAAGAATTTTCGCAATATTTCTTAATTACTTGCACCTGTCTTTTCCAACGGTATTCGTTGGCGAATGTATTTTATGCCAAAAAAGGTTGCCATAATTTCAACCGTCATTTATTTTTAAAAATTTCTCATTGGAATAACATTAACACAAAAGAAGATGTGTTGGCGCCCTTGGCTTCAAAATATGAAGATATTATCTCTATCTGGCAGTTAAGAACTTGGCTGCGGATTTTGATTCCGGGACAGTTTGATAATAATCGCGGTCTCTTAAATACGTTATAAATTAGCTCTCTCTCTCACCAATTGTTACGACTTCCAAAGAAATTTTGAACCGTGTTATTGCCCAAAATTATATAATAATATTATTATTTGTTTTAAAAATTTAACTTCAATAAACGTTCTTTAGTTAAAATAATTTAGTATCTGTTATTTATTTAATCGCAATGTACTTTCCTTCAAGCTCTGCAAAATATTCTAAAAGGATGTTTTTTTACGGTGTCTCATCACCTTTATATAAATTGGTGCCTTTGCAGGTCGGAAGCTCGTTCGGTGAGAGAGAGGGGCGTTGGTTTAAAATAAACTTTCTAAGTCATCAGCTAATAGTTTTTGAAAATTGGAACTTTTGAAATACCTGCTTGATATCATCGGAAATTTTTATATTGCTCAACTCATAATACTTCAAGACATCGTTGAGAAGAAACAGTATATATTTTCAATTATTTCTAAATAGAATAGAAGTCTAACACCTCTTACTGTAAAGAAAATAAAAAGTAATTCTTTTGGCTGCGGCTGCGAGCCTAACCTTCGAGGATTTTCGCCTCCTCTCAATTTCCTGGACTCTTGTTGCAAGCCGGTATTCCGATTTCCAGAGGAATCTATAGATGTGTTGGTTTCCTGCAAAATTACAACTTTACATTGAGACATTTTATTATTATTTCAAGAGTGAACCTGTATTCTCATTATATTTTTGACCTAAAAAACCATGGAAGAGAAGTTCGTATGTTTTCAACTGAGAGAAAATGAGCGACAAGTTTCTTTTATGGAACTATACAATTAACGACTATCAGTGCGTCTTATGGAGAATCGTGTTATTTATTTTCCATACACTGTTTATCTAATTGAAGAGTGAAAAAAAAAAAAAAAAAACAGTTCTATGTTTTTTTTTCCTGACATGCAGTTCGTTGAACTCTCTCGATTCCGTAATCGACTAGTTATCAACTGTACTGATTAAATATATTAAGATGCTGGATCCAGGAAAACAAATGCTGAATTCAAAGACTCGTCTGGTGTGCATGAATGAAATTTCCTTTACGTTCAATGATTTTGTGGTTTCATTTGAAAGACCAAAGAATAGGAAAATGTCTGCGTTCCCTTTTCCTGAGACTAGCTTTTCAAGATAAGTTCGTATGACGCAGCTGTAATCATCGCTAAATTTTTTCACCGCTGGGTTCTTAATTCTGCAGATGTTTTTTTTTTTCTCTTCCCTTGTTCACCCTTCCAGATGGCACAGACAATTTCGGATATTGTCTGCATGATTTGAAGTGATGTCGTCATGACTCGTTTTTCGGAATACTTTTTGTTCTTTTTCTCAGAACTCACTAAAGATTAAAAAAAAAAAAAAAAAAAAAAACGTTACAAGTTGGAACTCTATATAGAAAAAGATATAGTTTTCGAAAACAAGATGACTTTTCTTTTAAATACTTTTAGTGATGTATCGAGATGGCTATCACCCATTTGGATGTACAGATAAGAAAAATTTATTATTACTATATTTATATAAATATTTTAAATATTTAATACGTATATACGTAAAATATTATTTTCCTATTTAAGGGAATGCATATATATATATTTGATAAAAAATTAAGTAATTTTTTAATAATTTTAATTTTTGGGGGATATAATTTTCAAAATAAATATATATATATATAAGCAATATCTGTGCATTCCTCCTTTGAAACTGTATACATAAAAGTGTTTATGGTCATATTTTACTATATATATTTTTCTTTTTGGATATTTTTTATTTCAATTAAAAAAAAAAAAAAATTATCCTTTACAATTTTTAATTTGTCTAGGGATATGCATGTATTTAATTTTAAAATTTTTGATTATATAGTATTTGGTATTTTTCATATACTCACATTTTTCATGACGATATTTGTGTATTTTTAAAAGAAGAATTTCAAATTTGAAAATATTTAATTTTTAATCTTTGATTATCTACTATTTCATGTTTGTCAGTCCGAATTTTTATTAAATAAATTTCATGTGTTTAGGGACTCATTATAATAGAGTCATAATTACTAAGTTTTTGCCATATGGTAATTTTTGAATTTTAAAGATAACAATTATATTAAAAAAAAAGTGAAAAGAAATTTTTATTGTCTTTATGTATAATATATATACAAATTTACATATTATAATAATTTATCACATTTCAGTGTATTATTTTTGTTTTTCATATTCAAATATTTTAAGTTCAGATTCTTTTCTTATTTTGTGCTGAATTGATACATTAGTTCATAAATTAGTACATAATATTGGTAAAAAAAAAAAAGAAAAGAAAAGAAAAGAGTTATTTAAATTCCATTGGCAAAGGTAAACATTTATAAATTTATCATAGACATGTTTTATATTTTTTAATTAATCTGCTGAAAATATTCTTGTTATCATTGATTAAGGTATTCATTCTCCTTATAAATTCTTAATTTTTAATACATGCACTTCGTTTTTTTTTGTTTGTCAAAATTTAATATACAAATTTTTTTTTTTGTCAAGTTATGTAATGTTTCCGGAAGAAGAATTTGTGCACTCTCTCAGGGTCCTTGGGTGCATGAGATTTTTTTTTTTTTTTAGTGTTTTGCTGTTAATTATCTAAACAAATTACTTCGGCTGGACCGATATATTTTTTTAAAAGTTGAGGATGATGAGTAGCGAGACATTATTTTGTGAAACATTATATAATTTATTTTAACAAATGTTTACAATCAATTACTTTTAGATTTTTGTTTAGAATTTCCTTTTGCCACATAAATTTTTCATGAAACTTCTTTAAATGTAATGATAACAGTAGATTAATTGGGATGGCATTAAGACAGGGGTCAATAAATAATATTGAGAACCTTGTCACATTTTTCTATTGAAATTATGCAGAATATTGATAAAAAAAAATTTTTTTTGAGTTTTGATTTTTATATAATTTTTTTTATTTCCCAATGCATAAAAAAAAAAAAAAAAAAAAAAAAAAAAAAAAAAAAAGATTTAAAACTCATTTTTACATCATTGTTGACAATTTTTTTTTTTTTTTTTCTTGAAATTATATAATTATAATACATTTACAACAAATGCATAAATTTGTGTTTTCACATTTAATTTCCTATTTATACACAACTTCGTAAAGATATACACACATATTCATTAAATGTTTTGTTGCATACAGTGCCAGTTTGAAAATTTACTGATGTTTGTTAAAAAAAAAATGATTTAACACAATTTTTAATGCACTATTTTTTTTTTTTTTGAAGGGGATGGCATGTAAATCTGACAATCTCAGCCTTGCCATATGGTCACTTTCAGTTATAATGCACGTAGGTGCACTTCACACACACATTTTCAGCATATATAAAGATTTAACACAATTTTTAATACACTATTTTTTTTTTGAAAATGATGGCATGTAAATCTGGTAATCCCAGCCTTGCCATATGGTCATTTTCATTTACAATGCACGTAGGTGCACTTCACACACATTTTCAGCCTAAAATTCTTTATTCAAATGCTGTATTATTTAAAAACTTGCAACATTGATAACCAATTGGAAAAAGATATTTTTACATGACATTTAATATTTTTCTTGATTATGTAACTGTATATGGAGTATATAATTCCATGGTGACATAATTTTCTCACACATACATTTTTCTTATTACACAATTTTTACGCTTACATACTATTGTTTTACATTTTATTTTATTGCCAATTCTCACTTCTACATGTTATACAATATTTATTTTTCTAGTTTTTTTTATTTTCAAAATATATGAGATGTACACAAACATAAAATAGGAATTTTATATTCTCTATTATAACCATATCATGGAATTGATTCATCTTTTCACAAAATACAATGTTTTCAATTATTTTTTTCTATAAATATCTACACATATTTACAATTTTGTTTATTTTATTTTTTTTTTTTTTTTTTTTTTTTTTTTGAAATATTGCATGTAAAACTAGCTTATATGCTAGCCATGCATTTTGAAATATTTCTCAATTCATAAAATAACACACACACACACACACACAATATTTTGGTCAAACATATTAATTTTTATTTTTATTTTTTTTTTTGGAAATATGTGCATGTAAACCTAGCTTATGTGCTAGCCGTGCGTTTGGAAATATTTCTTCTATTTACAAGAATTACACACACATATATTTTTCTTATACACATATACTGGTGTTTATAAGTTTGTATATAATAAACCTTAACTTTTGAATTAAGGGAAGTATATATATATACACAATTTTTTTTAATACAAATTCATACCTTTTAAACTTACGTAATTTGTGTACATGATGATTTCAAATATTGGAATTATATTATTAAATATAAAACATTAAGTTTTTTTTTTCCCTCTCATTGTGTTTCATTACACATACATGTTTTTTAAAATATATACAGAGTTATACACATGGTTATTTCAAATATTGGAATTATTTTATTGAATATAAAAACATTGAATTTTTATCACTTACTCATTCTAAATTTCATTACACATGCATGCCTTTCAAATATTTCAAATATTGGAATTTTTATTACATATAAGGCATTAACATTTTATTTTTCTCACTTGCTCATTATAATTTGCCTACACATACAATTTGTAAACAAATATGAATGGACACATGGGCCATATTGTGTTTTTCAAATTTTTCTTGCTATTGTGCATATGTATATAGATATTTTTTTTGTGTTACAATACATTGTATATATTTTCTTATCACATAATTTTACTGATACATATATATAAGCAATATATATGTGTATAACACATGCTGTGTTATTTTTTTGATTGCTATAGCTTGCATTTAAAAATATATATATAAAGTTTTTTTTTCTGATCAGAATATTTATGGCACTAGCTCATGGCTTTATAATTGCCCATTTTTATAATTGAGCTGAATTTTTGAATGATCTTGTTTGAGCATTATGCATGTGATTGCATTTATATATATATAAAAAAAAATATGTTTTTTAACTATTGCTCAATTATATATGAAGAAAAAGGCCTGTCTACACACTGATGTAGAAATTTATTATTTTGTCGACATTTTAGTTTTTTTTCAGTTTGGAAATGCACTTATATATATAAAAAAAAAAAAAAAAAAAAAAAATTAATAATAATAATAGTGATAATTATAATAAGATAAATAAATAGGTACCTATACGCATAAATTAATATAAGAATAGAATAACAAGGGGCAAGGAAATTTAAACATGGTTCAATTTTTGTTACATTGTGGTGTTGCTGGTTTGTTGTATGTCACATGGAGTGTATGTGTCCTTCACTAATATATTTTTATTTTCAGAATAATTACATGGAATGAAAATAAAGGGAAAAAGAGATAATGAGATCCGTTTTCTTTTATCACATACTTAAGTATAATTTTAATTTATTGTTTATCTATTAAGCAGATAATAAAATTTTATAATCATAATATTTCATATTGAAAGAAAGATATTTTATAGCTTCTTATAACACCCTTTGTATTCGATGATATCTAAGAATACTCAGGTGTTGTTTTTTTTCTTGTGAAGTGATGGATTCTTCTTCTCCCAATGGCTGGCCACCAACGGGGTGAATGGATTTATCATTTCATAAACATTATAAGTTTTGATTTTTTTTTTTTAATGTATGTATTATTCTTAAATTTTGTTTTGACAAGATATAGATAGCTAAAATTTTCTATTGATCTAATAAAAATCTTTCCTTTAATTTTTTTTTTTTTTTTTTTTTTAAAAAGAGGGATATAATTTAATGAAATAAAATGTATTAGTCACCCAATGCTAATATTATGGATATTTTTCCTTTCCAATTATATATTTCAGACAATTAAATTTTGATCAATCTTATATTATTAATATTAACTAATAATAATGGATTATTAGGTTTTGTTAATTCAGGATAACGTTTTATTTTTTTTTAGATAATAATGATAATAATTTTACACACTTTAACTATTTTCATGTTGTATATTGGGAACACTCAGTCATTTTTTTTTTCTCTTTCATCAAGTTAGGAAATTTATTGCAGGAGTGTGATGTCACGGTCATACTCCTTGCAAATTTTTCAATAGTCACACTTTTTCTTCTTTTACACGAACACATATTTTTCTCAGAATGCTTGTGTGGCATAGTCATGCACACATAAAATCAAGCCTCTTTTGAGTCACACATTTTGCTCGGTATGCTATATTTGGCAGTGGCCTCACAAACCACTTGCTATTTTGGCTGTTTGCTGGGTTCACATTTTTCTTCCCCTATCTTGGTGAAATGGCATGAGTGGTGCTCAATGTTAAGTACATTTTTTTTTCTAAACCTACCTGATGGTTTAATTACATAAGATTTTATTGTAGACAATTTTTTTTTTTCCTTTTCAAGAAGAAAATCATTTTTAATTTTACTATATCACAATTTTTTTTAATACTTCAAATTATTTCAATGGGTATATTTAATATACTGTTTGACGAGAAAATAGAAATTGTTTGATTTAAACATGATTGACAATAAAAGATTGTTTCATTGAAATGCATTTTATGAAACTAATTAATTTACTTTTCAGAAGAATTGTATTACAATATATCAGCTGTAACAAGATCAAGAAATTATTTGTCAAGACATTCATTTTAAAATTTTTGGTGTGAAGAATATATGTACACGCATGTATTTCATGACAGTATCTTGCATGTGATTGACAGTATTTGTATACTTTACACACATGATAATGGTTGTTTTGTATATTTTTGGATTATTGTTTTGTATTGTGGTGGAGAGAGCTATTTTTTTTTTTTTTTTCATGGCAACCGGGAGAGATATGTGAGGGAGTTCCTCACATATCCTTTTATTTTACCAAATTTATTCAATTATAATTAAAGATCTATTTATTCACAATTAAAAAGTATTAACTTTTATGATCCTTTGTATTTAGGTCAAGCTTATTTCAATTTTAGTAAATTATGTATTCAAAATTAAAATACTTATCATTTTCTAATTTTTAAGAACAAATTCAGTATTAAATACATTGATCTCTTTTTAGCTTAATGCAATATATATATGTAGGGATCTAAACACAATTTAATTTTATTATCCCTTAAAGTAATTATATTTTATTTCTATTTCACTATGTTTCCCAATAAATCTAACTTTTATTTATAGCTGTAAATGTACGTTGGAAACTTTCCGTTATATCTTTTTATTATTTTATTTTATTTTTTATACAGATAATCTATTTAACTGCAGCTATTAATGATCCATTATGTAGACATTATGTCGCAAGAATTTTCGCAATATTTCTTAATTACTTGCACCTGTCTTTTCCAACGGTATTCGTTGGCGAATGTATTTTATGCCAAAAAAGGTTGCCATAATTTCAACCGTCATTTATTTTTAAAAATTTCTCATTGGAATAACATTAACACAAAAGAAGATGTGTTGGCGCCCTTGGCTTCAAAATATGAAGATATTATCTCTATCTGGCAGTTAAGAACTTGGCTGCGGATTTTGATTCCGGGACAGTTTGATAATAATCGCGGTCTCTTAAATACGTTATAAATTAGCTCTCTCTCTCACCAATTGTTACGACTTCCAAAGAAATTTTGAACCGTGTTATTGCCCAAAATTATATAATAATATTATTATTTGTTTTAAAAATTTAACTTCAATAAACGTTCTTTAGTTAAAATAATTTAGTATCTGTTATTTATTTAATCGCAATGTACTTTCCTTCAAGCTCTGCAAAATATTCTAAAAGGATGTTTTTTTACGGTGTCTCATCACCTTTATAACAGCCAAGAGTTCAAACTTTATAATTTGTAGAGCAAACATTCTTCAAACTGAAAATTATACAATTTGTACAATAAATAACATTTAATTAAATAGAAGTTCAGAGTTATCTCTAAAGCTAATTTCAAAATTGGTTATTTCTTTATTCAATTGAGAATCTCCATATAATTTTTTTTTTTTTTTTTTATTGCATGGGAATTTTTGTTTATAAACTTTTTTTTTTCTTACTTTTTTACTTTTATGCAAACATTACAAAATAGTTATTTACAAATGCTTACAAAATTCACAGAATAGAAATTATCCATCCTTAATAATTTAATTAGTGGTAGCGGAAATTTATTAATTCTTTTCTAAATATTTACAAAATCATACAGTACAATTTACATGGCGTTAATGATAAATATAATTTTGTGGAATTTTTTACTACCTATTTCCTAAAAAATTACAAAAATATTTGAATTTGTAATATAGAGTAACGTATAACAATTTACTAAGTATTTTTCAATGTAATGTACGTATGATCTTTAAAGTTTTTTTTAAATGTTAAACAGTTAATGATTATAGGTTTCTAGCACTTAAAATACATTCAGTTAACATTTTTTAATGTTTTTTTTTTTTTTTTTTTTTTCGAATCTTAAAAATTTCACAGTAATATTAAAACAATTATTAAAAATTCTTTATCAAGGACAGAATTTAGTTTAGTACGAAAGCCTATTAATTTCATTCTGTAAAATTTTTATTTTTAATTTTTACTTTCTCTTAGTGCAGGAAGTATTGTTTTTGGGTCAAATTTTCGAAATTGAGTTTTTGTTATATTTACACGTTTTGAAGTCCCCTGAATCTAAAAATCATGTTTTTAGCGGTTGGTCTGTATGTGTCTGGCTGAGTGTGTGTGTGTGTGTGTCTGTTATCAGCATATCTCAAAAAAAAAAATTATAGAAGAAAGTTAAAACTTGGTATTTTAAATATGTATCATATAGGGATGCTACACTAACGTGTTCGTTGAGATCAAGCAAATGGTTCGTGTACAGAAATACCCAAGAGAATTCAAATACATTGCGTCTATGGGGGAAATTGCAGGTAAGTAGAGTTTAATATCTATAGACTGCACTAGACCAAATGAAACGAATGTATAATTTTTATATACGTAAAAACATGTTTCATGTATAATATGGTATAGAAATAATTCACTTTTCGTTTACAGGGCTACACAAAAGAACTGGATTATAATGCGACAATGCTTGAAAATTGGTGGAAGTGTATTTCAGATTGTGCCGTGAGTTATTAATATTGGATTACATTTATATGCACCATGTGATGTGTACATAACTTTCAGAAGATATACAGGGCTGCCAATATTTAAGCCATAACATTCTTTTTTATTTGCTAGTGGAAATGCTTTACTATAATATACTATATGATATAATATTTTACCATGTCCAGGAAAGCTGCTTAGAAATTAATTCCTCAAAGCCATATGGTGATATGACTTTGATGAATTAATTTCAATTATTTTTTTTAAGCTAAATATTCATCGATTGGTTTCTTGTATATTTACCACGTTTTGAGGCTTCCTGAATACCGAAGTCAAGTTTTATAGTTTGATCTTTGCCTGTCTCTGTTAGAGTAAATTAAAACCAAATTATTTCAGTTCATCCAAATGATGTATTTTGAAGTGAATACGTTTGTTGCTAGAAACGTTTGTTCAAGATTGATAAGTTTCAAGGAATGAGGCGTGTGAAAGTTGTCTAAATAATTCTAATAACTTTTGAATTTAATAACTGAATTACATTCTATATAAATGTAGGTGCAATAATGAAACTGGGATTGAGGGGAGCGGTACCCCACCCCCCTTACATAGAACTATTTGTCAAATAAAGCTGTTTCGAAGCCTAATTTGAATTGTTTTAACATAGGTTTACATAACAGCACTCGCTATCTTAAACCTTAATCTCCAATCCGTACTCATAGTATTAAATTTCAGGGTAAGAGAAAGTCGTGTGAGTGACACACCAGATTATTAATTTATTTTTTATCTCCTTTTTTGACCGTATAACTGGGCTACGTGCTTTTTAAAATGACTGAAATGAATTAAAATGAAGTGTTGCACCTAAATTTCCTACTGTAGTTAATTTTCAAAAATCAATTTATCGTGTCGAAAAACTGTTTGCACTCCTGTATTCAGAAAAATCGTTCCTTTCATTTGGTACCAAATTTGTAACGATAGGATTGACATTTCTAATTTATTTTGGTGTTTCAGAAAACTGTCTACAAAAACTCCAGATTGAAACTAATAGTCCTCCGTCCAAAGAAAAAAATAAATAAATAAATCTAGCCGATTATAGTCTTGCATGGAGTTTTATTCTTATTATGTATTTCTCGTTAAGGCTTGAATATGCTTATAATTTAATAAATCAAATATTTATTAATTTTACTTTCTGCATTTTTAGCAACATAAAATTATTGCTAAGACTATAGTGACTAAGACTAAATTATTATAAGACTATAGTGACAAATCATAATGAATTGTCATTACATGTATACAACACAATTATTCAAATTTCTGTGCTGTTTAAAATTACAGACATTTTCCAAAATCCCTCCTTCTGTCTCGTCTACTTTGCGTAAATACGGACTAAGACCCCTTAGAAAGACCTCCACGGTAGGCACTCCCCTTACGGCTTAAGACCCTAGTGCAGTCAATCGACCTTATTCCCAAAACACTGTCTCTTATACACACTCTTAGGCAGACACACACATCCGCGTGCGTGGGTGTACAAAAAAAAAAATTAAATTAAATTAAACAAATATAAAAAATAAATTAAATCAAGAGATAAATATTACGAGTTGTGTTCATTAATAATCATTAAAACACATTTTTTTTCAAGCAGAAGTAATTATTTGAAATAAAATTTAATGTGCCCTATGTAAATAACATAACTACATATTAATTCTGTATATAACATAAAGTGAATAAATGATCTAAAATATTTTAAAAAACTACTTAGATAATTCTGTTTATGTTTAAAGTGCATATAATGCGAGCAATGTATGAAGAAAAGCTCGCATAATTTGTATTGGCTATTCCTATACAATATACAGGGCCGCGGTAGCCCTGTCGGTAGAGCGCCGAATTCTCAATTCGGAGGTTGCGGATTCGATACTCAAGCCGGCCAAAAACTGCCGTGCACACTAATGGTAGCACGTGTAAAATCTGTCGTGGAAAAAACGTCCTCCCTGTTCCCATCCAAACTATACCTCTGGGAGTCGCCGAAGCAGGGGAGCCATACCCTCTGTGGAAGATAAATACTGTGATGCCATGTCTCCAGACCATCATTCAGGATGCGTGCCAGACCGTCGCCAACTAGCCACTGCGCAGTACTAGTATGACGTTAAAGCCTAACCAACCAACCAACCAACCTATACAATATACAGGGATGCCAATATTGATAAAATTCTTTCGCTGTAATGTTGAAAAGTGATACGTATTCTATTACAAGAAGAAAGCTCTTTTTTTTATGTGTTTTTATTTATGCTTAAAATACTATAATATTATACCTATCGATGTTTGTTTTTTTAAAAAAAATTTCTAATATAAGCGTGGTAGAAAAAACCTCCAGCTGAAGCAGATGTAAGCTTATTTAAGTATAAACAATAATTTTGTTAATGCATGCAACAGTTTTAGCACAATACACAACGCGTTTTTTTTTTTTTTTTTTTTTTTTTTTTCTTCGTATTTATTACTTATTTGTCAGATCTGTTTTCTCTAAAACTTGATAACTGATTTAAACAATATACCCGTTCTGAAATTTTCACTTAAATATGTTTATACAAACTTAAACACATTAAACATGTTTTTCTATCAAAATTTTAAAAGTATAAATTTCATATTTATTTATATATTTATTTTTTATATTTTATAATACAATACCTCAAAAAAATATATATTTTTTTTTTAAACAATGGTGGAAATTTGCATTTTTTCGCAGTTTACTGCTATTAATGATAAAAATAAAACACAACTAACTCTCATTAAATGTCATCGCACGAAAAATAATTCAAGCAGAATTCTTTTTTGCAAGTATGTGTACTTCAGGTTTCATTTTTTATGCTGTCAAAAGAAAAACGCTCTACAAAGTACGAGAAAAAGTTTTGTTTCCCTGGAAAAAGTATTTTATATAATATGTTTAGAAAGGTAAGAAAAATGCGAATGTTATGTGGTCAGTTTTTTAGATCGTTTTCTGAAAGAAGAGAAAACTTCGTTAGTTAATGATTCTATTCATCTTCATAAAAGCTCTTTTTTTTTAAATCATATCTCTTTTATGTTTTGTGAATATTTAATATGCTTATATTTATTCATTTTATTTCGTTGAATAAATAAAAGGAGTCGTTTTTCCATTTATCAAACCATTTTCTTGCTTTTGTTTTTAGAGCTATAACTAAAAAGCGTCTCTAATAAAATTGCATAACATTCCAAATATGAAGAAATCAGATTTAGTAATAAATTAATAATATATTTTTTGTTGAGAAGCGGCAAAATGTATTGTGGGTAATAACAAACGTGTAATATGTATGCGCATAGCGCATGAAAGGACGTATAATAATACTACATTTTCATAACTGCGTTTATTAGGACAATGCGTTTTCTAAGTGTATAAAGTACCAATACAAAAACCCTTAACGGGTTAAAAGTTTGTGTCGCAGCTAGTTTATGACTATAAGAATTTGAAATATGGGTTTTAAAAATAATGATATCAAGTTTTGAGTGACGCTTTGCTATTAATTAAAATATATAGAGATTTTGTGTTGCTCTTCCCCCTTTGGGTTTTACCATAGACCTTATATAATAGACCACGCATCCCTCCTCATTATCTGTCTGCGACATGTAGTAGCTTCCCTAGCGAAATTATCACGTGATGTAGACCAGGAGAGAGACGAGAATGAATATTATGTGATTTTTCCATAGGAAAGAAAGTAGTTTAGAGTTTTTTAATTTCTGTATTGTACACATACTTTTTATTTAAGCCTTTAGATTTACGCATTGTTGGAAAGCTAAAATGTTATAGATTAATTATAAAAAAAATTCTTTTGTGAGAAACCATTCTGAAGGGGAGAATTTTTTGTTTGAATTCTTACAAAAATAAGTGCTTTCTTATGGAAGAATCGCCCTCAACTCCATGTCACGTGACATACGGTGCCGACCGCAAAGGATGAAGGTTTCAGATTACACCCTCATGTTGAAGACATTCACTATAATGGGAGGTCCTATTTTTGGCGTAGTCTATATATATAAGGTCTATGGGTTTTGCCCTGCTTTCAGTCTTGCTTTTGCCTCCAAGTCAGTAGCACGTGTTTGCACCTGAAGAAGAAAAGCCAAGTCCTTTCGAAATCAGTAGTGCTTTCATTAGTTTTATGGTGTGTGAAGAAGTTTTTAAGTTTGATTATTGATTGTACACCAGTTCTTTTATTCAGTATTTCACAAAACGTCTAAAATAAAATGTGTCTTGTTATTTATGGAAAGGTAGTTTATAAAGAGAATATTTATATGTGAGACTCTTGATCAGACAAGTAAACAAACCAACAAACAAATAAACAAAATTATTGATAAGGTAATAAATAAATTAAAGAAAATTTATATATGTAAACACAAAACCAAAAATTCTCTCTTAAAATTATATACACTTTTTAACGCCTTTCAACTGCATAAACATTCAATATGATGCACATAACTTTATCAAACAAAATAATTTTCATACTTGTGTAATTAAAATTTAGTGTTAAGTTCTTTAAAATTATATAAAACTATTAAAAAGGAAAATTTTAAAATGTAACGTCATTAACTTTTTCCGAAAAATAAAAGAACAAATAAAATAAATCAGTGCTATTCTTTAAAAATATTTTGTATTAAAACGTTACGCTCTCCTGAATTACAAACTAGCTGTAAGCACGGGAAATTGAAAACTTTAAAATGGTTATTTATCAGTTTACTCCCAGAAATATTTCCGAAAATGTTTCTGGCTAAGGAAATGAGATAAGCAATAGTTTTAAAACACTTATTTCAATAAAACTGTTTTACTTCATAAAAACAGTTCTGTGCTTTTAGTTACACGTTTTATTGTTTCTTTTAATCTATTTTTGATTCGACAATAAGTTAAAATTTATTTTATCTATAGATTCTGAGAAATATTTTTTTAGAAAGATCGACTCATTCTTTATTTAAAGAAAATACGTATAAAAATATATATTATTTATTTCCACAGATTTGTAATTTATTAAATATATATACCTACATTTAAAAACTATATTTAAAGAATTCTGTTTGATTCAGTGTAGAGTAATTATTGAATAATTTTATTAATGTTATCTTTATTTTTTCGGATAAAATAGAAATTCGGTTTTAAAGTATATTTTAAAAATTATGAAAATAAAAAATTAGTAAAAATATTGTTTTGTAAATTAGTGTATGTTTTATTCTTTCTAACCCAATGAGCATTTACCATTTTAATACCCTAATTAATCATAAATTTAATGATTAATCATCTCCCTCCACCCTAATTAATCATAAATTTTCGTGTGTTGGTGATGGCATTTTTCTTTTTTTTAACTGAAATATTTGATTTATTATCATATTTAATTCTGAGTGCAAATCTATCAAATAAAGATTTTACAGCTACAAAATTGACAATAAAACCAGGGAATACATGTGTATAGTATAACATAGCACAAAACTCTCAAAATGGTAATGCCTCTCAAAATTCTCTAAGGCAGCAAAAAATAAATGAGAAGCAATATATTTTTATATATTCGGGGGTTAGTGCATGTATTCTCCGTGAATGAATAAAACAGGGCTTGCAAAAGCTTTTTTTTTTCTTTTTTTTTTTTTTTTTTTTCGTTACTGGACATTTCAGAAGATTAATAGTCTGTCAGTTAATAGCAACTTCTGAAACAGAAGAACACCCAGCTTATATATTAGCTGATAGCATAAATATCACAGCATAAACTGTATCATAAGCATAACACACTGCATACGTTTATTCAATAACAGAGGCTCTGCCAGAGGAAAGCTCCTAGCACTTACAAGCACTTTGCTTCAACTGAACTCCTATAGCAGAAATGCTATCCTATTTATATAGTCTAACATATTTCTAGAATTTTCTGGTTATTTCGTTAAATATTCGATTTAGAGCTTCGATAATCGATATATCGATACAAAAGTTTTTTCTTGTCAAAGTTACGAATCAAAAATATGATAGTAGATTTTCTTCACATTTAAATTAATAAATAAATAAAGTTATTTTATTATATCAAAATAAATATGAAAAAAGTATATTGTACTGTCGGTAACAAAAGTATCCGAACACTAGCAAAAATTCCTATATAAAAAAAAGTAGAGTTAATACTGTTTTGTTAAATAAATCCTTGTCGAATCATGTTCTTAGACTGACTAAGAACATGATTCGAAAAGGATTTATTTAACAAAACAGTATTAACTCTACTTTTTTTATATAGGAATTTTTGCTAGTGTTAAGATACTTTTGTTACCGACTATACTAACAACTACAGAGTTTATTTGTTGGTAAAATATTAGATTACATAATGAAAACTATATAAAAGTATAAATGTTTACTAAAATTATTCTTATTTACATGAAGTTTCGTTTCATATTCTTATTGGTGATATGTTTAATGTTAAACACAGTTAACTTTTAGTTATCCAACAGAAAATTATTATTCAAGTTCAAAACATTTTATTCATAGTTTGCATATTTCATTACGAATCCCTGAATAAACTTTAACTACTTTAACTTTAAAAAAAAAACTCTTTCAAGTACTAGTTTTGTATATTTCAAAATTATCTATATAATATTTCTCTAACGTGGACCAGTTACAATTATTTTTGCCGAAACGATACGATAGTGGTGTAATTAATAAAATACGCGATGATAAAAAAAATATTTTAAAATGAACAATATTTAAGCACGCGGACTCAGCTCAGTGAACTAATAAGAAAAAATGACGACATTTGTCCGATGACATTATTTTACAGAAAAATATATTTTTAAAAGATGCTTCTTCAGAATCTTTGCAAGCGTCATTTTAAACCTAGTATTAATTTAAAAATATAAACAGAATATGAATCATTATCATAAATTGATTAAAAAATACAATCATAAAAAATACAATCAAATTAGGAATTAGTTTTTAAAAAACAAAATATTATATCAAAATTAATGAAAAGTCATCGCCAACATGGCGACAAAAATGTAAAAAGGGCCGTGGGAGTCCTATACTAAAATTGTACTGCCTGTGGAAGTATGAAGACTGGGTCGTGAACCATGAATTTTATTTTGAAACCTTTCTTTGAATAATTTTGGTTTCATTATTGTACAATATTAATTTGGTGCGGCGGTAGCCTGGTCGGTAAGAGCAGCGAGTTCGTGATCGAAAGATTGCGGGTTCGATCCTCGAGCCCGTCATCATGTACGCTAATGGCGACTGGTGCACGTTAAACTTCGTCGTGGTCGAAAAGTCCTCCAAGTTCCCATAAAAAATTATACCTCTGGGGGTACCAGAACATGGGTTTAACTCGCTCTGATCCGGATCAAAATTCGAGTTCCTGTTGTTTGGCTAGTGCTGCCATCTTTCACCAACTTCTGGAGCTAAAGTCGTGCTTCCTCCCTATGAGGCACTCCTAAATAACGGAAGACGCACCCCTCATGCCTTAAAAAAAAAAAAAAAAATCCGGTCAGTTCCACTACTAGGGCTCGGAATTCCCGAGTGGCATACGACAACAACAACATTAATTCGGTTCTAATAATAATTTGGCTTCTGGTAAATCAAAATTTTAATTAGGTGGTGAAATTGGTATATAAGCTTCAAATTTATAAGTTTCAAATTTTAGAGGTAAATAAAAAAAAGAAATAAAGTGCAAAAATTTCGCACGGATTTGCTAGTATTCTATATTTAACAGTAAACGGAATAATAAAAAAAAAAGATTTGATTTATATTTAAATAGATAATCAGTCATTATGCTAAGCTTACACTGGCATCTCAACTATATAGAAAGTTCAAGGAGATTAATAATGAAGAACAGTGACTTTCAAGTAAACATCTGCGATTAAAATAAATTTTACAATTGCTTTTGTATTTATTGCTTTACATATAGAATAAGAGTGTCATTTCAATAAATTTGCTTTTAAGCATTTTTTGTTCGATTATGAAAGAGCAGAGTTTCTTATTTTAAAGCAGAAAACTAGAGAAAATCCGAATAATGTAATCATTTTTTGCACTAATGAAACATTATTGTTTTTACTTGTATTTATATATATTAGTAGGCTTTGCCCGCTTCGCTGAGCACTATACTTAAATGAGCTGTCAAAATCCCATATCATTACCAATAACCTAAGTTTTCCCGCACGCAACGTGAAGAGTCCAGGAGCACATTGCCTTCGGCTGCAACTTACCCGCTTTTTTCATCCCCTTCCCCAGCGGGTAAGTTCGAAGTTTTGCAAAATCCCACCAAAGTATATAATGCGTACACTTAATCAACATCCACACACCGAAATTTGCCATTCTAAGATAATTTAAAGTGAATTCAAACAGGAAAACATGATTTTAGACGTGTTTATTGCGGAGGAGGGGGGGGGGTAAGGGGGGATTTCGTAAAATCCCGTTACAATAAGCGTCGGATACATACAAACAATTTACGAGCTCAATTTTGTGACCGCAGATCTCATCGATTTTCCAAGACAAATTTAGAGCTAAAGGAGGGGGGGGCTGAAATTTCTCCTTCGTAACGCCCCCTAACCCCCCAAAAATAATCAAAAATCACAAAATTAAAAAAAAAAAAAAAAAAAAAAAAAAGAAAATGCGAAAATGTGTTTCTGGAAATATCCTAAGACACATGGCTGTTTTCAATACCTTTGTACCATTTTCAGCAGAGCTCTACTCAAAAATTTGGAATTTCTGAAATTTCTCCCTGAAAAACGATTTTTCCTCTCCCTCCTGTAAGAATCAAGAATTCCAAAATCATACATAATATTTTATTTACACTCAAGTCTAGTCTCCTCATGTGCAATTTCTTCACCGTGAAGTAATTTAGGGCCAAGTTATACTTACAGACATTTTTTTTTCTCTTTTTGCCCCCCCCCCCTCAAAAGGTGGAAAGGGAGGAATTTCGATAATTCTAGTTATTTTAGGGGTCAAATTCATATAAACAAGCCAAGCACCAAACTTTGGGACCGTAGCTCTCATGAATTTCCCAGGACAAAATTAGTGCTAAAAGGGGTTTCTCGAATTCACCCTTCATAACACATAATCCCCTCCCCCCCCCCACACCCCAAAAAATGGCAGATCACAAAAAATCAAAAACGCGTTTTGGAAATATCGTAAAGAAGACGCATGGCTCTTTTCAACATCTTTGTTCCATCCGGAATTTGCAAAGTTTCCCCCCAAAAATCGATCTCCCCCCATTCTTTCCCTTAAAATTATAATTTCCTAAATTGCAGATAATGTTTTATTTGTACTAGTGTAGTCTCCCCATGTGGAATTTCTTTACTGTGAAATATTTTGGAGCCGAGTTATGCTTACAAAGGTGTTTTTACCGTCTGTCCCCCCCCCAAGGAGGGAACAGGGTAATTTCGATAAAACCCGTTACTTTAGGTGTTGGATGCATATAAAAAAAATCTAAGCACCAAAATTCGTGACAGCAGATCCCATAGATTTCTCAGGAGAAATTTGGCGTTAAAAGGGGTGTATCGATTTTGCCCCCTCGTAATCCCCCCCCCCCCAAAAAAAAAAAAAAATCACAAATCACAAAAAACTAAAAATGTGTTTTTGGGAATATGCTAATTGTCAGGTTTATAAACCTGACATGATTATCTTAAAGCTTCAAAGTTAAGCAGAGTTGAAATAATAGAGCCCAGTGGAAACTGTATTGAGCAGGTAAAAAGAAATATGACAAGTTTTTCTTTTAGATAAAATCATTTATTTAAAAACTAGATTGATTTATCTAGTGAAATAAAAATATGGCAAACGAAAATAAAAATTATAATACATTTAGACGATTCGTTTAATATTCTTCAGGGCAGATATAATAGTACAGAGTAGTTACTGAAGCCTATACTATTACTGAAAGAAGCTTAAAAGTTTGCAGTTTTAAAATAACTATCATCCTCGAATTAATCTAAAAATATTTACTTAAACCTCATCTGAAAAACAACAGCTTTCTACACAAGCTAATATTGTCGAGGTTATCAAGGAAAAATTTAAACTGAAATATACAAACTACGTTTCATGCCAGCTTCTTTATTACCGGGATTCACATCGGCATCAACACGGAAAAAGCCCCACGATTGCTTTTCTGCTACGCTACTTATTCAATTCAAGCAGATGACGTAGACTTATGTCATTTGCATACGGATAGCTTCGGCTATCGTATTAATATTTTATGCTAAAATGAATTTTAAATCAACTATAAGTTTTTAAATATTTATTAACTTAAAATTATAAAAGTAAATAGAAAATAAATTACTTAGATTTTAATAACCATCGGTTTTAATAAAAAAGGAAAAATAGTTAAACTAAAGAGGGAGTGAAACTGAATAAAACATTGAGTGTCAAGAACATACTAATGTTTTAAATTTGTAAACCTAACAATAAGCCCCCCCTCTTGACACTCAACCGAGACCATGAAAAAAAATATATATATACCTGCCCTGAATTTACAAGTTCACATCATATTATTTGAGTAACAAAAAAAACTTGTATGTAAAAAAAAAAACATAAATTGACAGATTCAACAACGACTTGCTACTAATCGTCTTTCTTTAGTGTATTTCAAGAGCAAAGCAGTCCAATTTTTGCAATGCTTCATTTTGAAGTTATACAGAAAATTCTTCTTGCTATGAAGATATAATATAAATAATTAAGCATTGACATGTACATAAATTAACTAATATATGATATAAAACAAGTATATACATTTTGCAATATAATAAACACTTTGAGAAATACATTTGCATTTTCATATTAAAGAGAAAAACATTCTGTTCTCTTTAGAAATAAATAACTTTTAAAAAATTGAAACTTATTTCCTTAATTCTTCTCTTCAAAATTTACTCCTTAAAATATACATGTTACTCAGTAGATGAAAATAGGCTACTTATGAAAAGAGATAACCCGTATTTTGTTAACGGTTTAGTGAAAATGTCTGACCAATTATTTGCACTTTTAACATGTTTAATATTAAATATGTTTTTATAAATCAAATCCCTTATAAAAAATAATTTTATGTCGATGTGTTTTGTATGATAGTTTTCAATGGGAGACTTCACGAAATCTATAGCAGCCATGTTATCGACTAAAAGTAAAGATTTTTCTTTAGTACCCTGTATTAGTTTTTTATTAAAGCATTCTTCTAAAATTCTATCGAACCATAATAGTTCTTTTGCAGCTTCGGTCATGGCTACGAATTCCGCTTCCATAGTACTTAAACTGATACATTTTTCCTTAAACGTTCTCCAAGCTACAGGTGAATTATCGAGTAAAATCAGCTGTCCCCCCATTGAAGTCCTATCGTCTCTGTTGGCCGCAAAATCAGCGTCTGAATAAACAGTAATATGTGGTTTCCTGCACTCAAGTTTTAACTTTAAATTTTTGGTATAACAAACATAACCTAAGAGTTTTAACAGGCCATTCCAATGCATTATGCCAGGATTACTTTGGAATTGGGCAAAAATATTAACCGCGTACGATATGTCAGGTCTAGTTCTATTAGAGAGAAACGATAAGCAACCTAAAATGCTTCTATAAGGATATTTTGACATTTCTATTGTTTCAGCGTTAGTTTGAGGACACTGAGATTTTGAGTAAATTATCCCTTTACTAATGGGGAGAGATGATATAGGAAAATTGAAATTTTTAAATCTGTTACATATTTCACTAATATATGAATGTTGATGAATAGTTAAATTTCCATTATTTTCCTCGAATTCTACACCCAATAGTTTACGGGTTTTTCCTAAGATTTTTAAATCAAAACTTTTACTCAATAAGTCCACTACTTCATCTATATGATTTTTAAATTTTGCAAACAATACAATGTCATCGACATACAATAATAAAATTACTTTCTTGTTAAAAATATAAACACAGTTACACCATGAAAATTTGTTAAAACCTATATTGATCAAAATTCTATTCATTTCGAAAAACCAGGCTCTACTACTTTGGTGAAGGCCGTATAAAGCGCGATTTAATTTACAAACGAATTTTTCTTTTCCAATCTCGATGAAACCCGGTGGTTGAGACATATAAATATGTTCATCGAGTGGTGCGTAAAGATATGCACCTTTAATATCCAGTTGTAAATGAGTCCAGCCTTTACATGAAACTAGCAATGAAAAGAAGAAGCGTATTACTCCAAAGTTAACGACAGGGCTAAAAGTATCGTCATAACTTTCTCCTTTTATCTGTTTATATCCCTGCGCCACCAGTCTAGCTTTAAAACGAGCTATTTCCCCCCTTTCATTACGTTTAAGAGTGAAGACCCATCTACATCCTAAAATATTAGTATTTGGAGGTGATTTAGTAAGGTGCCATACATTACGTTCCCGAATAACATCCATTTCTTCTTTCATAGCCTGCAACCACTGATTTTTATAAGGAGATTTTAAGACCTGTTTAAAACTCGTTGGGATTTGATCTACGTCTAGTCAATCGTTTTTCTTAGTTAAATCAGGTTCAGTAAAATTAAGTTCATTATCTGAATCAAGTTCACTATCGGAATTAATTTCATCAGAATTTAAAGTTTGTTCTGCACTAGAACAAGATTTTTCATTAATTTTACCTACATATTTTTCTCTAGGACTGAAATTAAAAAGGTTTGGTTCATAAATTATACAATTTTTCTTACAATATTTTTTAACATCTTTATGACATTTTAAACGTTCAGTTTTTCCAAATTCACAATAATAAACGTCGATTCTGTCACTAGTTTTACGGGGTACTAGAGTTCTAAACCATACAGCCTCTCTGAGGGGGACTCGTTTAATTATATCTCGACTTGATTTAATTTCCTCGTCAGAGGAAGATTCAGAATGATCAGGGTAAGTCTGATATATATTAATAGCATCTGAATGAGCATTATTCACGCCTTCTGAATCTGACCCCTCATCTGAACATAACCAACTTTCATTTTCGCGGCCCATCACTGCTCCACTGTGCTCCCCAATATTTATCGGTTCTTCAATTTTAACATTAATTGTTTCTATTGTTTTATTTTCAACTGGGAGCCATATCCTGTAACCTTTTGTACTAAGGGCGTAACCTATCATAATTCCTTTTTCCGCTTTACGGTCGAGTTTGTTTCTAAGTTGTTTGGGTACCCCTACGTATGCTGTTGAGCCAAAAGATTTTAAGTGCTTTACTGAAGGTTTATAACCACCATACAACTCAAACGGTGTTTTCTCTAAATCAGTATGACAAATTCTGTTCCAGGTATACGCAAAGTATAAAGCTGCGTCTGGCCAAAAACTTTTATTTAATCCACTTTCGTCTAAAACTGTCCTCATACCGTCAACAATAGTTTGGTTAAATCTTTCTGCAACAGAATTTTGTTCCGGTGAATAAATGTTAGTAAATTCATGTTTTATGCCTTTCAGCTCACAAAAAGATTTAAAATTATTATTTTGAAACTCTTTCCCGTTATCTGATCTAATAGCTTTTACCAGACAGTTTAAAAATCTCTCCGCTCTTGTTACATAATTTCTAAAGTTTTTAAATACCTCAGTTTTTGCTTTCATAGGAAATATTGTTACTTTACGAGAAAAATCATCGATAATTGATAAGAAATACCTTTGACCGTTTCGGCCAGTTATTTTGCATGGTCCCCATACATCCATATGTAATAACTCAAGAGGATGTCTAGACCTTATTTGACCATGCGGTTTAAAAGAAATTCGTCTTTGTTTATTAAGTTTACAAGTTTCACAAGAAGCTTCATTGACTTTTAATTTAGGAAGCCCCCTCACACTATCATATTTACAAGTTCTGTCAATTAATTTAGGACTAGCATGAGCAAAACGTCTGTGCCACATGTTAAAACTGTCCTTTTGAGTATGTAAAACTTCAGTTTTTGTATCATGAGAGTTTCTTTTACTTGAAGTTTTAGAAACTTCAAATTTAACATTTTTCGTTTCTTTGGATGGAATTTTTGGAAATAAATAATAAATACCATCATGCAATTTAGCAGTAAATAAAAATTGATCATACTTGTTAGTTACTTTAATTTTACCATTCCCCCCCTTAAATTTAGCTCCTGCAATATCCATCTTTGGAGCAGATATTAAATTTTTTCTCAATTTAGAGCAATACATTACATTAGTAAAGGTTATATTTTGTTGACCAAATCGTAATTTAACATCACCAGTTCCTTCAATAGGAAAATCAATATTATCTATTGCAACAGCTAATCTTTCATTATACAATGGTTTAAAATTAGAAAACAAATTTTTATCACCACAAAAGTGATTACTCGCAGCCGAATCAAAAAGCCAATTGCTTTTGTCACACACATTTTTACTTAAATTAGCAAAAGTAAAAAAAACCTGGTTAGAGTCCTTTCTGGTTCGTCTCGGGAGTCGGGAACGGCCTCTTCTCTGGGAATGGTCAGGTTCTTTCTGGTTAGATCTCTCAGGACTGGAATCACTGGTAGTGGATACACTTGCCTCTGGAGGTTTAGCTCGCCATGGTCTGTAAGGGGATTGAGCACTTTGCCTCTGGAAAAATGGAGACTTTCGGCGTTGATACACTTTCGAAGTTGATCTTGGCTCGAAGTTTTTCCTTGAATTTTGACAAAAACGACTGATGTGTCCCGGAACTCCACAGCGGAAACAAGTCACATTAGATCTTGAGTACTGTGTGCTGTAACTCTCAATGAAAAGTTCATCACACTTATCTTGATCACGCAATTCAATCCTTGATTCTTCACTAACTAGTTCAACTAAAATATCTTTGAACAAAAATTTATCATCAGTCCACCTAAGTATGCTCTGAACTATACTATCAAATTTCTCTGGGAGATAACGAAGCAACTGGAATGATAGATAAACTTCCTTCATTGGCTGATCAATTGCTTCTAAAAGTTCAGCTATTCTCATGAGTCTAGCAGCATACATATCAATTTTCTCTCCACTTTTTATTTTACATGAAAACAGTTCGCTGCACAGCTGCATATGGCGTGCTCTGTTATCAGGATAAAAATGTTGTTTTAATTTTTTCCATATCTCAGCTGGATCCGTTAATTTCTCTATAATTCGACGAAAGTCCTTCTCAGTATTGAGGTATAAAATAGATAAAGCAAGTTTTGACCTCGTATTATAATCTTTTAATTCTTTCGGATCAGCTGATGGTCTCGGCTTTTCCTCAGTTCCGATTACGATATCCCAGGCATTCTTTTCAAATAATAAAAACTTCACATCAACTGCCCAGTTACAATAATTCGTAGCATTCAGTTTTTCTATACTATGCTGTATCATTGCCATTTTCGTTAACTGTATTGGCCCCCCCTTCTTAAAGATTCTTATAAAACTTTGGGACCAATACACCGCAAGAAAACTTTACTTCACTAAACTTTGTCACTTTAAAACTTTCACTTAAACTGCTCAATACTAGGCAATAGCCCATAACCAAATATGTCAGGTTTATAAACCTGACATGATTATCTTAAAGCTTCAAAGTTAAGCAGAGTTGAAATAATAGAGCCCAGTGGAAACTGTATTGAGCAGGTAAAAAGAAATATGACAAGTTTTTCTTTTAGATAAAATCATTTATTTAAAAACTAGATTGATTTATCTAGTGAAATAAAAATATGGCAAACGAAAATAAAAATTATAATACATTTAGACGATTCGTTTAATATTCTTCAGGGCAGATATAATAGTACAGAGTAGTTACTGAAGCCTATACTATTACTGAAAGAAGCTTAAAAGTTTGCAGTTTTAAAATAACTATCATCCTCGAATTAATCTAAAAATATTTACTTAAACCTCATCTGAAAAACAACAGCTTTCTACACAAGCTAATATTGTCGAGGTTATCAAGGAAAAATTTAAACTGAAATATACAAACTACGTTTCATGCCAGCTTCTTTATTACCGGGATTCACATCGGCATCAACACGGAAAAAGCCCCACGATTGCTTTTCTGCTACGCTACTTATTCAATTCAAGCAGATGACGTAGACTTATGTCATTTGCATACGGATAGCTTCGGCTATCGTATTAATATTTTATGCTAAAATGAATTTTAAATCAACTATAAGTTTTTAAATATTTATTAACTTAAAATTATAAAAGTAAATAGAAAATAAATTACTTAGATTTTAATAACCATCGGTTTTAATAAAAAAGGAAAAATAGTTAAACTAAAGAGGGAGTGAAACTGAATAAAACATTGAGTGTCAAGAACATACTAATGTTTTAAATTTGTAAACCTAACAATAATAAGTCGCATAACTTTTTCAACATCTTTGTTCCATTTTTGGTAGAGTTCCACTCAAAAATCCGGAATTTGCGAAATTTCCCGCCAAAAATTCGATTTTCCCCCTCCCTTCCCTTAAAAATCGAAAATTCCTAAATCGCAGATAACATTTTATTTGCACTTAAGTCTAGTCTCCCCATGTGCAATTTCTTTACTATGAAGTAATTTGGAGACGAGTTACGCTTACAAACGCGTTTTTTGACTTTTGCCTACCAAAGGGGGGAACGGAGGGGAATTTTGAAAAAGTTGATAGATATAATTTTAAGTTGGGTAAAGACCTAAGTTTCTACCAAGCGCCACTAAATACCGTTCACCCATTCCCACGTGATACCCTGAAAAAAATAGCGTTACAGACATACAACACGACGACAAACACACACACACACAAACACACAGACAAAATTAGTAATTTTTGGCTTTCATTGCGTGTGAAACGTGAAGATATCGCAAAATGTTTTTATTCTGACAAATTTACAGAAAAAAAAGTGATTTTATTAATACAGATATACTAATTCGTTAAAACACTTTAATTTAATATACACAAAATATTTATTAAAAATTCGATTTCCTTTAATATTGTGCAAATGAAAATCATTTTTGATGTGTATACATACGATACACTAAGCGACAAAAAAAAAAAAAAAAAGCCACACTGCAGAAAAAATTACCTTATTTATTTGTAATAACTTTAAAATTAATGTTTGAAACAAATAAAACTGTCTCGTTTGCATAATACCAAAGGGATTAAATGATACCTATGTACATTTTCGATTTAATAATTCGCTTTATTGCACTCTAAGAAGTACTTTTTAAAAATCTGCATAAAACTTTCTTTTTGAACATAATGCAATAACTGTACACTTTGTATTCTATTATGATATGAAACAAACAAGTTATATTTTAATATATGAAATAAAAATATTTATTTGTTTTATAAAAATATTTATTTTATAAATTAAAATATTTATTTGATCTAAGCAATTTTTTATTAAAAATATGTATTCTGCATTGGGTAAATTCCACCTTTATATGGAATTACTGTTTTAATGCACAATGGCATAGTTTTATTACAGTGTTTTAATATAAATATCACAAATATTTTTTTCTATTTCTGGCAGAGATATAGGCTGCAAATTTCGAATCCTCTCCCCACTCCCCCGCTTTTTGATAGACGAAACTTTTTCAAGCGGATTGCTATTAAAACTATTTCCATGTCTGGTAAAGAAGAAATTCTACTATATCTTTTGTGGGATTTAACTTAAAGTGAAAAATGGTATGATTACTTACAGAATTATAGGTTCTCATGGGAATGGATAGAAAATTTTGACAATTTGAAGAGAATAAACTTACCACAGACTCCGTACAGTAATGTACATTTTCATCTTGAAATGCTGTTTGCGAAAATGTCCAAGATACCTCCAAAATAGTCGGTCAGCACCACATTTATGAAGACTGCGTTTTATTTCGAGTTAATTGATCCTTTGAGCATAAAAATTTGCCCGACTGTTTGGAAAGTTATGCCTCTCCGTACCATAATGTACGGAGAATGTGTCACTGTTTTAAAAGTGCGATTTTCATTAAGTCGGTGATATTTTCGTTGTCAGATCTGCTTGTTTTCTTTAGCTTGAAATACGTTAAACTTGACTCATCATAGAGAACCAGTTCAGTCCAATAATTAATTAATCATTTTTTTTTTAGCCATCTGAGGTCTTGCTTTCCTAATTCTCTTCACTAAGAATGAGATTTTTTTCAAACTTTCTGTCAGTTAAATCTGCTTTGTTTAATAGTTGCTGCACTGTAGTTAAAGAAATTATGCTGCTAAACACTTTTGCTGAATCTCTTTTATGTTTTAAATGTAATACAAACCGATTTTATAAGCAATGGCTTTTTAACTTACGGTCATCTCGCTTGGATGAGCAACATGGCCGCCTAAAGCAAAATTTCCTGTTTAAACGTCCAAAAAATTTTATATCTTGCTAAAAACCATTTTACCAGTATTCCGTTAACATTTAGTTATTTTGCCATTTCACATACTAAAATATTTTTTTATTTTCATTCAAAAATTAATATTTTTTGTGGCATCATTAACTGCCTTATTCTTACCACTTTTGAAACAACTTCTAAAATTACAATTTTCCTAACAATTGCATTTTGCTTTTAACACTGGACTCAAAGCTAAAATATATGTGGAGGACAACATAATAAAATCTGTTCGAAAATTTGCTTTTTAAATGATAAAACTGGCGGTTGTAGAAGGCGAAAAGGAAAATATCCAGGTGCGTTTTTTTTTTTTTTTTTTTTTGTCGCTTAGTGTATATATTTGAATGAATATATATTTTATTATAATACATATATATGTATTTAAATACAAACATGAAATATTATATATTCATAATAAATTATAGCTTTCGATTTTGGACACCACAGGCATTCTGAAACACTTTAAAATATAATGAAAATCATTCACTCATTTAAACGTGCATATCTCAATTTCTCATGAATCTTTTTATCCTATACTAGCAGGCTTTGCCCGCTTCGCTGGACACTACACTTAAATGAGTTCTCAAAATCCCATATCATTATTTATAAACTAAGTTTCCGCTGTGTTTGGTAGAGGTTTTCTTCGCTTGCAACAGGTGGAGTCCGGGTCCCCACTGCCTTCGGCAGCAACTTACCCACTTCTTACTACTTCCCCTTCCCAAGCAGGTAAGTTCAAAGTTTTGCGAAATTCCACCAAAGTACATAATGCGTACATCTAATCAACATCCACAGAACAAAATTTGCCATTCTAAGATAATTTCAGGCGAATTCAAACAGGAAAATGTATTTTTACACGTGTTCATTGCCCCCTGACCCCAAGGGGAGCAAGGGGGGGGGATGATGTAAAAACTAGATACAATAAGAAACAATTTACGCACCAAATTTCGTAACCTCATATCCCATAGTTTCCAAGGCAAATTTAGCGCTAAAAGGGGGTCTCAAATTTGTTCCTTCGTAACTCTACCCTCTCTTCAAAAAAAAAAAAAAGAAATCAAAAATTACAAAAAAACGAAAATGTGTCTTTGGAAATAGCCTAAAGAAGACACATGGCCGTTTTCACTACTTTTTCACCATTTTTAGTAGAGCTCTACTCAAAAATCCGGGATTTCTGAAATTTCTCCCCAATAAACGATTTTTTCCCTTTCCTTTAAGAATCAATAATTCCAAAATCGTACGTAGTGCTTTATTTATACTCAAGTCTAGTATAATCATTTACAATTATTTCATCGTGAAGATATGGGGCCGAGTTATGCTTACAAGCGTTTTTTTGCTTCCTGCCTCGCAGGGGGGAAGGGCGGATTTTGATAAATCCCGTTACTTTAGTTGTCGGATACATGGAAACAATTCACACACCAAACTTCGTGACCGCCGCCCTCATAAATTTCCCAGGACAAATTTAGCGCTGAACAGGGTGTCTCGAAAATGGCCTTCGTAACACATACCTCTCCCTTCCTCCTACCCCACCAAAAAAAGAAAAATGGAAGATCACACACACACACACACACACCCAAAAAAAAAAAGTGTTTTAGAAATATCCTAAAGGCGTTTTGCTGTTTTTAAAATCTTTATTCCATTTTTGGTAGAGTTCTACTCAGAAATCCGGAATTTGCAAAATTTCCCACCAAAAATCGATTCCTTCCCCTTAAAAATCGAAATTTCCAAAATCTCAGATATTTTATTTGTGCTCATGTCTAGTGTTCCCATGTGCAATTTCTTCACTGTGAAGTAATTTAGAGCCGAGTTATGCTGTGATGTTAAAAACATCACTTCTTTTTAAATGTTAAATAAGATCGTTTTCTGCACTTAAATGCATTGTTTCTCTCAGCTGGCTCAACTCACCCTGTTGTGTTTGCTTTACTGCAACACACACACAGGAGAAAAATTGGTTCTTCTTTCCTAGTGGTGATGTCATATCACACCATGCTGAGAACCAATAGGGTGATGGTTCTGACTCCACCTTCTGTTATTCCGGCAGTTTTAAATTTAGTTGGGTTTCAGCAGCTCTCAAGAGAAGAACATGGGGTGAGAAAGATTTGTTTTGCTTCTGTTTTAAAATAATGACCATTTTATCATTTGGAGAGAGAGTGCCTACTTATTAATAATAAATATATATAGATTAGTTTATATGAATACAGATTCAAATTTTAAAAACCATTAATTTTTATATCCTACTTAATTTGGAATTACTAGTGTGGTTGTGAAAATAAAAATAATTAATTTTGATGCAGCTGTTTAGTTTTATTACAAACATTATTTTTGTATGCATTTTTCTTTTTACAGCATTCTAGCCAATAAGTAAATTTATTCCTCTTTTCTCTTAAGTAAATAAGAAATATTTGACATTCTGACCCAAAGAACAAAAGGGTTAGCGGTCAAAATGCAATGTACGCCATGAGGTTCTTTGATCCTCACTAAGTAACTTCTGTTGCTATGAAAATTAAAAATATTAATAAAATTAATTTAAAATATGGAAACATAAAAGGTAAATGAATTATTTACACCACATTTGGTGCCGGAAAGGAATACTTGATTATTGTTCTTAAGAATAAATGGTACTGTAGAGATTGTTTATTTTGAATAAGTCATTTTATTTTTATTGCTAGAATTACTGAAATTATTTTTAAAGTCATACATAACCAATAACATTTTTTTTTGTGATTGAATATATACCAAGTGACCTATAAGACAATTCCCTGTTTCAAAAATTGTGATATGCTGGAACTTTGTACAAATAAATTTTTTTTTTTTTTTTGGTTCAATATATTTTGAATAACTGATTAAATAAATAATAGTCAACAGAACTTTGTATTGTTGGCTTAAAAAAAAAAAAAAAAAAAAAAAATTGTAGGTATCTCTCTCTCTCCTCAACTACGTGAATTTATTATATGCAAATAGCCATCAACACATGTAAAAATCAAGAAATTTAAATAACAAGCTTCATACATCTGTGTTGTTTTTTTAAACCAATATACTAGTTTCATATATATACAAAAAATAATGGCTTCTAACAAAGGATTGACAAGAGGTTTACCATTCAAAACTTTAGTAACGCCATTTTCTGGAGACCCTCATTTATTGGATTTTTTTATTGAACAAGTGAAATTTAAAATTGAGAACAGCAAATGGGAAGAATCCCATGCTTTGGCTTTTGTGAAATCAAAATTGGCAGATACTGCTCTTAAGTTTTATGTCTCCTCCCCAGCTTGCCAAAAAGCCAAAAATACAAAAGAGTTATTTAATATATTTAAGAAATATTTTAAGGTAGAGTCGGCAACTGCAATAGCACAACAATTTAACGAATTTAAGTTTGAGTCCGATGTCAATATTAATATTTTTGCTAATAAGCTTGAAAATTTAGTGAGAAAACGTTTTCCTGATATGGAAGAAAAAGCCCTTGCACAACTACTAATCGCAAAATTCAATGATCTCATTCCGCCCCACTTTAGAATTCATCTACTATCACAAAAAGCCACAACCTTTTATCAGATGGTGGAATGTCTCGAAAAATTCCAGGAAATTTATAACTTGCAAGTAAACCCTGTCTTACCAGGAACATCTTTTGCTACTATTCAGAACTTCAATCATAAAATAGATAGTGAAGTGATAGATACAAACTCAGAAAACAATTTGACTAAGATTAACAATTCATCTTATAGCAAGCGGCCATACAATAAATTTCCACAAAATAAAGGTTCGCACACGATTCAATGCCAATGGTGTGAAAGACCTGGACATTCTGCTCAGAGGTGCTTTGCACTCAGAAAATTACAAAATAATAAGTTTTCTCACAGATATCGTAATGGGCAATCTTTCTCTAGACCTTATAGAGACATGTCACGGAGAGCCAGGGCCCCTAAAACATTTAAATCCAACTCCCCTCAAACCAAAAGTAGTCATTCACAATGACTAGAAGTGGAGAATGGTAGAAGTGACACTAAACTCCTAAATACAAAGAGTTCCTCATATAGGTCAGGTTTGAATAAAGTCAATTACCATAACAACTTTTCACAGACTAACTCAACATATTCTAATCTACCTAATAATTTTTTTGTAAATAACAATGAAATCATTCTGAGATCTCCAGACACACAGGCAAAGTTCCCTTTGTCATTAGAATGCAAAGTCAAATCTGTTGCGATACAGACAACATCTCCTGTACTGGTAACGTCCCCGAGTGTGGAGGAAAATGGAGACTGCATATTAGTTAATTCACTGGAATTCTTGTTACACACAGACAATGATCTGCCCAATCTCCCCATCATACAATTACTGTTAAACAAAACATTAGAGAATTTTCTTCTCGACTCAGGAGCTTCTGTGTCATTACTCTCAAAACATTACTTCTTACAAAATCAAAACAAATTATATTACAAAAGAATTGCTTCAAGAGTCAAGATATCTACAGTAAACTCTATAGTCCAATGTGACGGATGTGTTTGCATTTCCTTTAAAATAGGGAAAACTTTTTACAAACACACCTTTTTTCTTATTGAAATACCAACTGAATCTAAATTTATTGGTATACTTGGCTTTGATTTTTTAAAGTCCCATCACGTAGTTATCAATTTACACAATAACAAAATACAAATTAATGAAAATGCTTTAGATATTCTAGACACTGTACCCTCTTGCAGTCTTCTATCATCTGAATCTGATATGAATCGGGCATCACATAAGATAGCTACTCATATGGATTTTCCCCAAACTGGATATAAAAAATCTAAAATTGATGTTCATAAAGAGAACTTACCCTCTGATCAAAAATGTTGGCTTACCCAGAAGATTATGATTGATCCACAGGATACTATATATGTGCCTGTGCGGTCCACGCTTATTCCAGAAAATCAGTTAGTAATGTTTACATCGTCTAACAAGCATTGTCCACTTGTGTCCTATCCTTCTCTTATGGAGGTACAACATATCAAGGAAAATTCTACTAAACAAGAATTAATTCAATTTTTTATTCCTATGTATAATAATTCGAGCAAGAAACTGCATATAAATAAAAATACCGTTTGCGGATACATTTCAGAGATAGATAAAATAGAAGAAAATTCCTTGGATCTTGCAACAAATACACCTGATCACATGTGTAATCTAATTAAGGCTACACCAGAAGTTTTATCCTTAAGACAGAAAGAATTTAATGTAAATAATTTTTCTATTCAGCATTTAAAACCTACAGAAAGGGTAATAATGCAAGATATTCTTCAGAAATTTAACTCTGTATTTTCATGTTCACTAAAGTCGATTGGACACACCGATCATATCACTCCACATATAAAATTCATTTCAGATATTCCCTTAAAAACTTACCCTTTTCCTATTCCACAAGCTATTCAAGAAGAGGCAAAAGATCAACTTGACAAATTACTGGATGCAGGGATCATTGAGAGAAATATCTCTGAATGGGCATGCCCAATGCTTATGGTTAAAAAGAAAGCTGTGTCTAAGGAGGATAAACCTTCCTTTAGATTGGCCCTAGATTTAAGGTTAATCAACTCTATGATTCGATGCTCCACTTATCCTCTTCCAAGAATTGATACAATAATAAATAACATCTCAAAATTTAAATATTTTACAACATTAGACTTTCCCTCAGCGTATCATCAAATTTCATTACCTAAAGAATACAGACGACGTCTCTCATTTACTACACAATGGGGAACTTATTCATTTAAAAGATTAATGTTTGGGCTGAGATCAGCCGCATCAACATTCCAAATGCTTATTGACACAATTATACAAGAGTGCAATTGTTCAGGCATATATGCTTACCAGGATGACATTATTATAGGAAGTGACTCTTTCCAGGAAACAACAGAAAAATTACAAACACTTTTAGCTACTCTACAAAAGTACAATCTGACATTGTCTCCAAAGAAATGTAAATTCCATCAGTCATCTATTGAATATCTCGGTTTCAGCATCCAAAATCAGAAAATACATCCTATTTCTTCCAACATTACAAAAATTACTCAATTTCCTATCCCAGCAACCAGAAAACAACTAAAAAGATTTATAGGATTGTGTGGATTCTACAGAAAACTCATTCCCTGCTACTCGCGATTAATTGATCCTTTGATAAAATTAACATCTCCGAAAACTACATTTAAATGGACAGAGGAACATGCTGAAGTCTTTAAACAAATACAGAAAGTTTTTTTCTCTAAACCTTTTCTTTCTTTACCCGATTGGTCAAAACAATTTTTTCTTAATACAGATGCTAGCAAAATTGCTATTTCAGGGGTTCTTCTACAAGAAAAGGAAGGCATTCTGCTTCCGGTTAGTTACTTTAGTAAAACACTATCTAAATCAGAACAGCGATATTCTGCCATCAAGCTTGAGCTGATGGCCATAGCTAAGTCAGTCAGTGCATTTAAATTTTTCCTTTTCAACCGACCTTTCACCATTCTCAGCGATAGCAGACCACTCGAACACTATAAGAAAATTTCCTCTCCTGCTGATCTAACTACTAAATGGCTAATTGAATTATCAAACTATCAATACACATTCAGATATGTAAAAGATAAAACAAATGTTTTGGCAGACTATTTTTCAAGAGAAGACTTTTCTGCATACACTCAAGATCTTAACTCAAACCCAGAATTAATTAAAGAGGCTAACAATTTACCCATTTCTTCAGCTTCTCCAACAATTGAACTCCATCATTTCAATGTCACACAAAAATCTGATAAGTCACTCACCTCATCAGAGCCTCATCGTTCTTCCTTACCTCAGTTGTTAAGCAACGATGCTGCTCCACTCAGTCGTTCCTTAAACAGCTCTGACGCAGATAATCTTATGATGGAAATCTCGGAAGAATGTTTTTTTAAAGAGCAAAGAGAAGATGACTTTCTGCTAAAAATTATTGTCGATATCACTTCGGAGAAACTTTCTCCTAAATATAAAAATTATTTTGTCCATCCGGACACAGGTCTGTTAATGATCAAACGAAAGTTTCACCAGCCTGAAAACTCTCCAAAAACAAAAATTGTAGTACCACAGAAGTTAAAACCTAAAGTATTAAAAATTTGTCACATGCCTCACTTTGGAATTAGAAATACATACAGAAGAATACTTAAACACTTTTATTGGACAGGATTATTTGAAGATGTAAAAAACTTTGTTCTGTCCTGTACATTATGTATTCAATATAAACCGCACAGAATTCCACCTGCTCCACTACAGGAAATGTTTGTTCCTTCTGCGCCGAGTATGTTAGTTTCCATGGACTTTTTGGGTCCTTTCTCCAATGGCTTCCATGTGTTAACATTCCTCGATCATTTTACTAAACATATTGAATTGGTACCAGTAAAAAATGCAACAGCACAAGCTGTAGTTAAAGCCATTACGGGATACATTACTACCTTTGGTCGACCCTCTGCGATACTCTCAGACTTAGGCCCACAGTTCACAGCAAACATCTTTAACAACTTGGCACAGACATTGAAAATTACAATCTCCCATTCATCATCAGGACACCCGCAAACACAAGGCTCATCAGAAAGAATTAATACCAGCATTAAATCCTCAATTTCCACTCTTACCAAGGAAGGATTTGATTTTCATCAGGCTTTGATGATACACAAGAACCTGTATAACACCACCGTTCATTCTTCAACTGGATATTCTCCAGCCTTTCTGCATTTTGGCAGGTCAATAACAAGCATCTTTGACTTGTTTGAAGCTCCTCAGTTAGAAACACTGGAATTTCCATATGAATACCATAAATACATGGAATCAATGAAACAGATCTTTAGGCAAGTGCATCATAACATGAAGTTTTACCAAAACCAACGTAATACTAGACAACATAAAAAAGCAGTTCTCCGGAAATTCAAAGAAAATGATATGGTCTTTATAAAAACCAAAGATACATTTAAACCAAGATTCATAGGCCCATATTCAGTTCAAAAAGTAATATCTGACGTGTTACTCTCCGTCAGAGAATTCGAAAATGAAGGGGCTGAACCATTCACTATTAACATAGACCGTGTCATCCTGGCGCATAAAAGAAAGCAACATCTCATTCCACAAACAATTCTGACAGGTCAACCAGCTGGGATTGTTCAACCGCAGTCTCATTATGATCTCAGACCAAGATGCAAAACTTAATTTTTGTTTTTGTTTTTTTGTTTCCATTTTCACAAATGTTCTTTTAACATGTTTTTTTTTTAAGTTTTTTTTTAGGGGACTTGATAAGCAATTCATTCACCAAAGTTGCCTGTTGTAAACAAGTATGAGTTGGTACAGGTATATTTGATAAGTTGTATTTTGTATATTGTCCTATTATATATTGTGTAGTTATATATATATATATTTTTTCTCCTGTGGCAAATGTTGAATATCTACAAAAACTTAGTGCAGTGTGTATTGTAGTTAATATGAATATAAATCTTCTGTTATGCTGATTTATTTTATATATTGTCTTATTTGTTAAATTTGATAACTATACTATAATTATTTACTGCTCAAAATGTACAGTATGTGTGTGTTATATGTATCGGAAACTTGCATATTTATATGTGTATACATAATTTTTCTTCTTTCTTTTCATATATTAATTCCTACACATTGTCATGTTTATAAATATATTGGGTTATTAAATACAATTTCTGGAAGCTTCCACACCATTTTCACAGACACAGACATCACTTATACAACACAAGTATACACTACATCCACACTATTACACAATCAAATTAATACACAATCCACACATGATATGTATATAAATGTGTATAATGTTTGATAAAATTTTTTGTTTATTGTGATTATTGACATTGCAATTTTGTTTTGGTTATATCTGATAGTATGTTTATTTGAGTATTATTTGACGTTTATATTAAGTGCATTTTTGATTTTGTTTAGTAATCTAACTTGGTGGCCTCAGTAGCCACTCACATTTATTATTTCCATTTATAATATGTATATTCTTTAAATAATAATAATGGTAATGATAAAATTAAAAAAAAAAAAAAAATCTTATTCGAATATTATACTCGAGTACTTGGAATGTCTTTTCCGTAATGTAATATTTATCTGTAAGATTATTTTGACATTTGTATTGATACTTATTTTGATTTTTTTTTTCTCCTTCATAATAATGCTTCAAGAGGTCATCTGTAAATATTTTATACTGAAATACAATAACTGATTTTGTTTTATCATAATGCGTGTATTTAATATCAAGATTATTGGTTAAATATTTTTGTTGAAATTGTACATCCACTAAAATTCTTTTGCCATGTCATGCATTTTTTTTATTCGCTCTAACTAATTATTTTTACAAATGTATAGGAAAGAAATTTTGCAGCACTTTGTATGATTTTCAATATTTCTGTTTATAATACTATTTTTTTTTAAAAAGGTATCAATATTTTTTTTTACTCATGTCACTTGTTGATAAAAGCTGTGTCTGTTTGCATTTATAGATATATTTTATTAGTTGTCAATATCCTAATAAATATTGTTAGATATGTCACTGACCACTTTTGTATCAATAAAATCTTTTATTTCAGAATGTCTGTAACCACAGTGCTGAAATAGTATTGTTTTTGATGAAATGGTGTATTCCTCGCCTATTTTGGTAGAATTGATCACCTACCAGGGTAGGCGTTGATATTAGGTTGTTTGTCGGAATTTTATTGTTTCAGCTTTACTTATCGATTTTGTATTGTGTTTGGTTCAGATTTTGTGTCACATGTACATTGTTCTCAAAATTTCCAAATTTTTTTATCAAGTGCATGTTATTAAGAGTATTGTAAGACCTTTCAGTTGCTTAAAAATTTGCTTTGTTACATTCATGCCTTTAATGGCCGTTTCTACAATATTATGTAGTCAATATGGATATTTTTTTTTTTTCACATGTAAGTAAAAAAAAAAAAAAAAAAAAATTTGTAATCCTTCATGTAAATGTAGGTATGCACTCTCCATTCACATTTTTAGTCTTCCAAATTTTTTTAATGGTCGTTAGGGGTAATGTGATGTTAAAAACATCACTTCTTTTTAAATGTTAAATAAGATCGTTTTCTGCACTTAAATGCATTGTTTCTCTCAGCTGGCTCAACTCACCCTGTTGTGTTTGCTTTACTGCAACACACACACAGGAGAAAAATTGGTTCTTCTTTCCTAGGTGTCGGATACATATAAACAATCCAAGCACCACAATTCATGACCGCAGCTCCCATAGATTTTTCAGGACAAATTTAGCGCTAAAACTGGTATCTCGATTTTCCCCCTCATAACCAAAAAAAAAAAAAAAAAAAATCACAAATCAAACAAAAATGTGTTTTTGGAAATATTCTAAGAAAGTCGAATAGCTTTTTCCTACATCTTTGTTCCATTTTTGGTAGAATTCTACTCTAGAATCTAGAATTTGCAAAATTTCCCACCAAAAATCGATTTCCCCCAACTCCCCTTAAAAATCGAATATTCCCAAATCACAGACAGCGTTTTATTCATACTCATGTCTACACCCCGCGACAAAAAGATAGGTACAAAGAGTTTTTTCTTTGATTTTTCATAAAATAACATTATCAAAATTGTGCTTATCATTTATTATTATCATAAAATAACACTATTCCCGGACTAATTTTTGTTTTAAGATTAATTTAGAAAAATTTTAAGACTACACACCGCGACAAAAAGATAGGAACAAAGTGTTTTTTATTTTATAAATTTTTGAATATGATTATTTTGAATATTAATATTTTGAATATGATTCAAATATTTAATAAGTTTTTGATATGATAATATTTTGTTATGATAATAAATGATCAGCACAATTTAGATAATGTTATTTTATGAAAAATTTTAAAAAACCTTTTGTTCCTACCTTTTTGTCGCGGAGTGTAGTTTTAAATTAGAAAAATATTAGTCTTAAAACTTTTCTAAATTAGTCTTAAAGCAAAAGTTAGTCGAGGAATAGTGTTATTTTATGATAATAATAAATGATAAGCACAATTTAAATAATGTTATTTTATGAAAAATCAAAGAAAAAACCCTTTGTACCTATCTTTTTGTCACACGGGGTGTAGTCTCCCCAAGTGCAATTTCTTTACTGTAAAGTAATTTGGAGCCGAGTTATACTTACAAATGTGACTTTTGATTTTTACTCTCCCCCACCCCCCCATGGGCGTAGCTAGAAAAAAAAAATTCTAGGCGGGGTGCATGGCTCCCAGGTACCTTTGAAGCCTATTATCGAATCAGAAAACTGTTTTCATATCGGCAGTAGTTTTGCCCTCAAAATAAAATTGTCTAAGGGCCCTGGGCCCTTTGATTGTTGTATGTGAGGTACAAATTTTAACTCACTTCCTGTCATGCAATTAATTGATCTGAAATTTTGCATACATATACAACTTCGATCCGATGACAATACATGCTCAAGTACTAACACATTTAAGTTAGAGCTTGAGGTTTTGGATCCCGAATTTTCAGTAATTAATTTTGTTTCGAATGTTAACCCACTTACTCTCATTCAGTTTTGCTGCAAATTTTCATACGTGCTAACTCCGATGATAATACATGTTTAAGTAATAAAGGACTTAGGGGAGGGTTTTAGGGGTCGTGGGCCCCCTTCGTTTGCTGTCTATTAGGTTTTAATCATTCAAGTGAGTTTTAACCCAAGTCAACTGAGGTCCTCTCATGCAATTGAGCTGAAATTGTGTATACACGCAAAACTCCAATGACAATACATGCTCAAACAGTGGAAGGACTTAGAATGGAAGTCTGGGAGCCGTGAGCCCATTCGTTTGCTCTCTGTTAGGTTCAAATCATTCACGCGAATTTTAATGTACTTCCACTTATCCATTGAACAGAAAGTTTGCATACTGACAGCTAACTCCAATGAAAAACCTAATGAATGATCTAAATATTAGTATCCATCAACTTTTGGTGTCAACCACTCAACAAGTGGCCCTGCTATACGGCGATTTCCACAATTTAAAGGAAGGCTATTTATATCTCAGGATCTATTGCGTATAATCAAACAAAACTTGATATGTCAGAAGGTCATTATGAGACATTATACTGATATCAATTTGAATGCTTATCAGCCAATAGGTGGCACAGCTATACTGCGATTTAAGGGAAAGCTGTATCTCAGGAACTACAACACACAATTGCATATAAATTTATATGTAGGTGCACCTTGACATAAATTAGTCAACTTTTGGTGTCAACCGTTCAACAGGTAGCGCTGCTACACAGCAATTTCTGCAATTTAGGGAAAGGCTATATCTCAGGTTCTATTGCAAGGGGTCTGTCCAGACTTTTCAGACAGGGTCCTGTTTTGTGAAATTGTGAAAAATTCTACACATAATTTTACGAATCTAAATTCAATGTGAAAATAAAGTTCTTCCGAACTTTTTGGCTGGGGTCCTTCTTTTGTGAAATTGTGAAAAATTTAATTTTGCAAAATAAAATGACAATTAAGGTTTCATTTTAGACAATGACGGTTCATTTTTATAGAGCTAATTTCACACATATGCACAGAAACCTTTTATTAATTAGAAATTGAATATCAGCTTCTCGGGGAAATACTGCAAAGCATATCCGATTATTCAGGCGGTCTGTTCGTTCCATGGAAGATTAGTTTGGAAGATAGTATATGGAAGATAATGGAAGATAAAATTGTGCAGAGCGCCACCGAATGAGTATAAGTAAAAACATAATAACAAAACAAACATCACTACTTAGATCTAAGAACCACCCACATTTCCCGTGCTTCCGTTTCTGCGAGATAAGCAAGGTTGAGGTGAACTGAGCATGTCCGGTGAGGAGAAAAAAAACATGCCACACCTCTGAAGTGATGACATTGAAACGGAGCATCCTTCAACCAATAAACGGGGACAAACGACAGTTGTAGAAGCATCAACAAGAATCAATCAATCAATTGATCAAATGCATTGCAATCTTTGTTTACTAAGCATTTGAAAATCGTACTTTTTAGATTTTTTTAAAACTTTTTTTATTAAATTTAATCGAATACTTAAACATACAAACATGGGGGGGGAAAAAAATCAGTAGAAAAATGTTGAAATAGTAGGAAAAGAGTAAAAATAGTGATCTTGTTGGAGTAAAATGTTTTTCCATATCATTTTTCATATTTAAACATATTTTTTATCATGCCACTAAATTATGGAGGAAGTTTCTAAGAGTTAATAGTATAATTAATTTAAAGTTGTTTGGTTTAAAACATATGGATTTATAGTTAAATTTAAAGTATAATGATAAAATTAAATCTTTATTTGAAGTATATAAACTTACCTTTTAACTGAATATACTTTATTATAAGAGTTTTTGAGTTAGTTAACGTTTTTTAGATAAATTTCGCTTTTGTTTACTGTTTCACCGCGAGCTACATCGTTTCTGACATTCAATATGGCGAAACTTCAAGTTTCGGCTGATAGATGGCGTAAGGTGATCAGCACCGTTTGCTACCTTAGCAACGGATCACGTGCGTGGGCGTCTCCAGACGAATCGTAGCGGTTTGAAACATGCTGCCCTGTGAGTGGTTGCTTATGAGATGTGCAATCCACTTGGATGTATATATGGTAGTAAAAAATTGTAAAGTTTGCTTCTTTTTTTTTTTTTTTTCATCGTTTATCTTTCGTTATGCTGTTGGTAAGTACTAGCTCTTTTGAGTTGACATTTTATGTTTATTTAGTTTCCTTAATTTATTAGATATGGTTTAAATTGATATTTAATTTGAACTATGTTTTGAGGACTGATAGTGAGGATGTATTGAAATGCATTAAGCTTTATTTACCCTTACAAAATGTCATTACTGACTTCGTTTATTTTGAAATTTCTTTAAGTTATCCTCCAGGCATGTTTAAGATAATTTTGGCAATCCCATATTTACCTTTATTAATTTATGTTTCTTATTCAATAGTTAATTTCTACAATTTTTGTTAAGTTTTAAATTGTTAATAAATTTATTTATTGTTATTATTGTTTATTATTGAAGTTGCACTTTACACATTTTATTTAATTACTTAAATAGTTTAAATGGCTGAGCTAATTATACTTTATCTGTGTATTAAAACTCTGCATTAAGTTTAATTTTGTCACAATTAATTTGTTGACATCAGATCTAGGCATAAAAGCATAAAAAATCTCAAAAGAGCGTAATTTTTACGCACGGAGCGTAAAATTTGGCAGCTATGACACCAGTCGAGAAACGGCCGATTAAGTTGGGTTTTACAAGAAAGTTGGATTGTTGGGTTCCACATAACCTGACAGCTAATCAACAAGATGACCAAATCACCACCTGTGTTTTTCTTATTTTCCCCATACAAAAGTGACCCATTCTTGACACGAATTATGACAAGAGATGAGAAGTGGATTATGTACTGTAACGTAATGTAAAGTGTCGTAGGACTGTGTGACGCCCTTCAGATCCGCCTGCATCGACTTCGAAAGCTGAACTTTATCCCAAGAAGGTGTTATTCAGAGCTGCCAACCTTGGTGGCAAAAAAAACAGGAGATTTTACATAATTTCAAGGGAGAAAAAGGGAGATTTTACATAATTTCAAGGGAGAAAAAAGGAGATTTACGGTTTCGTGGAGAAAAACAAAACAAAATTATTTTATTCAATACATGATACTTTTTTACCTAAAAAGACCTAATATAACTTTTGTTTGATAATTTATATTTTAAACTTATTGGGGAAAAACAAATAGTTAACAAGTTCATTACTTAACAGTCTAAAAATAACTACATATGTAAAGAATTTTGAACCCCTATATCGCTTCAGTTGGTTCTAAAATCTAATAAAACAACTGGATCGATGTTTTTAGGAACATTGATTCAGAGTTTTTCCCAGATAATTTAAGGAGGGTGCTGCACCTCCCCTGATCTTTGTTTGGAAGAAAAAAAAAAAAGAAACACTTTGCCCCAATCTATTTCCTGCCCCCCCCCCCCCCCCATTACTGCATTTGTAGAAAATAACCTAAATGCTGTAAATATAAATAAAACTATTGTGTGTGACAATCAGCACATTAACAACAAATAAAAGTACAGAAAAGTTTAAAAACAGACTTAACTAAATTTTTAAATTAAGTGTTTGGATTTTAAATGCCAAATGTGTCCTTAAAAATTCAAATCGCCCTCAAGAATCAAAAAAGTTTTTTTTTTTTTTTTTTTTAACTAGCAGTACCCTACATTTTTTAAAACCAGGGGGGAAATGTTTGATTCTTTTGTTGTAGAATGAGATAGCTAATAAGAGAAAGGGATTTTTTTTTGGGGGGGATGAGGGGGGGGGGTGGAACTGTTAAACTTTCTACTACTTTATAGGCTCTAGAATCTAATAAAGCAAGTTTAAAATGAATATTGACATTTTTGTTGTGGCTTGTAGATGGAGAAAGAATGAGAAACAAAAGAGTTCAAAAGAGCATTTGATCACCGATCACTAGTTGGAGATAGGAAAATATGGGGGGGGGGGGGGGAGTTAAAAATAATTACGTAAGCGAGAAATATTGAAGGATTCAGTTTCTTTAGAGTTTCTAATATCTCATAAAGTAAGTTTTAAATGAATATCGACATTTATGTTGTGGATGCAGAAAGATTGTGAATTGGAAGGCCTTCGTAAATCTGGAAAGATGGCACCTACGAACTGTCAAAAATTAGCGTTTTTAGCTCGATTTTTCGAAAATATTAGAAAAACGGGAGAAATACACATTAAAACGTAAAAACGGGAGATAGGGTTAAAAAAACGGGAGTCTCCCGTGAAAAACGGAAGAGTTGGCAGCACTGGTGTTATTGAATGTGTGGTGGGATGTACAGGGAATAATTCACTGGGAGGTACTGCCATTCAACCAAATCATCAATGCTGCCTTCAACTGTCTACAGTTAGACAGGCTGCATTCAAATTTAGTAGCAAAGCAGCCAGGTCTCATCAATTGCCGAGGTGTTATCCTTCATCACGATAACGCCAGGCCACATGCTGCTGTCATCACTCACCAAAAGTTACTGGGCTTCGGTTCGGAGGTTTTAGCCCACCCTCCCTATTCTCATGACTTGCCACAAACTGACTATCAATTCCTTCACAGTCAGAAAATCTTTGATCTTGATGCTGTGAAAACTGCCACCCAAGATTTTTTTACTCGAAACTGCCAGAATTTTACCACCATGGGATTCATCTCCTACCAGAAAGATGGCAAGAGTTAAAGATAGCAATGGGGATTATGCACAATAATACGTACTGCTCATTTTGTGTTTATTTGCTCTTTTTTACGGGTAATAAAAACGGGTAGAACTTTTGCACTCATCCAAATAAACATGCTACTTTGAAAATTTCGCAAATTATTCGAAATTTATGAATTTCTTAACATGGCAGAATACGACAAAATTTTGTATAAATGTCCTTTTTGAGGGATATTTTCATCATAAAGTTGTCAGAACACTTTTAAAATATCACTTAGGATACTGGCATGAACATCCCTGAATATGAATTCTTTAATTTAAAAATTTCATAAATTATTTGGAATTTACGATTTACTTAAAATGGCAGAATAGATTGAGCATAAATTTTTTTTTTTTTAGGATCACAAATATATCACACAACTTCAAAATAACTTTTATGATACTTGTTTGAACATCATTGACTACAAATATTCTAATAGGAAAATTTCGTAAGTTATTCGTAATTTAAGACTTTATCAACATAGCAAAATTGGGTGATATTTCATATAAATATGCATTTTGAGGATTGTTGCACTGGAAATAGTAGCATTAAAATTGTACTATGAAATTGAACCTAATAAAATTTATTAATAGATTAGAATAAGATAAATATATTGAAGTGAACAGTGAATAGCCTATTAGGCAGGGATTTTAATTCTGTCACTGTGTCAAGTGTTTGGTCAAATTCATTTCTCTTAACTTGATTGTAATATGTCTTGTACTAGAAATTTATGAGAACATATATATATGATGGGAAACTAAGTAGAGTTCAACTATGCCAACTAGTTTAATCTGTAATGTTAACTAAATTTTAATTCAGTTTCTGTAAAACAAATAAATAAGCCAGTGTATTGTCTTTTTTTGAAAAAGATGAAAAGAAAAGAAAATACAAATTTGAAGATTGTTAAAAGTTTATTTTCAAACAATAATACAGTTTTATGAACCCAGCGAGGGGCATTGAAATTATAATTTATTGATGCACGAGGTGAAGAAACAACATATTATGGTAAATTCTATAATCTTTGAAATAAAGATTCTCAACAACCACTATGTAACATACATAGTAAAAAAAAATTGCAAAAGTCCATACAAATATTCAAAAATTATTAAAATGATGATGAAGATGTATTTTTAACAATGTGTTTTTTCAGCAAGGTGTTGACATCCACAAGCTATTTACAAAAGATATTGTTATGTGATGTCCTACTTGCCAATGCTTTGTGTAGTGAATGACAATCCAATCTCAGCAAAACTAAAGGAGGAAGAAAAAAAAAAGACAGAAATCAGTAAACTGTACTTTTGTATTACTTATTTATAAACAGTAGTAGTACTGTGCTACAAGGTGCAGAAAATATTTAGACTTATGAAATTTTTCAAACACATCTTAAATGTCAATAAAAATAATGGTTGAGTCTATTACATTTGACAAAGACATTCACTGTAAAATGGCCAAAGCATGTGATTTTTTACATTTTTCTTAACTTTTCGAAAACAGATAAAGGTAAATTTTGTTGACTTTTCCCAGGCCATTTTTGCCCCTTTTGGCCCAATATTTTATAAATTGACATCTTTTGTCTAGAATTCCCTATGTGTAATTTTACAAATTACAAGAAAATTCCCTAATTTAGAAATTTTATTCATAAACACATTAACTGTGAAAATTCATTTTAAATAGTTTGGAGTATAAGGTTAATTTTTTACACCAATTATATGAAAAATATGCCAGAGCTGGGAATCGAATCCAGGACCTCCACTTAATGTGCGGATGCTTTTCTATTGAGCCACCCTCGCTGATAACCAGCTCGGCATTTCTCACATAACAACCGTTGGCAAGGTTATGCCGTGTCTGCAACTGTTTGGCATGAAAATTGCACCCAACACCATTTTTACAATTTCTTATGTAAAATGACCTCCTGATTCCGAATATGACGTCCATTTTGCTCTATCACTCACAGTTTTTTAGGGATGGCCCCCTATTTTTTATCACTTTTTGATAATTTTATGGCTATAAATTTGATTTTTAGGAGGGGGGGGGGGGGGAATTATTTTAATTGTTAAACATCTTCTGAGGGGCTACAGAGTTGGAAAATTCTAAAACATGAGTTTTTGCGGCAAGGCGAAAATTTAGGGTGGGGTGGGGTGGGGGATTTGCCACTGAAATTATGCATTACATTTCTTATATTTTTTTTAATCTATTATTAATGTTATTTATTAAACATTATAATTTTGTTGTTGTTGTTGTTGTTTTTGGGTGTCAAATTAATTTTTTTTCATTCTCCATATCAAATTCATGGTCATAAAATTACCGAACAGTGATAAAAATTGAGGGATGGGGTGGTGTCTCTAGAAAACGGTGGGTGACTTGGCAAAATGAGAGTGATATTCGGATTCAGGAGGTCATTTTACATAAGTATCAGCAAGAATGGTATCAGGAGTCAATTTTTTTTTTTTTTTTTTTTTTTTTTTTTTTTTCAGCACAGTGTAATTGGTATAAAAATAATCAGGTGTGTCACTCCCACGACTTTCTCTTACCCTGAAATTTAATACTATAAATACAGGTTGCAGATTAAAAGGTAAGATAACGAGTACTGTTATGTAAATCTGTGTTAAACAATTCATGTTAGGCTTCTGAAGAGTTTTATATGATAATTAGTTCTGTGTGAGGGGAGCTACCGCCCCCCTTTAATCCCCCGTTTCATTAATGCACCTACATTTACATAGAATTTATTTTGGGAATAGAATTTAATTCTCCCCCCCCCCCCCAGGGGGGCGGGATGCGAGGCTCCTACAAACACAATTTTTTTTCCCCAGTTAACTATCTCTATTACAAAAAATATATATTCGTTTCATTTGGTTTAGTGCAGTCTATAGACGCTAAACTCTACTTACCTGCAATTTCCCCCATAAAAGTAATGTATTAGAATTCTCTTGATTGTCCCTGTACACGAACCATTTGCTTGATCTTAATCAAAAGCTTACTGTAGCATCCCCATATGATACACATTTAGAATACCAAGTTTGAACTTTCGCCATAATTTGTTTTTGAGATATGCTGATAACAGACAGACACACACACAGACATACACACAGGCCATTTGCTAAAAACATGATTTTCGTATTCAGGGGACCTCAAAACGTGTAAATATAACAAAATCTCGCGTTCGAAAATTTGACCCCAAAACAATACTTTCTCTACCTTATGGGTAAGAGAAAGTAAAAATCAACCTTATATTTCAAACTATTTAAAATAAACTCTCTAATATTTTCCTATTCCCATGTCCTAGCCACCGTGACAAGTACATATAGGGATGCACTGAATAGCAGTTTTGGCCAAATACCGAATGTTCGCCAACTGAATTATAACTATTCGGCCGGCTAATTTACTCTTATATTCAGCTGTCAATTATCAAATTTTTTGCGAACTTTTTCAGTAATACCATTTACAATACCATTTACATTTAGTGATATATTTTTAGATGTAAAAAAATATTATAAAAAACTACTATTCAGACATAGTGGTTTATATAAATGTATAAAAATATTAGGAATTATTACTATATGTAAGTAATGGTGTATACTGAATTTACAGTCAAAAAAATTATCTTGTTGTGCTCATTCCAAAACATAAATAAATAAAATAACGCAACCCAGAAATGTAGCATTTGAGAAAAACCCATTTAAATGTAACATATTGACTAACCTATATTAAAACTGACACAAATGTCTCTCACTCTCATGTTAATAAATTGTGGGATAGAGATATGCTTTTCATGCATGTTGGGACACTTCATTTGCATTTTTAAATGACAAACTCAAAATTGCCATTTCATGACTTATCATTTTTCTTGCCAGATTTGGAGCTGATCTTTGCTTGATCTCTTGAAGTTTCCTAGATGGGAATATCATGTAAATTATGTACGCTCTTTCTTAACTCAACTTTAGGAACTTATATCGTTATACTGTTATTAATAAAGACAAATTTTGTCAGATATTATTAATTGTTATGATTAATGTTACTAATAATTAATTTTCTTTAATGTTACTTGAAACTATATAAAACAATTGTTTTCATTTAAATATAATCTATTTCTTAATTACTCTGAAAAATCTTAATTTAATGATAATTAAAAATAGCAGAACTTTTACAAATGATTAAAAAATTTTTAAAATTGAATTTTTATATGATTAACTAGCAGAATAGCAGCCGAATAATTTGATATTCAGCTTAACTGAATATTCGGCTGGCCGAATAGTTTTAGATTTGGCCAAACTGAATATTCGGTAGTATGGCCGAATACCGAATAGATACCAAATATTCGGTGCATCCCTAACATAAAATAACAGCTGTATTTTGTTTTATCTAATCAAGGTTCTAATTTTGAGGGCACAATTTTGTAAAAAAAAAATATTTTTGTAAAAATAAATGTACTTTTTGATTTTATCTTTGTTACACATGGCTTCAATTCTTATATAATAAATATAATTACAAAGAAAAAATATATATCAGGGTTCCCACTAAAGCACGAGATTGTAAGAATATCACATGATTTGCTATTCTCTCATATGAAATTTTTAACACTGAGAGAGATTTTCATACTATTCTGGGGCAATTTACTAAACTTTTTGATCCAAAAACAGGTGATTTATAAAAATCAACAATTTTGTAATGAAAAATGTTTCACCTTTTACAAAAATCAACAAATTTAAATAGACCCTTCACAAAAAGTTAAATAATTTCTTATTCGAATGTTTTAAAAAAAATTGGGATAGCTTGTTATTTTTATTTATTTATTTGCACTGCTCTTCAAAAAAAAAATTTTTTTTGAGTTCTGATATCATTCTTGCTGATTCTTATATAAAATGACCTCCTGAATCTGAATATGACTCCAATTTTACCCAATCACTCACCATTTTCTAGAAACACCACCCCCTCCCACATTTTTTTTCCCTGTTCGATAATTTTATGATCATGAATTTGATTTGATGAATGAAAAAGAATTAATTTAACACCTAAAAACAAAAATATATAAAGTTTAAAAAATAACATAAGGTGCAATACATAATTTCAGTGGCAAATTCCCCCAAAATTTTTCTCTTGTCACAATTGTCCATGTTTTACAATTTTCCAACTCTGTAGCCCCTCAGAAGATATTTAATGGTTACAATAATCCTCCCCCTCCTAAAAAACAAATTTATAGCCATAAAATCACCGAAAAATGATAAAAAATAGGGGGCTTTCCTAAAAAAACGTGGGTGATAGGGCAAAATGGTTCGGTTTCAGGAGGTCATTTTGCATAACAATATGCTGAAATGGTGCCAGAAGCAATTTTCATCCCAAGCAGTGTTATAATTCCAATGAAACATTGATTTTCAATTATATTTATACATACATGGCATAAAAAAAGTAGACGGACACTTCTTTACAATTTTTTAAAACCCCATCTTTGTTTAATAGGAAATGTCAATTAAAATTCTTTAACATGTTTATACTTATCAATCTTCATATTTTTGACAGACAAATAAAAATATTCAATTATTTATAATTTTAATGTAGGGAAATTCTGAAAAGAGAAAAGATATACATTTGTACAATATATATATTTTTTTAAAGTAGACGGACACTGGTCAAAAACCGCAATTATCTAAGTAGGTGTTTCTTGCGGAATACCAGTTTTGCATGTACATGTACATTTGGCATTTTGCCAATTGCTAACGTGCTTGACAAGATGGTTTTATGTAGTTAAATTTCTTGGAGATGAATGCACCATGCTACGAGGAATTCCTCTAACTGATTACCAGAAAGGACAGATTATAGCGCTGAAAAATGTTAATAAAGGAGTCAGAGAAATTAGTAGGCTACTTCTAATAAGCAAAAGTAGCATCAGCGATTTTCTATATGCTCCTGAAGCCCATGGCGTACAGAAAAAGAGTGACCGGCCAAAGAAACTTTCACTTAGAGACCAAAGAAAAATTTTTACTGAGCTGAAAAACACTGCAGCATCAATTCCCAGAGTTCGAATAAGCACAGGAATTACTAACGTAACTTCTCAGAATATTTATAACTACATTAAGCACTCAGAGCTCTTTCAGTATAAGAAGCGAAAACATCATCCATGCTGGAAGGATCACCACGTGACAGAACGCCTACAGTTGGATCAAAACCATATGTCTTGGACTACAGAATGGATATCTGTAATTTTTTCAGATGAAAAAAAATGTAATTTAAACGGCCCAGATGGATATTAATATTATTGGCACAGTTTAGAGAAAGAAGATGAAGTGTACTCTACTCGGCAAGTTGTTGGTGGTGGCGTGATGGTGTGGCTAGCTGTTGGCTATCGTGGAAGGACAAATTTTGTTTTCCTAAGTAAGAAGCAGACTCACAAAGATTATATTGAAACACTAAGCAGTGAGCTTTTGCCATTTGTGTGTGACCTTGGAGGAGAAAAATTGGATTTTCCAACAAGATGGAGTGCCAATACACACCGCTAATAACGTTAAAAAATGGTTTCATAAGAACAACTTCAAGGTTTTACCCTGGCCAGCCAAGATTCCGGATATGAATCCTGTAGAAAACATTTGGGCTGTACTTGTTCATAAAATTTATGAGGGTGGACGCCAGTATAAATCAATTCACCAGCTCAAAGAAGCTCTTACAAACATTTGGGAAATTTTCTGTCATAAAAAAGTTTCAGAATCTCATTGATTCGATGCCTAACAGAGTATACGAACTTATTAAAGCAAATGGGAGACAAACCCCTTACTAAAAACGTTTTATTTTAGAGATACAAGATGTGTCCGTCTACTATTTTAAAGAAAAATTACAGTGCAAATATGCACCATTTTTGTTTCCTGAATTTTTCCACTACTTAATTCAAAAGGATTGAATCTTTATCCAAAAAATAATATTATATGATGTCTCAAGAATATAATTATATTAGAGAAATGAACTTCATATCTCTAATTAAAGAAATAAATGGCTTTAAAGTATTACAAGTGTCTGTCTACTTTTTTTATGCAGTGTATATAACTTGTTGAATTGTGACAAAATAATCACATTTCTCAGAAGTTATCAATGATAAAAATCACTTGTTTTAGCAAATACTGTATTATTTTAGAAAATTAAACAGACATAAGAAAAAGAAGAATGTTTTTTATTTTTGGTGAAGCAACCACATAACTTAGAAATAAATTTTGATAACAAGTGTAAAGCAAGCTTTATATATACATAATCTGACTTTTCCAGGTCTACTTTTATAAAATTACAAGTCACAAAATTTGGTTGACAACATAAAAAGTATCTTACAACATTAAAAACAGATTGCAGCATAAAAGATAACATAGTACATTTTAAGCTGCATGCTCAAAAAACATTTTCTAGATTCATATCATTTTCCCAAGTTTTTAGACAATATTTGCAATTTTCCCTAACTTTTTTCACTGATTTAAAATTCCATGACTTTTCCAGGTTTTCCCTCATCCGTGGGAACCATAATATACACACGAGATTATAAAATCTGTTATTTTTCAACAGAATTTAGATATTCTTGGACTGAGGATCGCATAATCACTATTTATAGTCAATTTTTGACAAAATCACTTGACTTTTTTTTTTTTTTAAAGACCTTTTTTATATTCTAACCAAAAAACTGCGAGACTCATCAATTAAAATGAGCTGCAGATTGGAAGATTGAAAATGGGCAGACTTAAAAATATCACAAAAAAATGGCCATGGGAAAAAAAAAAAAAAAAAAAAAAAAACGAAAAGGGAAAAAGAGGACCTATTACAGTTCAAAAGAGGACTTAGGAGGACCATTTATAATAAAAAAAAGACTTCAGAGGGATTTTTTTTTATCCAAAAATTATAACAAATGTAAACATTTTACACTATCATCATTTTAAACACCTCCTTAAACAGTCATTTAATCATAAAACATATTAAATATAACATAACAATAGCTAGTACCAACGAGGAAAAAATATCCAATAATTTTTATTTACCATTTATAAAGGCATCTATACTGCTGCATTGGAAACTTCTTAAATTTATTGGGGGGGGGGGGGGGGGGACCATAGTAGTAGTAGTTATTTGAAGATAAAGTAAGGCAGTTTAATTCCTGAGTAAGTTTTCCAAACTTATTTAATTATTAAAGATTTATTCTTATAATTCTACAATGATACACTGGGAGAAAAAACAAAAAACGAAAATTACGCAGTAGATTGTGAGATTATTTGGAAATTACACAGATTATGAAATAACACATCTGATTTTCTAAATGATATAATGAAATTCCAAAAAGAAAAAAAAAAAAAAAATATATATATATATATATATATATATACAAGATTATTTGGAAGTTACACAGATTATGAAATAACACTTTTACTAAATGATATGAATAAATAAGATGGAAGATTGTGAGATTATTTGGAAATAATTTAAAATATTTGTAGTCCCTGAAAAAAAATCTTTTCTTATAGGTTCTGGAGTTATAATAAACTAAATTTAAAAGTAGCATTTACATTGTGGGTGGAGAAAAATTATTCTACACTCATCATCATCATCAAAATTAACTTTTCAGAGTTCCTAGGAACGGCATTCCTTCATCTCTAATAGTAGTAGTGTGTAGAATAAATAATATAGTAGAATATATGGAAAGGTAGGTCTTTCTAGATTCAGGCATGAGAGTGCAGAAAATTAAAAAAAGAGGAAACACGCGTGTTCATAAAATTAATTTTAAAAGAAAAGTAATGCTCGCAGGGAAAACTATACAAATGTATGTTCATAAAATTTATTTCAAATGAAAAATAATGCTCACAGGAAAAACTATACAAAATATTTTAAAAGTGACAAATTAAACTAAAAGAATAATGCATATCAACACAATAAATTATGTGTTTAAAAAAAAAAAAAAAAAAAAAGTAAGCTACCAATCAACATTTAATCATTGGCTGGTGGTGGAAAGTGGGAAAGAAGGGGAAGGGGGGGGGGGGGTAAAAAGTAGTTCATGAGAGAAATATTAAATACAATTCTACTTCTTTATAGGTTCTAAAATATCATAAAGTAAGTTTAAAATTAATATTGTGGATGGATAAATATTCAAAAATAAAAGGCTTCCCACAGAATGTTTGATCGGCAATGGTTAGAGATGAAAAAGGGGGGGGGGGGGGGGGGGAAGACAAAAAAAATTACATGAGTGAGAAATATTGAATAATTCTGTTCTTTTATATGTTATAGAATCTGATAAAGCATGTTTAAAATGAACATTGACATTTATATTTTGGATGGGAAAAGATTGAGAATCTAAAGTTTTTCATGGAGCGTTTGAACACAGATCGTTATTGGAGTTAAGCATTTTTAAAAACTTATTTTTAAGTCATTCAAAAGAGGACTAAACGGACCAAAACATTAAAAAGAGGACAAAAACGGACCTCACTATGAAAAGCGGACTTTGGAGGGAAAAGAGGACCATTTGGGAGCCCTGTATTTATAGCTAATTTCTATTTTTTCAAAACCTGTTGAAAATTAATAATTAAAATAAATAAATGAACTTTTTTATACTACAATTCAAAAATCATGCGACTTATTATTTAACATATGTTGGAAATTGAAAAACTGACAACTCGCAAATTTTAAAAAATGGATCTGATTTTCATTAAACATAGCTAAAAATTATCCAGATTAAATCAGCATTCTAAATAACGTATATATATATATATACTGCACTAAGGGTCCTGGGCCTGAGAGAGAATGCCCTCTGTGGGGGTCTTTCTAAGGGGTCCTAGACCATATTTATGCGCAAGTTTCGGAGGAAACCACAGAAAACTCCAAACAGTTAAGCCGACAAGAACGACCTGAAATCAAACCTGGCATCTCATGTTTACCAGCTGACAAATTCTTTTTTTAAAAATAAAGGTGATAAATCTGATTTAAAATTTAGAAATTTCGGGCAGCTATGATTTATGTGTACATATTTTTTAAGGAAAATGTCTGGATCTATAGCTGTTCGTCCTATGGACAAAAGTAATTTGACACTTTCGAATTCTACAGGTCGAACCAGTTTTAAAATACTATTTATGTCACTAGCAAGAACTCTATTCATTTGGAACATTCTAATTAAAATACTTCAGAAGTTATTAGAAATTTATGATTTTTTTAACATGGGAGAATAGGGCAAAATTTCATTTAAACGTGAATGAAAAAAAAATATTTTTATCGTAAAGTTGTTTGTAAGATTTGCTTTTAAATATCAATTTTGATGTTGGGATGAACATCATTAACCATAAACATGCTACTTTGAAATTTCGCGAATTATTCGAAATTTACAAATTTTTTAACAAGGCAGAATATGGCAAAATTTTGCATAAAGGTCAGTTTTGAGGGATATTTTCACTGTAACGATGTCAGACTACTTTTAAAATACTATATAAGATACTGGCATAAACATCCTTGACAATATATTTTCCAATTCAAAAATTTCATAAGTCAATGGAAATTTACGATTTACTTAATATGGCAGAATAGAGCAAAATTTCACATAAATGTCCATTTTGAGGGATTATTTTCATCGTAAAGATGACAGAACACTTTACTGGCATGAACATCCCCGACTGTGAATTTTTTAATTAAAAAATTTTGTAAGTTATTTAGAATTTACGATTTACTTAGCATGGCAGAATAGAGCAAAATTGAGCATAAACATCCATTTTGAAGATCATAAATATATCAGACAACTTTAAAATAACATGTATGATACTTGTTTGAACATCATTGACTACAAATTTTCTAATAGGAAAATTTCGTAAGTTATTCATAATTTAAGATTTTATGAACATAGCAAAATTCAAAAATTTCCATATAAATATGCATTTTCAGGATTGTTGCATTGGAAATAGTAGCATGAAAACTAAACTACAAAATTGACCCTAATAAAATAAATTAATAGATTAGAATAAGATAAATATATTGAAAGTGAATGGTGGATAGCCTATTACGCAGGGATTTCAATTCTGTCACTATGTCAAGTGTTCGGTCAAATTAATTTCTCTTAACATGATTATAATCTGTCTTGCACTAGAATTTTTAAAGCATACATATGATGGGGAAGGGGAACTGGCTAGTTTTGAAGAGTGATCCAAAACATGTTCATTATACACCTAAAATATCCAAAATAATCAAGCGTTTGTTTATCTATTCGACAATACAACTAAGTTTGAAAGTGTGACAAATAATTTTCAAAATACACTCTATGTTCCGCTGAACTTTGCTTTGGCTATGACAAATGAGACTTTTCTCTTAGGGATGCTTTAGGCTTTAGTTACACTATATCTCTGGTTGATGTAATCTCTCAGTGTCCTGCTCAGGACTGCCCTCCTGATAAGTCATGTTTTAATTAATATAATTTTATGTGTGTGATAACATCATAGAATCAATTAATCACACTAATTGAGGGGTATTTGTATACACAGAGGGGAAAAAAAGGGTTGTAAGCTGAATACACAGAAGAAATAAAATTTACCTTCCATCTGTGCCCACATTCATTGCAGTAAACAAATGTTGTCATAGGTTCATCAGCGCTTCTTGTTTGTACCTATAAAGAAAAGAAACATAAAAATAAAATATTGAGTACTGTAATTAAATTATGTTTTTTATAAATAAAACGTTACTGATCTCAAATTATCATTATTACATTTAGTTTAATAATACACGCTAATACTCAAGTTCAAATAGAAAACAGTCTAAGTATCAATTTGATTTGCACTAAAACAATATATATATATATATATGACAAAAAACAATAATTTGAAATACACTAAGCAAAAAAAAAAAAAAAGCCGCACTTGGATATTTTCCTTTTCCCTTTTTGCAACTGCCAATTTTATTATTTAAAAAGATTTTATTATGTCGCCCTCCACGTACACTTTAGGATTGAGCCCAGAGTTAAAAATAAAATGCAACTGTCAGGAAAATTATAACTTTAGAAAGTATTTCAAAAATGGCAAGTATAAGGCATTTAACGATGCCACAAAAAGTATTAATTTTAGAATGTAAGTCAAAAATTATTTTAATACGTGAGATGGAAAATTAATTAAATGTTAACGAAATATTCCTGAGATGATTTTTAGGAACATATAAAATTTTTTGGCTGTTTAAACGGAAAATGTGTCGTTAAGTGGCCATGTTGCCCATCCAAGTGAGATGATGGCAAGTTAAGAAACAAAAGTTTAAAAAAATCGATTTGTACATGCTCATAACTTAGAAAATATTTTAAAAAGTGCATAGCAAAGTAATTTCTTTAAAAACAGTGCGGGAACAATTAAACAAAGTATGTCAAAAACCAGAAGATCTCCAAAAAAAAAAAAGTCATTACTAAGAAAAAAAAAAAAAAAAAAAAACAAGACTTCAGTTGACCAAAAATTTTTAAAAATTATCAGTTAATTATTAGGCCGAACTGATTTTCTCTGATGAGTCAAGTTTATTTTATTTTGGGCTGATAAAAAAAAAACTAGTAAGATGATAAAAATGTAACCGAATTATTGAAAATTGCATTCATAAAACAGTGACACATTCTCCGTACATTATGGTATGGAGGTGCATAAATTTTCAATGAGTCGGGCAAATTTTTATGCTCAAGGAATCAATTAACTCGAAATAAAACACGGCCATTATAAAAACGGCACCTGACCGACTATTTTGAAGGTATCTCAGACTTTCCTGCAAATAGAATTTCAAGATGATATTGCACCATACTAAAGAGCGTTTGTGGTGCGTTTATTCGATTCAAATTGTTAAAACTGATAACTATCAATGTCCTCACATATAAAAATTTGTTAATTTTCATACATATAAATATGTTTATTTTTCAAGGAATAACTTTAACTTACGTTTTCTTTTCAAATTAATAGATATTTACTTATTTTATCTTAGTTGAAATTCTTTTCACCGGTTTACTATACATCACGTATTAACTATCGATGTTTGTTTACATTTCTGCCATTGCCACTTTGAATCTGCATAATTTTTCTATTTTTGCTGTTGCCACTGCTGTTAAAATAATTATTATAAATTATATTTTGGCTTTGACCGTTGAGTGGCGCTAGCGATGTTTGTTTATATGCAGATTTAGTGCTTTTGGATAGTATAAAAGATTGCGGCGAATTGCGTAACGTTGCAGCTTTCAACCAGCTATGTAGTCTTAAGTAGCTATGCAGTTTCAGGCAGTTGAGCAGCTACAAGTTGTTGATAAGCTAAGCACTTAAAGCATGTGTGCTTTTAGCATCTGACAGCTGCCATTGTTCTTGGTTATTTTTACAATTGTTAAGTTTTATTGGGAGTACAAATTAATTCGGTCCGTTTTTTTTCGTTAAAAAAACATTTTATTTATTATCAAAATGAAAAAACATGTTATTCAAAGTATTGTCCATCGGTAGCCACAACTTTTGTCCACCTTTCTGGCAATTTTCGGATTCCATCTCTGAAAAATGAGTCCTCTCTGGACGCAAACCATGAATCGAGCCATTCTTGAATTTCTTCGAAAGAAGTGAAGCGGTGTCCAGCCAAATCGCGATGCATCCGTCGGAACAACCAATAATCAGAAGGAGCAAGATCTGGCGAATACGGCGGGTGGGGTAGGACCTCCCATTTCAACGTTTCCAAGTAATTTTTAACGACAATTGCCACATCGCTTTTCAACGTCGCGCGGTTTCAACTCGTATGGGACCCAATTTCCTTGCTTTTGAACCATTCCCATTTTTTTTAAGCGCACGGAAATTGCTTGCTGAGTGACTCCCAACGATCCTGCAAGCTCTTGTTGCGTTTGGCACGGATCTTGATCGAGCAATTCCTCCAATTCGGCGTCTTCGAACTTTTTCGGCTGGCCCCGGGCGCTCATTGTCTTCGACACTAAAATCACCATTTTTGAAGCGTCGAAACCACTCTCTACATGATTTATCAGATGGCGCAGATTCACCATAAACTTCCACAAGCGATCGATGCGCTTCAGCGGCACTTTTCTTCCAATTAAAAAAGAAAATCAAAACTTCCCGCAAATGTTGTTTCTTTAGCACAAAACTCGACATATTGAATGCTCAAAAAACCAATGTTGTTGTATAAAACTCGAAGCTTCGTTGACTGAATATGGTTAACAAAGGTCAAACCTTTCTAACAATGCCAAAAACATCTATCATTATTCAGTAAACAAATCAGCCAGAGCCATCTATTGAAAACGGACCGAATTAATTTGTACTCCCAATATAAAAATGAGTTTAATCTCATAATTCTTTTTCATCATCTTTGTTGTTTAAAATCGTGAGTTAAATTAGATAATTGATAAAATGAATTGATATTGTTCAAGTTTGAGGTTTAATAATGTTGTATCTGTTATTGAGCTTTAGCGCTGTATTAAGTTTGATAAATAAGTTAAATTGAAATTTTTAAAAATTAAATCATCAGAAATTTAATATAAAGATAAATAGTGCTTCTGTGATGGACTTCAATATTTGGTGATATATTTTTTTTTCATCGTTTCTGTTCTCGCTGGTCAACGCGGCGACTGCGGGATGTTAAGTGTGCATCTTCCTTATTCCTCGTTGGTCAATGCGGCGACCGCGAGACATCGTATCTGTGTTAATATATTTAGTGTCAACAATGTTATTGTTTCAAGTAACATATTGTATTGCAAGTGTATATCTACTAGATTGTGTTACATGTATCAACTACTATTTTGTTTATACTGCACCTAAAAGGTAATTTGAATCTTGTCATATTTTACAATGTTTACTGCTGCTGCCCGTCCACGGGGTTACCATGGCAACTAATGGAGTACCCAATCAAGTTTGTATTTATTCTTACATAATACACAATCACGGGAGCCCCCCCTACACACACGCGTCACCCCCTGTTATGGATTATGCAAGCAAAGAAAGGCAGTGAGAGACAAAAAGGGGGTGGCGAAGAGTATATATATAGCTACATATAAATAAAAAGGGACTCTCTCCTCTGTGTTCCTTCGGATAGTCCCAATATTTACAGAAGCCTCCACAGTCTCGAAACAAACAGAAGAGAGAGGGAGAGAAAGAGTACCTTACTAAATAAAATCTGTTTTGTTAAATGTTAAATTTTTGTATTCAATGAGTCATAACATTTTACACTGGTCAAGTCAATTTTATTAAAACCCTTAAACTTAAAATTTAAATACAGTTTTCCACTGTTGCTTTTCTGCTTAAATAAGATTTTTGAGAGATTGACTCTTTTGGTCTTTATCAAAAACTACCTATCCTATCCCATGAGCATCTATAATTTTGTAAGCAATCATATCTTTTTTAACTTTAAGTTAAATCCCACAAAAAATATCGTAGAATTTCTTTTTCATCAGACTTGGAAATAGCCCTAATCTCAATCCGCTCAAAAATGTTTAATCTATAAAAAAGCGTGGAAAAGGGGTGAGGATTAAAAAATTGCAGCCTACAACTCTGCAAGAACTAGAAAAAATTATTTATGATATTTGCACAGGGAAATTTTTGATATTTAAATTAAAACACTGCATAATACTATGCCATTGTGCATTAAAGCAGTAATTCCATATAAATGTGGAATAATTCAATGCAGAATACATATTTTTTATTAAAAATTGCTTAGATCTAACAAACAAATAGTTTTATTTCATGTATTAAAATATAACTTGTTTATATCATATAATAAATCATAATACAGTACAAAGTATATGTTTATTATATTATGTTTAAAAACAATGTTTTACGTAGATTTTTAATTTAATTACTTCGTAGAGTGTAATAAAGTGAATTATTAAATCAAAAATGTCCATATGTATCATTTCATCTCTTTGATATTATGCAAACATGACAGTTTTATTTATTTCAACCATTAGTTTTGAAGTTATTAAAAATGAAAAAGGTATAAGTCAATTTTCCTGCAGTGCGGCTTTTTTTTTTTTTTTTTTTTTTTTGCTTAGTGTACTTATTTTACAAAAATTAATTAGATAAAAACAGATATATCAAATGTAAAATACAAATCTTTAGATTTATTTGATAGCACATATTTTTAAACTATACAATAAACCTATTTATACAAATAATATGAAAATTCAGATGCTGCATTTATTTATGTTAATATACCCATCAATCTCTATCTTTTTTCAAAAAAAAAAAAAAAAAAAAAAAGGAAGTAGAAATTAAAGCTAGTCTACTGCAGCCATCACACTCTCTCTCTATGTATACATATAACATTACTTGTCCTGACTGAGTGAGTGACTCACTGATTCATTAACATCATCCAGCCCAAATCCCTGCATCTAGGAAGAATGAAATTTGGTGAAAACATTCCTCTCGTGACATAGATGCCTACTAAGAAGCGATTTTACAAAATTCATCGTCTAAGGAAGAGAATGGGACAAAATGTATTTTCACATACCCCTTCACATTTCATATCCTGAGGTGCCAAGTTTCAGTAACAGCTATCAGTAATCACATTTGTATACTTAAAGAGTTCAGGGCTCGCATTGGTGCGTTATAGCACACCATTGTCCCGAATTTTAATGAAAGGGATGCAGAATTTTTGAAATTGTGGGTCCCGAGGACCCATAATCAAGTATTGGATTCAGGAACTTTTTCAGAAACAAAATCACCACTACTACTTAAAGAGAGAAAAAGAAAAAAAAAAAAAAGAGAGAGAGAGAGAGCTTCTGTATGAAATATCCTGAACGATATTAATTTAAAATACAAATTACTCTTATTTAATGATAGAGTTGAAATGAATATTAAATAATGCATCTAAAGTATTAATTATTATTATTATAAAAAAATAAAAAATAAAAGGAGGAAAAGAATTTTTAGATTCTTCAGCTAAATAACGTACACAAACGGTAAGTTTTTCTTTATATATATTCTGTTGTGAGTTGTGCTTTATAATTCAAGGAAAATTAATAATGTGCAGTAATAATAATAATAATTAATGTGCAATAATGAAAATGAAAATAAAAAACCAAAAATCTGTAAAATTCCAAAATCCTCAATATTTCCAATTCTGCTGGTCCTAGATAATGGGTCCTATAGTACTTTTTTTCTTCTTACCTGCTAAATACAAGTTTCTTTAATTATTTTTTTTTCAAGATTATTTTTATTAATCTTGTTTGAAGTCTATTGCTAAGTCAGAATAATCATAATTTTTACTTCTTTAAAACCTCTTTCAATTGCATTAAACAATTTTCTTTGCACTTTTTATTAATTCAATTTAGTAATGTGCTGTTTTAACTACATAATCAAATGCAAGTTTAAGAAAGGTAAATGCTGATTTCATATGATAAAAAATAAGTTAGAAAGTTTTTATTTAATTATTTATTTTTTCAATGCAATGTTTCAAAATGTAAAAAGGAATTGTGAAAATCTTTTTGTGTTTGTGAAAAATATTAGCTGTTACAAGTCCCCCCCCCCCCCCCCCAAAAAAAAAAAAAGTTTTTTCGAGGAGGGAAAAAGGTGTCTCCATTTTTCGAAAACTTGACCAATATTTTTTATAGTGATTGGGGTCTTGGGACCCCACTTTTCAAAAGGTCAGCGCAAGCCCTGGAGTTATATACGTGAAGACACAAACTGCAATACGGAATAATTTTATGTACAAGCTCACATAAAATAACGAATTACATTATTTTTGTAAACAAATATATAATATATTAATTAGAAAACTTTCTAAACAAAATTATATGAATAAATATATCTTCACTTTCTAGTGAAATATAACTAAAGGATACTTATTACAGGATTCAACGTATATAATTATCTTCTAAATTACATAAAGTTTAATTATTTAATTTCTAAATTTATTTAAGTTTATTTAATTTCTATATAATTTGCATAAAATATTAGTATTTCAGTCACTAACTAAAAAATCTTTAAATATAGTATACATATATTTTTATAAGTAAGTTTCTTAAAAATCTATTGCATGAATATTTGGGAAATAAACTTAATTATTTTTAATCTATATCAAAACTGGAGAAATTATCATCCCATTTAGGTTATTCTCTCATTGAAGCTTTAAGCAATGTATCACAATATTGCAAAGGCTGGTGAAGAGTAAGTTATATCAATCGTACTATGGGGAAGAAAAAATCATGTAATTGAAGCTGGCAGTAGATTGCAATAGGAATGACTGAAAAATGTTGGAAAGAATAAGTTAGAGTATTTAAAAAAGAAAATTGAAGAAAAAAAAAATCCTAAAAAGTAGCTTCAAGTAACTTTTGTCTAAAAAAGTTACCCAAGTCATCCAGTGTTTTTTTTTTTTTAAATAAGGAAGGGGGTGGGCATAATAGCCCATGTTATTTTAAAACAGTGTCTAAATTTGAGAACATTGAATTACATTACATCGGGCCTTTAACTGCATTTTTATACTGCTTCTTTAAAATATTCATACCTGATTATATGTGCAGTTATTCTTTTTGCATTTGCCACATTTAAGCAAATCTGTTTTGGTACCACTCGTCATAGCCATTTGATGATCATTTATTGCTTCTTTGGTGAACTGCTGCCTTAGTTTTTTCATTTCTTCACTTGCCATTTCCTGTTGAAAAATACACAAGAATAAAGATAAAACACTTTTTAACTACTTTTGATATTTAAAAAATAACACTTTTAGTATTATGGAAGCTTTTTGAGTAGCATCAAATTATTTCAACAAAGCAAAATAACTTGTCATAAATTAAGAAATTTTATTTATTCAAAAAAAGATTACAAATAGACATGGGAAAAAAATTAAATTTATTATAAATAAATTAAAATTATTATTATTATTATTATATATAAACTTTGGAAAAAACAAACAAATAAAAAAGTGATTAAATGAAAATGTTGTTTAAACATGTAGGTAAAATATATATAAAGTTAACTCCCGTTAATCCGCAGACCTATAAACCATAAACAATTTTTTTATTTGAGAAATTTACAGCTGAGATTTAAAAAAAATTAGGCAACTTTTCTCACTTTTTTTTTTTTTAATTCATTTTCTTAAATCAAATTTTTAGATTAAACCTTCCATTCAACCATTATTAAACCACAAGTTTTAATTTATGAGATGAGATGATGCAATAGATATGAACAATTACATTTTTGTTTGACAAAATCAAATTTCAATGGGCTCAAATATTCTAATGTGATATTCAAATAAAATAACACAAACACACACAAAAAAAAAAATCTACTCAAATCAATATTAAAATGCAAGTAAAAACTCTAAATTAAAACTATCATATAGCTATTTTGGATTCTTTATCTTGATTAGTGTTAGTTAACAAAAAAAGTTTTAGAAGTCCTAAAACAGCTTTATATAAATTTTACATAAAATTTTGTGCTTATGAAGTTCTTTATTTGCATTTTAGTATGTTTTACTTTATTTGCATAAAGACATTTCAGTAAATCAACTTCAAATAAGTTTATTTTCAAGTATCTTTACTTAGTATATAGCATAAAGTTTATTTAAAAAAAAAAAAAAAAAAAAAAAAAAAACATATTTAAGAAGCTCGTAAAAAGCTTGATATCTGATTTTTGGCTTCAAGTGTTCCCATTAGGACTGATTTGCCATTAATCACTCGGACAGGTTATAGCTTTATTTCATTTCACTAAGTTTTTAATAAAATATTGAAATTTACGAACTTCTCCAAATTTTCCAATTAGCAATGACATCTTCATTTAACTTTGCTGAATTTGAAATTAAAAATGTACTCTTTCTCTGGAAACCAGTTTTTTTTTTTTTTTTTTTTTTTTTTTTTTGGTATGCGTGTGTGCATGCATTTGGCAAATAAAAATTACTTACTTCAGCAGTCATTGTAGCAATTCTCTTTGGTTCAATAATGCCTTTCAGCACATTGTGTCTTAAAGCTGGATTTTTTGGATCTTTCAAATTTGCAACTCGACTTCGAACTCTGTTTTTATATTTCATATTTGTATCTCCAAATTCCATAAATATACGTGACATCATTAAGAAAAAGTATTTATATAATTATGCAAAACTTAATTAATAAAATATAAAAATTACTGAATAAATTCAGATGTTGAGACAAGCAACAAACATGACATAAAAATAAAACTACGGAACTATAGACATTACATCTTAGAAATGGTTACCACAATATAATCCACTCCTCACTTTTCTCCCCAGTGATTCATTTATTGAGTTACAATGATATAATTGCAATAACAATATTTATTATTAATTTATGACTTACTTCAAACTTAGTTTACTATATACACATTTTTCTTCTTATTATTATTATTTATTTTAAAAATATGAACAGGACAATACTAGATAAATCATTTTATTTTATTATTTATTTATTTATTTTATAGATTACTCAAACTTTATTACTTATTTAAGCTTACCTTTTTTCATTTAAGTTCCATTTTATTTCTAAAAAATATTTTTTGAGATTACTATTTTATACTATTTAGATTAAATTATAGTATGTATAATATATATACATAACATAATAAGATTGTTCTTTCATTCTTTAACCTTCATTACATATTTCTTTTTGAAGATTGCTAAGCTAATTTTAAAAACAGCTATTATACATTCAGCTGATCATATATATATTTTTGATAAATTTTTGGTTTGAAACATTTACATGTTAACTTGATTAAATTCAAATAATAAATAATTTAATTGATCCTTTCACGCCGACTGTCATGTATACATGACAGCAATAAACACATTCACATCTCCCCCACCGTGCCAAAGTATTTTTTCATTCACTCCCAGGCATCACATATTTGTGACACAGGGTCCTGGAATGTTTTAAAAATATAATTTTTGGCACAAAATGGCATTGTATGTGCATAGGATTTGAGATACTGATCCATAGGGATTTGAGCACACGTTTGTGTCTCCCGTCACGAAAGGATTAATAAATAGCTTTGTGAATAAACACTATAAACTGCAAAAACTGGCAGTTGTTGTTTCAGAACAAAATAACAACATGGCCCTTCATCAGGTAAAAAATATAGGTAGGAATTGCATCAGCAAAACAGCTGGGTGTATTCGAGCATGCTAAGAAATTTAAAGTGTCACCTGCTTCCTCTAAAATATCATTTGTTAAATTGAGGAATAGTGCTGCTATATACTGAACAGAGAAGGAAGAAAAGTTTAGAAATTCAATGGGTTGGGGACAAAGTCTCGCGGGAACAAACTATCACAAACATAAATCAATGGAAAGCAAAATAATATGCGATGCTTGTGTTTAATACAAATAAAATGACACATTTTACATTTTATTTGAATGAGTTGGCAATTATTAGTAATCTTATAAATAATTTCATGACAACAATGCATATTTACCTTAATCAGAGCACTGACATACAGACAAACTCATAGCAAAAATTTTTATGAATTTTGCTTAAAAGATTTTATAGACTATGTTTATTAACTTTTGTCAAGATTAGTCATAATGAATTAAACCATGCTCATTAATTTTATAATTTTTAATTCAAGTTTGTGAGCACTGTTCTTCAGCTTTGATGTCAGCAGTGATGTACAATATTTTTAAAATATATTTTGAATGATGAAAATCAAATGATAACTTAAAATTAAATATAGATAAAATAATGAAATTCCACTCATGATAAAAATATTTATAAGACTCTGTGTGTCCCCCTCCAGAGATCATACATGAAATAAATCATATTTTTTTTAGTCAACGAGATATTTTACCCAGCGAAATTTTGTCCTGTGATATTATGTCTGGATCCTATGGCTTCCTATAAAACTGGGGTGGCCAACCCACGGCCCGTCGTATTTTTTTTGCAGCCCGCAAGAAAACTAACGATATTTAAAGTTTGACATCTTTAGTTAATAATACATTAAAAATTAATAAATCCGTTTTAACTTTTTGAAGTGAAAATACCTTTTTACGATTATGGTAGTAAAAAATCACATTGTTGTAATGAAATATTATTAAATCTAATAATCATTCTTTTAATTATAGTTATTAATATAGGCATGTCAATTTTTTTATGATGCTACTGCTAATTTATGAATGAAAATTATTTAAATGAATGGATTCTGCTCCGAATCTTCACCAGACCCTCCCTCAAAAAAAGTATATACATACATGATTCATACACTCACAAAGATATATACACATACACATTTGTACACACGGCGTGGCCCACCTGAATAAAATAGATTACCAATGCAGTCCACCAAATGTTTTGGGTTGAACAGGCCTGCTATAAAACATCATTTGTTAAATTGAGGAGTAGTGCTGCTATCTACCCAGAAAAGGAAGAGAAGGTTAGAAATCGATTTAAACAAGGGGAAAAACTTTGAAAAATTGATGTATAAAAAACCATCGGATCTGAGCATGATGCATCTGAGACACAAAATGTTAAATGTTTGTTTCAGAGCAAAATAAATGAAGGTTAAAGGATTAATTAATAAACTATTTAAGATAATATTCTGAATTAAATTTTAAATGATTTCCCCTCTCTTTTTATCTTTCACTGATTGATCTCTAAAATAAAAACAAAATAAAATAAAAAATTTTAAATTATCGCTAGACATAATACAGAATTATATAAAACTTTGAATGGTAATACTTTTCTTTTTTTAAACATGTTAATTGTTAATCATGTGATACAAGTTCCCACCACACAGGCGATCACACTTTATCACGTTGATGTCGCTATTAAGTTTCTCAGCGGAATAGTATAGCGGCCAAAGTGAAACAGTGTGGAATATATTTATATTGGCCACTAAGAACAGGATCGACTTTCGTGGATTGGGGATGAAAATTCCAATTTTCAGCTTGGCAATGAATGTGTTAATGGTTAGCACAGATGGATAGAAAAATCTGGTACATTAATGTCTCTAAATCAGTTAACACTCTTCTCTCCAATTCACACATATGAAGATATACATAATATTATAAAAGTAAAATAATATAACAAATGAACTTGTGATTTGTGAAAACAAAAGAATTTCTTTCTTTTTTTTTTTTTTTTTTTCATTTTCTCATCTAAAGATGTTACTATTGAGAGAAATTTGCATTTTCTTCAAGGGTCAATTTAGGAAAATTTTCATGAGAAAAATTGATCCATCATAAAAATAGACAATCTTAAAACAAACCTTGCACACAAACAGATCCTTCATAAAATTGACTTTTCACAAAATCAGATGATTACAAAATTTTCAAAAAATTTGGAGGGTAGAATTTCATAATTTTTAATTAAAAAAATACTTTTTTTTCTTTTTTACTTATTTGACTTTTTGATTTTAACTTAAAAAAAAAAAAAAAAAAAAAAAAAAGAAAAGAAAGAAAAATTTGCTTGTTTTCGGCAATATTTTAATATAAAAATTGTGATCAATTGATATAATTTGCATATAAAGCTAACTTTTATAGCAAATTAGCAATAGTGACATACTTTACTGTTTAAAATAAAGTTATAGCAAGGAACACTGCTGTTCATTTAAAGAAATCTATTCTGTAACAATCAGAAAATAAATATAAAAGGATATAATCTTCAATTTTTGCTCCAAGTTCTTCTGGATTTTCGAATTCTCCTTCGATATCTGAAATGTCATGAATAAAATCAATAAAACTAAATTTAAAAAATAGCAGCTTACCACACCAGTGGTAATCAACTCGATCCCTATCTCCAACTAGTGGATGTTCTGGCTTTATGATAAGTAGTAGGGATTTTGCCCGATACTGATGCGCTTTCCTTTTTAAAAAATTTAACTGACTAGTACTGAAATGGAAATATGCTTTACTTATTATATGCTTTGACTTGTTATAACTTTGCTTTATAAATTTTATAAAGTACTTTCCTACTTTATAAATCATCATTACTGTAGAACAGGTGGGAGGTGAGAAAATGCTACTACTTATAGAGATACAAAAGTGGGCAGTTTCAGAGTGGCTACAGAAATTTAGAAAAAAAAGTTTCTCTGAGTAATTTTAACAGATTTCCATGATTTCCGTTACCTATTATACACATTCAATAATTTTGTGTATATCACATTCTTGTGTAACATGCTTATTAAACTGCTGCAATTCACAAAACTATATCTCAATATTTTTATTTATTTCTTTGTTCACTTACAAAAAGGAAAATAAAATTCAAAATTCAAAATTTGAACAAATTAACGTCAGAACATACAATTATTCCTCAAGTTGTTGCACTAAAAATATTTATTTTATTTATTTATTTTTTGTTATGTTAATTTGGTGAGATTCATCTAGAAAATCATGGCTAAGATGACACCAATTTGGTGATCTTTTAACCATGTTTGCAGGACAAAAATGAAAATTTCCATGATTTTAGGGTGTTTTTACAAAATTCCCTGGTTTTCTCCTGATATTTCCAGATTGATAAAGTTCCTGACTTTTACATGACTTCCCTGCTTTTCCTGATTGTTGCCACCCCGTTTGTTTTAAAAGGTTGACTACCCCTCATTTACTCCATAACAAACAATTTAATAATTAAGCTGCTCACAATTACAGAATATTTCTAAGGATTTATGATTAAAATATTTTTATTCTCAAAACTCTGATTATATGTTTTAGATGTGATCGCAGCACTGTCATTTAACTGACTGGATTGTTAAGTAAATTACAAGAAATTACTAAACTAAGTTCATAAAAATAAGATTCATAGGTCAATGCAACTTTTGGGGGGAAAGGGGGGGGGGGGTATCTTCTAAGCAAGAGATAGGGTAAAGCACAATTTTTCTATTATTTTTTGCAATTTAAACAGAAATTACATTTAACACATTTTTTTACAAGTAATCACAATACTTATTCTGAAAGAAAATTCTACAAAATAATTATGACAATTTAAATTAATTTAATCGTACTAATTTGTATTTATAGTCCTAAAGAACACTTTGATAATTTAATTTAATTGAAAACAATTAAGAATGAATATATTTATATCACCCAGTTTACAATCATCTTGTGAGACTATTGAACAAATGGGAAGGAAAAAAGAAAACTTTTTCTATTCATAATTTACGTATGGAAATTTAATTTTTTAAAAGGTTATCTATATATATAGCAAACTATATAGAAGGGCCCAGGAATTTGAAAAAAAAAAAAAAACTGGTCACCAGGAAAAAATTTTAATAGCCAGTAAAAAATAACCCCTTTATTTTTACAATTTTGAAATTCATTTGTATATAGAAATTAAAATTATATGTGTAAAAATAAAATATTAAGTAGGACTGGATTATACATCAGGAATCACTTGTTTAAATTTAATACCCTCAAGCTGGTTTTATTATTTCCTTTAAACTGATACACTGTTGGCATTGGTGCATCATTACACAGGCACAATGATTCAGCACCAAGTCGTAAAGCGAGCAAATAAGAACAGTGTAAACCTGCATCAATTCAACACGTTGTTAAACATGTGCAGTGGAACACGGTGCAAATTAAAAAAAATAATAATAATAAAATTAACCCACTTTAAAAAAAAAAAATTATTTGGGCAGAAACTTAATCAATATTTATTTAGTTATAAAAATTATTCAGATAAAACACCAAATTATGTTGAAATTCTTTATTGTTACATTTCTACTATAAATTCAATTCAAAACAAATACTCACTAAAAAAATTTCTAACTTACATAAATGTCAAAAAAAAAAAAAAAAATGCCAATATCTCACCATCAGTTTTCAGTGAGTTTGCCAACATTTCACGGCATTTTAATCTTATTGAATTAGAAGTATCAGCTGGAAACGTCGTCTGTTTTTGAGCACTGGGCTTAGCAGAAGCTTGTGTTTTTGCTGAAGATTCTTTAGATGTTTCATTTTTCGAAGACTGATTGGTGCTAGAACTGCCATTTGAATTTTCTCCTTTAGAATCTCTGCTGTTTCCATTCCCCTCACTTTTAGCACTAGGTGTGTCTATAGAAAAGGAGAAAAGAACAGACTAAAGATACAAATGTTAATTTAATATTAATCAATATTCATTTCTCTGAGAGGGTTTTCTACATTGGAATAAGAAATGTATACAATGGATATTTTATTTTTAATGAAATATATTTGATAGAAAAATGAATCTCGGATAGATAGAAAGAGAGAGAGAAAGAGAGAAGGGGGGAGGGGGTCGCAACTACAAAAGAGGCTCATTGAAATCAATAAATTAACTTCGAAATAAATATATAGTATATTTTAAGATAAAAAACTTTTTATAAACCATGTTTTTAAATTTTCTGTTGAATCATAGCTATAGAACTAACTACATTAGCGCTTTATCAATGCGTATTGTTATGAAATTATAAATAATTGTATTTATTTTTGTATAAATTCTTTCAAAGAGGCTTAGTAAGTTGATAAAATGTCGATTTTCAGCATTTCCAGCTCTTTTTTGCATTAAAATAGCTTAATTTTTCTTTAAAACACATTAAAAAGCTCCAATAGGCAGGTAATGGATTTGGCACCAAATTTGGCGAGAAAATACTTATTATCGATATTTCAAAGATGGACGTTCTAATGTGATTGGTTAAAAAGTTACGGAAAATTTGAATTTAAAAAAAAGGTGATTTTAAAAATAAAATATTAATCCTTTCAGAACAACATATATTTGCATCATGAACTACATTAGCACTTTATCAATGTGTAGAAAATCTTTAAAGTGATAATGACGTCAATTTTTGCCAGACGCATAATTTAACTTTTTACAATTTTTTAACGCTCATGTTTAATTAAATGTATTTATTTTTATGTGAAAGAAAATGAACTCGTAATTTTTTTTTTTACAACAACTAAATTATAGCTAATATTTTAATGACTATTTTTATTGCTATTAGGAGCTTATTTTCATATTTTAATTAATTAAAAGAAAACAATTCAAAAATTTGACTTCAAAGTATTGTGTTGTCACTGGGTTCTGAGCTACTGTGATAGTTTCAAATGTCTAGCTAGTAGGGAAGTTTGTTAAAAATAGATTGCAATATTTGTACCGGACAAACAAACAAGAATAGAAGTTAATAAAAACATGGTAATAAACAATACTTTGAGGATTCGATCCTATATTTTCAATGTTTAAAAATTGTGTTTTAATTGTATTTTATAATTGCACATCCAGTAGCACAATTTTCTATCTGCAGCAAAACAAAATTTTTCTATGATCCAAGAATACAGTGAAACCCCGATCTGTCGTTCTCACATTCATCGTTTTCCTGCATTGATCGTTTTATTTCTATGGTCCTTGCACAAATTGCATTTAAATAATGTTAACGGAACCCGCATATATCGTTCTTCAAAAAGTGGTTTTCCCACATTCATCGTTGTAAAATTTTTCTTCTGACCGAAATGAATTTGAAAATCAAGCGATTCCATATGACATACAAACTTGAATTACTTCTTTTAACCTAAAATAACTGTTTTCCCCATTTCCATGGAGGATCAAAATTGTGATGACATGTCTTCGGACTAACGATTCATTTTGTAATTTCAGCATGGCAGGAAGTAACCTCTCCAGTAATCCAGAAAATTGTCTTGTGAAATGTGGTTACATGTGAAATACCAAACAGAAGGACAAGAAAATGATGATGCTATAATGTAGAATAAGATTGGCTGTGTGTAACAGAGGATGCATCTGGTACAAAATTTAGTGATAATATTTGTGTTAATGAAGACGTTACAACATGCAGTATCCTAAAGCATAGAAGAAACATGTGATTTCAAAAAGTGAAAATAATGGCAAAGAAACAGAATAATTTTCACGCTGATGACATAATTATGGCGTTTGAAAATGCACAATCTTTTATATAAGCACATGAAATTACAGAAAAACGTTGTAAATCTGGAAGAATTCCTGTATAATTTATAAAAGGAACAAAAAACCCAACATAAATTTACCGATTTTTAAAAATAAATTTTACTTAATGTTCTACAACATTGATTTATTTCTTTGACAGTTTGGAAAGTAACAAATTAGTTTTTAATAGTAGTATACTGCACTAATTCATAAACATTGTTTTCTTTGTGTTTTGACTTTAACCTGCATTTGTCGTTTACCCGCTTTCATTGTTTTTTTTTCAACAACCCCATGAAAAACGATGGACTGAGGTTCTACTGTATTAATCTTGTCTGGTAGCCCAAGAAATATTAGCAATTCATAAAATATGCAAAATTTGCATCTACAAAGAAAATAAATTGAAAATATACAAGTACAATAATGTAAAGACATAAATGTAATTATATCTGTGTTTTTTATGCCTGGTATTTCTTATTGAAATGTTAAATTAATCTGCAGAGCTTTCAACAATTTGCAGCACTCGCTGCCATGCTGCACTGTTTCTACTACAGGGAATGCACATAACTGTCACATTAAAAAAATAACTTATCATAAAAATTATATTCTTAGATGGTAATTCGTTAAGCATAGTTAAGTTTTGTAGTGCTCATATCCAGACTTGCCAACCAATTTTAATTAAAAAAGGGAAGATTTTTGTTGAAAAACCAGAAGATTTCATAAAAAAGGGACGATTTTTTTTTTCTCTTTGACGTATTAAACAATACAGTTTTACAATTTTAATATTTAGAAGCAATCTATAACAACGTTTTACTATAGATTGATTATACTAAATATATAAAAGTTTTAAATGAAGTTATTAATCATCAACATATAAATATCTACAAAACAGAATCTGTAAGAAATTTATTTAACAATTGACAAAAAAACTTAGTTAAGTTAAAGTATAACTAATTTTTTAAATAAATATAGAATATGATTTTTGTGTATGTGCATTAATCATACATATAAAAAAAAAGTAGCAGTAGCAAATTATCAGTTTCAAACGTGCATAAAACCAACTGAGTATTAATTTTCTTAAATTAATTTAGGAAAAATTTTCCCACCTGAAAAAATTATTCTTCATTTTTTTCCCATGTTTAAACATTTGGTATAAATATGACATAGAAATATTTAATTTAATTGAGGAAAAATAAACAGATTCATTAAATTCAGCAATAAAGATCTAAAAATAATTACATATGTGAGAAATATTGAGCACTTCCATTGCTTTATTGTTTCTAGAATTGATCATTGATCACAATCCGGGGAAGGGGGGAGAGGGGATATAAAAATAATTACAGAGTAAGAAATATTAAACTCTTTCAACTCTATTTCTAGAATCTAATGTAAGAACTTTAAAATTAATATTATCATTTATGTTGCTGATGGATAAAGATTAGGAAACAAAAGACTTCTGCAGAACATTTGATTGCTGATCACTAGTTGGAGATAAATAAAGGGGGGGGGGGGAATAATTACATCAGCAAGAAATATTTAACAGTTCTGTTTCTTTGAATGTTCTAGAATCTCATAAAGCAAGTTTGAAATGAATATTGACATTTATGTTATGGATGGAAAAAGATTGGGAATCAGGAGTTTTCGTAGAACATTTGGATTTCTTTTTAAAACGAATGATATCCGCGACTTTTTTAAAAACGGAAGATTTCATCATCTGTCCGGAAGACCGGAAGATACGTTAAAAAATCGGAAGTCTTCCGGGAAAACCGGAAAAGTTGGCAAGTATGCATATCATTAACCCTGCTGCTATGTTAATTTTGAATGGAAGAAATGGACATTCATTTTTTAAAGTATCAAATAGAGTTCAAGTTCAAATAAACACAATGTTTTTAATATCAAAATACAACTGTACTCTTTTCTATTTTTGAATTCCTATTGCTTTATATATAAAGTATTCTACACAAATATGAATTTTCATGCATATAAATTTTTCTTCAAAACAGATCTGAACACAGGCACCATCTATAATAATGAAAGAAGATGTCTCTTTGTATGTCTTTTTGTCTGTCTGTCTGTGCATCTATACATTCAGCCCCTACTGAAAGCAGCAGTACAAAATTTGACATACGGGTGGTGCTCAAAAGCCTTCCCGTGTGCATAGAAAAAAAAGAATTTAAAAATTTTAATTAGATCCGGAGATATCAATTAAAACATCACCCTATGTCTAGCTAAAAAGCCAGCAAATCGTATTTTTAACTCTCCAGCACGTTCCTCAAAAGAAGCAGCACAGACGGAAAATTTTGTGCGTTTTTGCAAAGCGATCCTTGCTTAACGATCAGAGATATTGAAAATACATCTGTACAAGAAAGAGCATTTATTACCGATTCTTACGATACATTTTTTTTTTTTTTTTTTTAAAGTTTTAAAAAGGGTTGAAAATTTCTCTTTTTCTCGATCGCCCTGTATGAAAGAGTAATAGTCCATTTCTTAACAACCAGTATATTTTGAATGGTCATTTAATCCTCTTTCGAACCATATAAACATTTTAACAAAATACGGATTAGCAATCCATATTTTTAGATTTTATGAAACATCGATTTTTTTACAAAACATTTTATAACTCAAAATCTTTTAGAGATAAATCATTTCTTTCTTTTTTTTTTTTATATATATAGACTGATTAGATGGATCAGATCTCAAAAGATTGAGACATAATTTCAAAAACTGAATCAGTTATAATTTTTTTAATTTTATGCATTAGGCCATAGACTTTAATGAAATTCTTGATGCAAGCATTCCGCATTTGCTGGTGGTTGGATTACCATGGCAACTCTCAATATCTCAAAAGCAGGACTAAAGAGTTTTTACTTCCTGCTTTACTGATTCAGGTCACATGTTTTTTGACTGTGATTAAAAATTGCAAATTTCAAAATTCTCCAGTTTTCTTTTGCCGCACACAAAACTTACTATACAGAGTTTTCATCACAAGACAAAGTTGGAGTTCAAATTTCATCAATTTCGGAGAATAAACAAAAAATTTACATTTTAATTGCAAATTAAATTTTATTCTAATACGCATATTTCAAATTCTAATTATGATTAAATTATTTTTAATACATCATTCGAAAGATATTTTAAAGTACTTTTATGTTATTGAAAGTAGGATTCGAGATTTCACCTGATTTACACGTTTTGAGATATCCTGATTAGGTTTTCTTTTGTACCTCAGCTACTAATTAAAATAATTTCATAAGTAATACATCATTTAAAAGCTTTGTTGATCTGGAATCGAACCAGTAGATTACAGAAAATTCTACCGCCAGATGGCGCTGTAATATTTAAAAATTTTAATACAGTGAAACCCTGAACTATCATTCCCGCAGCCATCGTTTTCCTGCATTGATTGTTTTATTTCTGTGGTACTGTATTTAAATAATGTTAACGGAACCCACATTTATCGTTCTTTAAAAAGTCATTTTCCCGCATTCATCGTTGTAAAATTTTTCTTCTGACAGAAATGAAATTGAAAATCAAACGATTCCATATGGAATTAAAACTGGAATTACTTCTTTTATTCTAAAATAACTCTTTTCCTCTTCCACGGAGGATCAAAATTGTGATGGCATGTCTCCAGACCATTCTCAAAGGCGTTAACTTTTTAGACCTACCAGTCTTCTTTCTTTTCCTATTTCTATCTGGCTTTCTGATAAAGTTACAAAGTGTACTGGCAGTTAAGAAAATTTAATATTTACTTTTTTACTCGTGCACAATCCACCAAATAGCAAATTTTGGAAAATGTCCTGCTACTTTTTTTACACTTTTTAAACAATAAATGTTAGTTTTCCTACAATCAACTAATTAACATTAGTAGTAGAGATTTCATTTTTACGTGAAATTAATGAAAACTTTGTTACACAAAATCTGTATAAAAATCTAATAGCCAGGATAAAAACACAGAAAATAATTTACAAAAACCGACTCTCCTATTTTGTTTACACAGTGTATATGCACTTTTCAGAGATAATGTTATCAGAAGGCATAGAACTGACCCAATGAAATAGATACCTCAAACTTTTCTGGCAAGAGAAAGTTAATACATGTGTAAAAACATAAAACAAAGTTTACACAGCATTTTTTTTTTTTTTTTTTTTTTTTTTAAGAAAAAGAAATAAAAAGAAAATTTGTAATTTTTTATTTATTTATTTACTTTTGAAACACTAATTTCCAAGATCTAAAACTGATCTATCTGATCAGGATGACGATTAATTTTCTTGTGATAGCCAAGTAAAGCACGAGAAATGGATATCTAAAATGGGTTTAGGTAACAATTTTCAAGAAAATCATTAGAACCGTTTTTTTTTAGATACCGACTTTTACTAAAGCTTGGCATAATTAACTGTTGACCAGAAAACAACAATTACATGCAAAAGGATATTTAAAAGAAGGTTAATATGGCAAGTTTGAAAAAAATTCATACAGCCGTTTTGCAACGAATGCACTTGCAGGACCTGAAATTGAGCTATTTATACAATATGCCTGTCAATTTTCCTGAACTAACCAACTATATCATTCAAAAGGGCATCTAACAGAGTGTTTATATAGCAAATTTGAAAAAAAATGTTAGAGCTGTTTTTGAGACATGGACTTACGGTTTCAGATGTCCCACTTCCAGTTTTCCAATTTCTACCAAAATTTAGAAGTTTATCTGTACACCAGACTTGTTTCAATTCTAAAGTTTCGTAGATCAATCTTTATTAGTTTCTGAGATATGACAGCCAAAGATTCCCCACATACATACGCACACACACTGACTAATTGCCAAAAACCACTTTTTTGGACTCAGGAGACCTTAAAACATGTAAATTAGGTGAAATCTAGATACTGAATTTTTGGACTGAATACAATACTTTCGTTACCTAAGGTAGTCGGGTAATAGAAGTAAAAAGAAGGACACCTTCAGATAAGATTCTCATTCAACATCACTGAAAATAAATAAATAAAAGCTTAGAAAAAGAATGTTTTGTAGAATTTTAATTCACCTCTCTATTAATAAAAATCCCACAAAGTACAAAGATAAGAAAAATGGATATCACTGGAATTTTCTAGATCTGTACAGAGGCATTATATTTTCTCTAATTTATGAATCAAGTCTTTTTACACTATAAAATATTTTGGCAGCCTGTCAGTGTGTTAATTTTCTGGTTTATTTCGCTGAAAACTGAAACAGCATTTAATACAGCACAAGATAAAAATCATTTGCTATCATAATCATAACAACAGCCCCATTTATCACAAAAATTCCCAAATTTCTTTCTTTTTTCTACTATTTTAGAGTTATATCATTTTGCTTTTTAAACTGTTAAAAAAAATAAGACAAAAATAAATAAGATAGAAAAGAAGCAATAACTATGCAAATTAAAAAATAAATAAACATGAAATAGCTTACATTTAAATATAAGTGCTGCACATGCATACTAGATACATAACCAAAAAAATTCTCTTATTTTCAATGCATAGTGTACGTATTAACAAAAATTTGAAAAATTGTATAAAATTGGGACAGCACGAAGAATCGTATAATTAGAGGACACATCCTCTTAGTTTATGTAATTACCAGGTAATAATTTTTTCCAGGCTTTAATAAGACTTTTCGAAAGTGTGATAACTTCATCATCACTTGATGATTTCCTTAGCGAATTAACTGTCATTCCAATGCGTGTTTTCTAAAGCAAAAAGAAAAATAAAATTACAATTTACAATTATGAAATACATGTAAATTGCAAATTTTTATTCAATGTTATTATTAAAACATATGCTAACCTGTAAAACATCCAATGTTATAGGTAGATCTTTTAAAGCATTTAGCAAATCTAGTGCTTGTTCCTAAAAAAAAAAAAAAAACTTTAAATATTTTAAGGTATATTTTATAAGTAATGTAATACCCATTTATAATTTTATAAGAATTATAATAAAAACAAAAATATGGCAAAATTTTGTTTCATTGCATAAAACTCATACAAGAGAACAGTAAGAAATGATATAATAAAACAGATCACAATGTATTAAGTGTATACCTACAAATAAATTGTAGAGAGTTTTTAAAACAGTACAACGCATAACAAACAATGTGGTCATTCAAACTTTATAGAAATAATGTTGATAGTTATATTTTAAATATACTAGGGCACTTTCAATCCCCCCCTCAAAAAAAAAAAAGAATTTTCTTTACTGCTGCAAAACAAAATCTGTCTGCAATCCAGACACTATTCTAGTACATAGTAATAGTCGGATTACTATGTACTAGTAATAGTACATAGTACACATACTACTATGTAATAGTTCTTGAGTCGGATCAATGTGATTCCTTACCGGCTGGGATGAAGGGTCTGCTAGCGACCCTTTTCTTCCGATCTACTCGATGAGGACAGAAGTACTGCATTTCTCGAATGTGATTTTTTTCCCACCCTTGACATTCGGTGAGACGGGCCGAAGCGGAGATTTTCAATATGTGGATACCCCGAAGCGCTACTCCTTACCTCTCGTTGGATTTGTGTGAAGTACGTGATGTTTGTGTGCTCTCTCGGATGCTCTGATTTATTTACGCTTCTACACTTTAAGTTTTTTGGAATGAAATCAGTGCAGAAGCTATACCTTTTTAGTGCTCGACATTTTTACATCTATCTACACAAACAAAGTTTTGCAAATTAGTTTTCATTATATATGTTTTTATTTACAACAGATATATCGTGTATATGTCACCTGCGTGTATACACTCGTAAAGGAGAAAAGCTATAATTACATAAACTCTTGGTGATCACTTGTTGCAAAAAAATTCTTACACAAAAAACTGCATCACCTTCTATGGATATTGCCACAAATTAATATACTGGTGCAAATCTATATGATATCTGTTACACTACTTTGGATTTACATGGTTTGTTAGTGTATAGTACTAATCAGAACATTTTTTTTTTTTTGTGCATCGAACTGTTTGGACATAGTCAACGTATCTGCCGAAATCATTCAGTTATTTATACATAATTTTAATCAGATTTTTTTAGGAAATATTTTTCAAGACTCTTCACTGTAAGTGAGTAATTTTTCCATATTAAAGACTTCATATTTAAATTTTGATAACTATTATAGTGGAAAAATAAAATAAAAATATTTATATAATATCTTTTTCTCAAGTAATCTTATATAGGGCAAATTAATTTGATATTTATGCAAACAGTAATTTTACATATTATTTTGATAAATTGTAATTAATATAAAATTTACTTGTTTATGGCAGTAAATATATATGAATAGTTGATAAAAAAAATAATAATGATAATAATAAAGATTGAATTTATACAAAAGTATCTGAAACTTTACGTTGAATCTAAATTTTACATATTTTTATTTATGTTATTTTGTTTTTGGAGAAAATGTCTACGTTTATTTTATTTTTTTTTTCAATAAACATAATGATAGTAATAATGATTTTCATATAATTTTTTAACAGCTTTTATCTATATTGTTGTCGTTTTTTTCTTATTTTATGTTTTTGATTGATATAAATACTGATGAAGTGTGACACATATTTTTTTTTTTTATTATTTCATTTATTAATAATATTGATGTGTTGTTTTATACACTAATATACAATGTGTGATGATAAATTTTTAAAAAATTTCTTGATTTTTTCATTAAAAAAAAAAAAAAAAAAAAGTTTCATATATTTTTACTAAATTGAAATGTTGTTTTGCTGGTAATTTTTATTTAAGGGGTTTGGAATAAATTAATTTTCTATATGATGTGTAAAAGTAATTTTTCATATTACTTTGACAACTTAAATTTAATATAGAATTTGTTTGTTTACCACAGTGAATATACATGTGTTAAAAAAAAAAAGTAAATAGATAAATAAAAAAAGGAATAAAGTAAATACTTAAAATTTTGTAATGTTTACAGAATTTTAGCGAAGCTTTATTTTTTAATTCATTAACATCGCAATATTTATTATGTTTGAGATGTTGAATTTTCCATGAGGTAAATTTCTTGCCTTTTAATCAAATGCTTAATAAAATTTGTTCTTGTTTGTTAATTGAATGTTTTATATATATATTTTATTGCAAAATAATTATTACTTTGTTTATTAATTAAATTTAATTAATTTTCTAATCTAAGAATTACATTTCAAGTTATTTCTTGTGTGGCGTTTTCCAGGCTGGTTGGAAATACACAAACCTTTTTTTTATATATATACCTTTTTGGAGATGTGCCGAAGAAAATTCGTTTTTGATATCAGTCGGTATCTTGACACCTATTTCTCCTCTTTTTACACACATATATTTTTTTTTTGTTCACTTATTTTAACCTGCTTGGAACTGCCAGTGCATAACAAATTAATAAATAAATAAAATAAATAGAGTGATAATTTCAGGTATTCCCATACTCTTGTTCCATAAATTTATATTTTTCATTACCTTTAAGGTACTATTTTGAAACAAATTTTGGAAATATATTTTAGAAAATTTCATTGATTTTTTTTTTCTTATCTCATAATTTTTGCGTAATATTTTACACTTTATAACCTTCACACCTTTACATAAATCATTGATATTCATTTTTTTAATTTTGAAGATAATAGGTTTATTATTTTTATCATGGTTATATTAAATCAAGTTTTTTTTTTTTACAATTGGTTTCTTAAAGATTAGGGCTGTATAATCTTATGCATCACTGTGTTTCAAATACTAACTCTCGACACACTACACCTTTTGTCTAAATACCATTATTTATCCTTTCATTTAAAAATAATTAAACAAATAAAATAATTTAGGTTTATACATTTAATTTAAGTCCTTGAATTAAAAGAGGCACAATTAACATGTTAGGATTTAAGTTTATGTAATTTTGTGCCACAATGTGCATTAGTAGCGCTGCTAATGACACTTGTGTTGTTGACATTCAGTGCTGCTTTCCTTTTTCTTGAATTTGCTGGTCAAATTTTTCTTGGTGAGGGGACCTGCATTGATTGTCATTGTTTGCATGATTTTACATTAAACTTCATTTAATTTGAGTATGACTACAATTAACTTACATGTTTTACTATTTAAATTTTACATAAAATTTAACATATTTTACAGAATCGATTAGAATTGCTTGCATTTAGGGTATTTTTTTTTTTTTTTTTATCATTGTTTACTAATATTGTTTCTATAAAAAGATCTTTCTCACAACGCATAGGTACATACTCACGCACACATTGACAGAATAAATAAAAATAAAATATTGAGGATAAATATTAATCAATTAGTTATTTCTCCAACAATTTGCATTTTTTAAACTCTATTTTGTATTCCTGCAATTATGTAAATCCAGTACATAATAGTATTTTATGAATCTATACTGGCCGTATCTTGTTGCATGCAGGTGTCCAAAATTTAACACACAATTTTCCAAATTTACATATTTCTTTTCTCATTTTTTTTTGGATATTTAAAACATGGTCTTTCATGTAAATCTAGCAGATTTGTTAGTCTTGAACATAGGGTCCAATGTTGTTTTCATTATTCTTACTAGGCATTCTTAAATAATCATGTACAATCACTTATACAGAAAGAGAATTGGTTGTATGTCTTAGATACCTAAACACATAAACATAATTTTTATTCTAATATTATTTTTGGTTGTCGAATTTTTTTTTTCAAGTTATAATTTTTATAATAACATAATACAGTGTTTTCTTTGCCCATTTTAACTAAAATGTTACATTTTAACACAAATGTTTTAATTATATTTTTTTTTCTAATTTCACAAACCTTGAGAAATTTTATAACACATTGTATATTTTTTTCGGTTAGATGTTATTGCGTAAATCCAGGTATTGTTATGCTGGTCGTGAAATTTGACATCTAATGTAATTTTTCATTTCACACATTTCTTTTCACATTCATTCAACTTTGTAAGATGAAACCTATCATTGTCTTCTAAAATTTTAACTCTTAATTACCTTTCATACGAAATTTATTGTATGTGCATAATAGTTTTATTTCATTCATTTACGTACAAAGGGAAAAAGTTTAAGAGTAATCGTGATATATATATTAAAAAAAAAAAAGGGAAGACTGCTTGACTTTTTTTTTTTTTTTTGAAACGGAAATAAACATCTCGCCGTTCCGTCTGAGTTTGTTTATGTTCTAATAATAATAATAGTGATTTTTTTTCTCATTCAGTTCAAATACGTTGATTGCAGAGGAGAAGTTTTTTTTTATTTTTACTGTACATATGGCATATTTTATCGCATTTATTTGTTATTTCATGTTTGTTTATTGATGTTTATGTCAATATGTCTATCATATATATGTGGGAATATTTTACTTCTATTGCTAGCAAATAATTATCACACCAAAATATATAGTAAGCTTACTTTAACATCGAATTGGGCCCACTGCTGAATATTTGCAGTAACTTAAAAAAAAAAAAAAAAAAACATCTTTTGCACATGTGTGAACAGGTTTATTTTACTGTTCTTTTTATCAGCTGATTTGGTGATATTCTTTTTATTCACGTTTTTGAAGTGAGATTACACTTCTTGTACTCAAGTCTTTTTATTATTTTACTGAGCAATTTATGCAGCCTTTGAAGCTATTCTGTATACAGGGGCCAATCTAAGATTTCAAACTGAATACCTATTTTTGTGAAAAATCTTAACTATATTTTATTTTTGTGAAAAATTGTAGTGCACTCTTTTTCTTTCTCTCTGTGTGTATGTGGGGGGGGGGGGGGGGGGTGTTCGAACTAAGTAGAATAATAAAATTAACTCTCAGCAGCTAGTGTGAGGCTTATAGCAGAACAGGAACCAAAACTTACTTCACTCTGAAGTGAACAGTTCAGTAGAGATAGTGTAAGTAGAAGTTGTTTTTATTTGTGTTAGTATCACTGCACTATACATGAATTGTGCCAGGGAGGATAGACACATCACCATACAGTCACCAAAATGTTAAACCACCTGACGAATCAGCAAACAGTACACTATGGCCACAACTTCAAAGCGTGTCTGTACTGATACACACAATTATCGTTTTGTTTACTTATGCTGCACTGTTTCTTGCCCTTAACAAACACTTGTGTGTAGATTAAAACCAACATTCTGTATGATTCTTGCTTCGCAAATCGCATCAACAGAAATGCACGAATTACTTTCCCTTGAAAATGTGCTCATTAAAATTGCTAGACTTTGCTGGGAGGACTAAGATTTTTGTGAAAGTACCGATTTTAGTTGTATGATTTTTGTGAAGATACCTTTTTTGCCAGGTCAATTTTTGTGAAGGTACCCATAAACGGTAGTAAAATTGACCTGTATTACATCATATCTGTTAAAGGGCAAAACTGGGAAAATTCATTAGTGGCCAGTGGCCAGTACTGTCAGTTTCATTAGTAGCCACTTTATCAAGTTAGTGGCCACTTTTCACAGAATAAGACTATTTCTTTCAGACTGCAAAAAGCATTATCACCATTTGCGGTATAATTACCACAAGAAAAATATGAAAATAAGAAATACATATAATAATAAAATTAACACAGGGACACTGAAATTGTAATTTGTAATTACGCTCTTTTTAAAAATCCTAAATTAAAATCTGCTTAGGGCTGTAATAATAACAGCAAAAGTTATTATCTTTCAGGTAATTCAGTAGTACTTTTTTTTTTTCAATTTATTTAAGTGAAATAAGCTATTATCATTTACAGTTTACATTGATATTTTCTAGTAAATGAATCAGCTGATTCATCATCATCACAACCTTCCACATGGTCATGTGTAAATACAGTTAGCAGTTTTATTATTTTTTTCTTATTTTTAAAGACACTTTTTTAAATGATTTTATTTCAATAGAGTTAAAATATTTCCTCTTAAAAAGTATAGATATGGAAACTTATCTGCTTCATTAAAAATAATTTACTTAGCTGCAAAATTTGTAGCTTTAAAAATAGGGAGATTTCTACTTTAAAATGGGAAGGGAAAAGGATGATTTCTACTCAAAAGAAAGCAAATACAAATTTTTTTGAAAAATATACATTTAAGCCAAATCAAATTTTGATACACACATTTTTCAAATATCTTAAATGGGTTAAATATACATTAAATACTGTGGAGGTAATAATGGAAAAAGATTGTGCTTCGCAGGACATTTGATCATTAACTGCTAGTTGAAATGGAGCGCACATGTGTGTTTGGAGGGGGGGGGGATACATCTATATACTTCTTTATAGGTTCTAGAATCTAATCAAGAAAGTTTAAAATGAATATTTACATTTATGTTATGGATGGAGAGAGATTGTAAATCACAAGGTTTCAGTGGAGCATGTAATTGCCAATCGTTGGAGGGTGAGGGGGAGGGGGGGGGGGGATTACAAGAATTAAATGAGTAAGAGATATTAAACAATTCTATTTCTTTACAGATTCTAGAATCTAATAAAGTAAGTTTAAAATAGATATTTATATTTATGCAGCAAATGGAGAATGGTTAGAAATTATAAAGCTTTCTATAAGCTGTGTGATCACAGATCGTTAGAGGGAGGGAAAGGGGGGGGAGGGGGGTCCAAAAAATTATATGAGTGAGGTATATTAAACAATTCTACTTCTTTATAGGTTGTAGAATATAACAAAGCAAGTTTAAAATGAGCATTGACATTTATGCCATGGATGGAAAAAAATCGGAAATCACAAGGCTTCGATTGCCTATCATTGATCGATTTTTAGAATCTTTTAATGATCACAAAAAGTGGCGACTTTAGTGGCGATCGATGCATAATTTTTAATCGCCATCTTTTTTTATTTAGTCGCCACATGGCCGGTGGCGACCGTTAAATTTGCCCTTTAATATCTGTCATAGCTATTGTTCTGTTCTACACTCTCTGGCTCACTTTGTTGGAATTTAATTTTTCACGTGTACGATTATAGTCTTTTTAATCAAAAATATTTTAAATCTTTTTCATATTAATGCAGTATTATTATTATTATTATTTTTTTTTTTTAAATTAACAAAATACAAATTTAATTGATTTTCATATTTTTGTTACTGATTTCCTTTTCCTTATTTTCAATCATACATACATGTAATGAATGATTATTTTTAATATTTTACACATTTTATACATCATATTTATATACTTTATTGGTTATGTAATTTGTTTCAGATATTTCAACTTTATCATAACAATGGTTAGTTGTGTCTTCTATGTTGTTCCATATAGGTGAATTTTTTCAGATTTAGTGTTATATGCATACCTGCCAACATTTGAAAATGACAATTAGTAGCACATCAATTTTAAAAATGGATTGGATGGTTGGTTGGTTCATTTTTATCATGCATCACACGCATCCTAAACAAATAAATGTATGTATGTTACCGTATTTTCTTGTGTATAATCCACGGGGTACTATTTTCAGCCCTGATGAAATATTTTCCACAGATAATACGCACTGCTAGATGCCAGACATCCGGCTTTTATTTGCCACAGAAATCTGGCCACATCATGTTAATTTTTTGTTTTATCTCCCCCCCCCCCCCAGATTAAATATTTTTAGAGTTATTATTTTTATCAAAATAATTTGCATTAGTGTTCATATATAATGAAAGACTGTACTGTTTAAGAAACAAACACGATTTATGAAACCAGGTGTGAAATAATTTTATTAAAAATTACTCTTTTTACACTATATTCAACCAGTTATTAAAATCCTGCAAAACTCACCAATCAATAAATATTTCTGTGTGTTTAATTATCTGTATAATTTAAAAAAATATAAATTATAATTATTGCAAAAAATTATAATCTTAGCATTGGGATAATTATTTTAAAAATGTTAAAATATAAATAAACACATACAAAGGCTTCTACAGGCATTTGATCATTGATTGTTTGGGGGGGAGGAGGGGGGGGTAAAAAAAAAGTGAGAATTATTGAACAATTTTACTTCTTTATAGGTTCTAGTATCTAATAAAGTAAATTTAAAAAGAACATTGACATTTATGTTCTGGATGGGAAAAGATTAGGAAGGCGTTTGTTGGCCGATCGTTAGGGGGTGGCGTGGGGCGCGAGGGGGGACACAAAAAAAATACACGAATGAGAAATATTTAACAATTCTACCTCTTTATACATTCTAGAATCTAATAAAGTAAGTTTTAAATGAAAATTGGCATTTACGGCATGGATGGAGAAAGATTGAAAATCGCAAAGCAAAACGTGGTCTGAAATGTTGCAGTTTTGGTGCTAGATAAAAATTCGTAATTTTGAGCCGATTTTCGTAGCATCGTAGTTTACATTCCAAATTCGTAGCAACTACGAATTATTCGTAGCAGTTGGCAGGTCTGTATATGCCACAATTTTTTTGTTTGTTTATCAAGAGATTATTTTAGATTTCCCACAATGGTTTTGTATTATGCTGTTGTGAAGGTGAGAGAGAGCGTTTTATGTAAGTTTTTATAATTTTTGTCCATTTTGACAATTCATTTTTTTTTTTCTCTCGTCGCTGGGGAGAAATATGTGAAGTCGTTCCTTCACATATATGATTTTAATTACAGCTTTGGATAAAGGCAATAATTAATTACTATATTTTCAATAAATTAGATAGCTAATAAAAATAGATAACGAAATTCTAAATTACTTTTATATTTATTGCTTTTGTCTATAATAGATATCTTAATTCTAATAATACTTTATCCCTTATGCTATTAATAAATCTTCTGAGAACAAAAACATATTCTTTTTAAATGACATCTCTCAGAATAATAATCTTCCCTAAATCATTTAATAAATAAAATATAAAACATATTATTTTCATTTATCAACCGTTATAGACATAATTACATTTTCATTCTTCTAAAATTGCGCAAGTCCACTTTGTTATAAATAAATTAGGCTATAATTTCCGTTGTAGTATCATTAAAGGGTAATTTAGATTTTTTTTATGACACGTTGTGCAATAATTTGCAGACTTTTCGTCTCGCTTACTCAACGGTTGTCTGGCGATAAAATTGGCATAGATAATTGGTGTTGATTCTTTAACGGACGTGCTAAATTCAAAATATTTATATTAATTTGATCTAGAAACAATGGATTAGCTTTGGCTGGAAAGTTTGGCAATATTTTAATAATCTTGGCATAATTCAGCAGTCTGGTCAGGATTGCAAGTCAGTCAACTGCAGAATTCGCTCGTTATCGACTGGTGTAAAAACACGTAATCACGAAGCCCTCTCTCTCTCTCATCTAACCCTCTGTATGTCTGTTAGACTTAATAATAGACTTTTTTAAAATACTTTTTATTAAAAGAACTTGTTTGATTTCCATGCTGCCTAATAAAGATGTTTGCTGCAAAATTGATAGTTTTCTTCATCACGGCCTACAGTTTATTGTTCCTGGAGTTTTATTGCGACCCTTATCCTATAGCTCAAGTTAACCAGAATCTACCTTACAGCGGCTTACGATATTTTCCGCCGGCCGCGCAATGAAACAGACCGACGATCCATACAGATCACGCCAAAAAGTGACTTCTTATGGAATTTTTGATCACGTTTATACAAAAAATGTGAAGTGAAGTACAACGTCGCATCTTGCATCATATAAAACTTCTTATAAAGGTATGTTCAACAGCGAAAACAACACCAAAATACCTTTAAAAAAATAACAATAAAGCAGATGGGAATGTACAGGGCATATTTTCATTAGAAAAAAGTAAAGGGTGCATTTTCACCAGGGTTGGTTTTTTTACATCAAAAACCAGTTTTTGACGTGACATGTGTCAAAAATTGGTTTAAACTGTCAAAAACCATATGTGAAAAATGGAAACTATAATGTTAAATGATTTTATGCAAATTTTTAAATTGCAATGTACTAAGTATATAAACTAACATTCAATATATATAATTATATATGTACATATACATATATATATTTTTTTTTTCCCCAGAAAAAAGAAAGAACTTTTTATAATAGGAAACATACAGTGCGTATCGAAATGATAGGTCCACCTGCATTTTTCAAAATTTCGACGCTTAATTGAGAATAAGAATAACTTTTTTTGGTAGAGATAATTAATCAGTAATTGTTATAACTATTTATGTAGACATTTCTTAAAAATAAATAATTCCTTTTTATTTTATGCAAATTTTCATTTTCAGACCGTTTCGAAAAGATAGGTCCGCCTTCAGAAATTTTGTACCAATCACGCTTATTTCCAAAAAATTTGCATAAATATCGTTGCTTAGTCTTGCTGCGGGATTATGCTGGCTGCTGTGGAGGTATTTAAGCAGATTTGAACATCACGTTGTAATCAAACGAAATGGGTCGCCGTTGCAGTCTTCCGCTGGTTGAGCAGGGGAAAATTGATGCATTTAAAACTTGTGGAAAATCGAATAGAGAAATAGGTAAACTTTTAAACAGATCACATAATGTTGTAAACAATTATTTGCGACTTAGAAATGCTTTTGGCAGTAAAAAATCATCTGGTCGCCCATCAAAAGTGACACTCCGACAAAGAAGGACTATCGTAAAGGAGTTAAAATCTGGAAATATGAGCTTATCCACTGTGGCCAGACAACAAAACCCTCCAATATCAAAATCTACAGTCCATAGAGTGGTAAAGAAGTTCGGCAATATAGTTTACGTGAAGAGGAAAGCAGCTCCGAAATTGACTAAAAAGCACAAAGAAAAGAGATTGAAATTTGCACATGAAGTGATGCCCTGAAAACAAGATTGGCATCGTGTGATATTCAGTGATGAAAAGAAATTCATCCTGGATGGTCCAGATGGCTGGCAGTACTACTGGTACGATCTGCGTAACAATAGACATATATTCTCGAAGAGGCAAGCTGGTGGTGGTTCCGTTATGGTATAGGCCGGATTCGGAGGTGCAGAAAAAACTGATATAGCATTTGTAGACAATCGTTTGAATGCTGCAGGCTATCAAAAGCTGCTTGAACAATATTTTCTTCCACAAGCAGAGCACATTGGGGGCCCATTCTTCATGTTCCAACAGGACAATGCTCCTGTGCATACTGCAAAGTCCAATTTCGAATGGTTTCTGGATAATGGTGTACATGTTATCGATTGGCCACCTTGCAGCCCCCGACCTGAATTCGGTAGAAAACATGTGGGGTATACTCGCAAAAGCGGTGTATGCAGGCGGAAGGTAGTACAACAGTACTGCAGACTTGAAAAAGTCTATCTCCTCCGAATGGTCAAAAATCGAGAAAAAGTGTTCACAAAATCTTGTAGAATCCATGCCGAATAGGATTTATGAGCTTATTCTGAAACAAGGTGGAAAAATTTCTTATTAATTCAACATTAATTTGATGCTTGGTTCACTGGACCTATCTTTTTGAAACAGCTTTTTCATGTAATTTTTGTTTTCCTTATTATTCCTATTATTTGTATATTATTCATGTATTATTTTACATTGAATGAAGTAATGTAGTTTATAAAATAGTACTTTGTACCCAATAAAACCTCTTTTACCAACATAACTTTTGTCTTTACTGGTGGACCTATCATTTCGACACGCACTGTATTAATGCATCGTCTTATGGAGAGGGTAAACATTATAAATCTTTTACGTAAATTGTTTTCGAGCTAAGAAAATTTGCATATATATGTAGCAAATTATAGTAATGCAATTAAGTATATTAAAAATTCTTTAAAACTAAAAAAAAAAAAAAAAAAAAAAAAAAAATCAAAATTTAAAATTTTTTGAAAACTTAAATTCTTTCTGCTAATTATTAATTTTTCTTCTTAACTTTTGCATTATTATTATGGTTTAAAAATATATTAGGTTATTATTTTGTGAATTAATTTATTATGTAATTCATATTAAAATTTAGTTCAACTAGTCATGCAATACCTCAAATTTTTAATCATACAACATTAGAACATGCTATTGACTATAACCCAAAATGGAAGAACGTAATGCAATATTTAATAAATATTGCATATTAGCACAGTAATTTTAATCATTGGGGTAAATTCTTACGGCATCTTTTAAATATTAATAATTATATATTTAATAGAGCTTTTTTTTTTTTTAAAATAAGACTTTTGTAAAATTTTTATAACTTAAAAATGCAATAAGTAGTTCACTTTAGAATATACAAATTCCTATATTTGAATTTTTGTTTTTTTGTAAAGATAATAAATATCTGTTTTTTGTATTTAAAGAGAAATCATTGGCATTCATAAGAAACAGATAATATGCTTCTAAGAATTATTTTTAACCATGGGAGACATATAAACTAAATACTTTTTTTTATTACAATTTTTTATTTCTTTAAATATGACTACTGCATTGTTAAAATATACCAAGAAGCAGGGTTGGGTTTTTGCCGGCAAAAATGTATTTTTGCCAGGACAGTGGCAAAAAGTGGAAAAAACCAGGCAAAAAGTGGAAAAAATTGAAAAAATTAGGAAAAGTGGTAAATAAAATTAGAACAACACAATCCCTTTTAATTTTCACCCTTTACACTTTGGCACCTCAATGAAAAAAATGTTTGAAGATTTTTTAATTTAAAAAGTAATTATAATTAATATAATATATAACCAGTGTCCGACAAATTCTGGGTGCCAGGGTGACTATAAATATCCATTGGTGACCAGTAGGGCTGGATGATATATCGATATATCGTCAAATATCGATATATGCCACAAATCATGATAATCGATATTGATCAACCACATGTCACGATATATCGGCTATGTATAGATAATATAATTTCTTATGAAAATTTCTACATGAAATCTTTTACCTATCAATAAGGATGAATAAAAATAGAAATTGCATGCATGAAAGATGAAAAGAAGTTTTATATACATAGATTTTATGGGGAGGGGAACAGTTTTTTATTTTATTTTTTTTATTTTATTTTATTTTTTTTCAAGGGAAGCGGAAGGTTTGTTGTTATTGTTTTTATTCATTTTTTTGTGAATTTGGATGTTTTATGAAAGAATTAAAAATGACAAAAAATTACTAATGTTCTAAAAAAGTAGAATTAACTTCTTATTAATTTATGTTCCACATTTTCAGTTTATGGAATGCTAAAAAGGGGGAGGGGGACAATAATATTCTTGATGTCCATATCAGAACTTACTACATGTATTTTAATTCATTGTTGAAATATTTAGCTTTGTTGTGCAATGATAATGATTTTATATGAAATCATATATCACTGTTTTAGAAGCAATTGATTTTTTTATTACCCTGCTGCTAAAATTGCCCTTAATAAAGATATATTACTTTGGAGGGAAATTTCAATTCTATTTTAAATTGACTTTTTTAGAAACCACATTTAAAAAAAAAAAAAATAAACTACTATGTTGTGGCTATTAGAATGACAACCTTCCCGTTTTCCTAGAATATTGCTTTACAGCAGCGCCACCTATTGGCGGATATGCACCCAAATTGTATCATCATAATGGCCTTTTCATGTATCAAGTTTGATCATACGCAATAGAACCTGAGATACAGCCTTCACTTGTATTGCGGAAATCGCTTATCGCAGCACCATCTTTAGAGTAATTGGCATTAAAAGTTGACAAAAACTAATAAATGTCAAGGTGCATCTGCATATAAATTTGTATGCAATTCTGTGCAGTAATTACTGAGATATAGCTTCTCCTGAAATTACGGAAATCGCTGTATAGCAGCGTCACCTGTTGGGCGGTTGACACCAAAAGTTGGTAGGCACTAACATATGTCAAGGTGCATCTACATATAAATTTATATTCAATTCCATGCTGTAATTCCTGAAACTGCGGAAATCGCTATATAGCAGCGCCACCTGTTGACCAATCGGCACCAGAAATGGATAAACACTAATTTATGTTAAGATGCATTTACATCATAAATTTATATTCAATTGGGTGCAGTAGTTCTGCAGATATATTTACCACAAAATTTTTGTCACACCTATTTTCTAAAAATGGCCAATTTGTGTTCTGGACCTCTCAAAACGTGTAAATCCGTCGAAAACCGTAAGTCAAAATGTTTTACAAATCCAATACTTTCTTGTATTGAGTATAGAAGAAAGTAAACAACAGCTTAAGCAAGCTCTGAGCACTAGTAAAGTGAAGACTTGTGGGATTTTATATTATCCTAATTGTCTTTGTTGATAATATTTTGAAGAAAAAATATGATTAAAGGTTAAAATATTTTTATTTGTTCTAATGAAGCAAGCCTATAGCAAATCTCTTTCATAAAATAACAAAAAAAAAAAAAAAAAAAAACCTTGCTTTATAAATTAATTTTTTTCAACGATAGTCACGCGCCGCACACTTGAAAATCGTTTCAATCAAATAATCTATTCTCTGGTTTCAATCATTCAATATTTACTTCACACTATTCAAAATTGATATTAAAAACTCAACATCATGTCCATATCGTATTCATAAATGAAATCGAAATATCAAAGTGCCTAATCATCCCCGCTACTCATGAGTAAAACGAGTGACGATCAGCAATACGCTTTATCATCGTAATCATGATTTTTGATTCCATTATTAGAATAGAATAAACTCATACTCACATTCACTCACTCACAGATTCTGATTATATTCATGAATATAATCAGAAACATCACGCCTGCGCAGAATAGCCGAATTTTCGATATTAATAAATAAATGATAAGTATTGAGCTACAATGAATCTTAAATAAAGATTAAAGAGAGTATAAAAAATTATTTTGTATCTGTAATGGTTTTTTTCTTTTTTCTTCTAAAAATATTAAAAAAAGGGTTTACATGTATATATTTTAATTTAATTAATGGTATATTTCCGATGTTAATTAATTAATCTTGTCTAAATTTATTTTATAAATGAAATTTATAAACAAAATTCTTTGTTCTATATAATTATTTAAAAAAATATATTTTTTAGTGATATACATAATTCATGATGCTAATTAATGATTGAATCATAAACGAATATATTAAAACTGGATGAACGATCGAAAATTTCTACAAACCAATTAGTATTTATGGTCTATTTTAGTTGAAATTCTTTTAAAATTAGCAATATTTAAATGTATACTTAATTTTTTGGTATTTATTAATTTAAAATCTTTAATTTTTAAAATGACAACGAGGCATACTGTTGATTCTTTGGAATATCATAATTTGGTATCTAAATCAAAACCTAAAAGTCAGGTTTGGTCTACTTTTGGGATACCTGCCAATAAGCATGGTACTGTTATTAACACTGATGTGGCAATTTGTAAACTCTGTCAAAAACATGTATGCGCAAAAGGAGGGAGTACAACAAATTTATTTCCTTATTTGAAAGTGCACCATCCATTAAAATTTGGTGAGTACACTTCAAAGAAGCCATTGACTCCTCCTCCTGTTATACGTACATACAGTGAAACGAATGATTCTGATAGTCCACCTGTAGAAAGTAGTGTTTATATTTGCTATACTGAATGATCTTTGCATTAAACAATTTTTCATTAGAAAATTTTAATACATTGTTTACCAAGCCATGAGTTTACTCGTAGTTTATGAGTTATTTTGTAGCTTGACAGTCAATGTGTTAAAATATTTTCTGTATTTCTCTGCCTATATTTTAATAAATATGTCAATTTACAGAATTTTGCTTATTTAATAACTATAATGATTTAATAACCATAATATTTTATTTGAATTTGTCGTGATATCGATATATCAGAATATCGTGATATGAAGATGACAATATATCATGATATTAAATTCCTGACATCGTCCAGCCCTAGTGACCAGTTACGGCAGACTGACAAAAAAATTTTTATGCATTTACAATATTTTTTATGTATATTTTTGTTTTTCCTCTCACCTTCTTGTCTTGGTATAAAAGATGACATTGCTGATGTATTGAATGAATAGTATGAATTTAATGTTTTCTGAAAAATTTAACAATCTGATTCTGAAAGATGTTTTTCCATGAAAGATAAATTCCCATATTCGGTAAATCTTCTTACCACTATACTGGTACTTTCCGTGTCAAGTCAACATCTTTGTGTTAAACAAGATTCAAGCGTCATAAACACTATCTAAAGCAAACTATGTTCGAATTTACAACTAGAAAGTTTAAATAGTATGATATTTATCAAATGGATTCTCTTTAAAGGAATTCTGTCCTGAAAAATTAATAGACAAATAGTATTTTAAAGCAAAAACTTAAGCACTCTCAATATATTTGATAATTATATTAAAGGTAAAAATGATATTTACTTATGAGGATTTTTTTCCCCCTATAGTTTGTTTTTATCTTTATAAAAATAGTTATTTTCTTAAAAATTTCCTTAGTTCACACTTTAACTGAATAGTTCATTTATTCAATGTAAAATAATATGTGAATGACCTGCATTAATTATACAATTATGAAATATTATTAAGTTTTGCTGTGAGTATTGTCATAGAAATAATTTGCTATTTCTGGCTCCTAAGATATTGAAACTTTGTCAGTCCCTGAACATAACCATAAAAATAAAACTACAAAATTATATTTTTATTTTATTGAAGTAAAAAAATCAGTAAGACATATTCAGAGAGAGAGAGAGAGTTTACTTGCAATTTACATTTCAATTCCAAAAAATGCACAATCAGTGACTGACTGGCAAATTTTTGAACAGCTGAGTCAGTAATTGAATTGACTCAATATTTGACTTTTCCCCACTGTAAACAAAAATATGCAATACATTGAAAAACACAAATATTCTAATAATTAATTTTGAAGAATATTTTTTTGATAGGTAATTTAAATATTTTTAAAAATGAAAAAAATTATGTTAATTGTTGATGTTAAAAATTTCGGTACTTACGTATTATCGCAACCAGGCCAAAATTCGCATAAATCGCCAAATTTGGCGACCCTACTTACGGCAACCCTACGTGTTATACGAGGTTTTTTGTAAAGAAATTATTTTGCTTACTGGTTAGATTGAATGCCGTGAAATACTTTAACTAATACTAATAACTTAACTAATAATAATAATAACTTAATAATAATAATAATAACTAATAATAATTGTTGCCGCTCACCTTAGTTTGGCTATATGCGCAACCTTGGCGCGCATCTCTTGTTCACTTGCATTCCCGCTTCAGCGGAGCAGTTGTATTGTTTTTCGTTATAAGAGTAACATCTCGTGTTTATCTTGTTCGGTGATATGGTTCACCTTTTTCATAGTTTGCGTTGACTATGGTGTCAACATACTTGGAATACGTTAATAATACGTTATCTATAAATTGTATATAGGGGAGAGTGGGGGCTAATGGGACAAGGGTCTAATGGGACAGTGGCCAAATTTTATTGAAAATCCTACTTTTAAGAAAACATTATGTTACACCTGAATGGCAACACCAAAGCTGCTATCTTCAACAACAAGAAGTCAGCCATTGTCAATTGTATGAAAGAGTACATGAAGAAAGTTTGTTTTCAACTATAAAAAGTAATTTTTTTTTTTATAAATTGAATGACATTTAAAATTCATTATTGCCTGAAATTGCTCATGAGGCTACTAATTTATATAACACAAATATTCCATTTTACTTTAAACTTAGTTAAATTGTCTTTGGATAAACATGTGCTATGTAGATTATCAAAATATAGAATATCAGCATATGGGGACTAATGGGACAAACAAAATGGGGTCTAATGGGACAGCTGGTTTGATGATGCATAGGTATTTTTTAATAGTTATATGCGTGATTTATGACAAAAATTTGTCTATCCTGAGAAAGAAGAAAAATACTGGACTGAAATTAAAGACATTGTACACAAATTGCCTCAGCCTACAATCGATCAGAAAACTGTTCGTTCATCAACTTCAATTTCTTTCGATTTCAATTTTTCAAATTTTAATATGAAATAATTAATATAATATTGTTTATGTACATTGCATTTTGAATTAAAATGTGTTGCCTTTAAATATGCATACTGAAACTCTGCTTTTTTGCGTTGATTTTGATATGTCCCATTTGACCCACAGGGTGTCCCAATAGACCCCAACCTAGGGGACTAATGGGACAAATACAATAGTGTATAAAGGTCATTATATCTATTTAAAAAAAAAGGCTATATCTTCTAAATATTTTTTTTTTTTTTTTATAAAGCCAATATTTCTCTTATTATACATAATTTTATTTTTTTTTACAAAAACTTGCTAATTTAATTTTATAATAAATAAAATTTCAAAATTGTCCCATTAGCCCCCACTCTCCCCTATGTAAATATGTACATACGATATGTTTAATAGTTTAATTAAATGTTTGTGAAGTAATAACTTCAGAATAGTAATTATTAAAATGATATACAGTCCACTCATAAAGTATCGTCAACATTTGGTCCGTCGAGCCGGAGGAAGATCAATCGTAATATAATGAAAAATAGTGGTGCTCATTGATGAAAATTAATTATGGATAAAAATAAATTAGTTATCCTTAATCGCCAACGCGGAACCTTGAAAGGCCAATTGACTAAGATAGTGACATATTTAGAGACTGTTAGTGACGACAATAAAGACATTATAACTCTAGAAATAAAGAAGGATAATCTGCAAAAAATAGTAACAAAACTGGATAATTTGAAAATCCAGTATTACGAAATAGCTGATGAATCGGAACTGGAAGTTCAATTGAACGCCTTCGCAGAATTGGAAGAAGAGACAGAAAAATTAGAGGTAAGGCTTCGAAAATTCTTACTCTCTAATAACATTAGTAAAAATGAAAGTGTTTTAAATGAATCTAAAGATAATCCTATTATCAATTTTCGTTTACCTGAAATTCCTTTACCCAAATTTAATGGACAATATAATGAATGGTATAGTTTTAAAGATCAATTTATAACCTTAATTGATCAGAATGATAAACTTTCAGATAACCAAAAGTTATATTATCTAAAATCTACACTTTGTGGAAGAGCACTAGATGTAATTACCGAAGACGATTCATATATTTCGCTTTTTAAAGCATTGGAAGATAGATTCCAAAACAAAAGAATGATTGTAAATTCTCACTTAAATGAGATATTAAACGTAGAGAATCTATCTCAAGATTTAGTTAAAAATTTGAGAACAATTACAGATAGTTGTCAAAAAAATATTCGAGCACTCAAATGTATAGGATTGGAAATGAATCCCTTTACGGAGGCCTTACTCATAAATGTGATTCTTAAACAAATAGATAAAGAATCCAAAAAACAATTTGAATTATCTTTAAGTTCTACAGAATTGCCAACATGGTGCGATTTCATTAACTTTTTACAAAAAAGAAGTTTGGTGTTAGAAAATTTACAATGCGTTTCGAATACGAAACCGAAAGTAATGAATGCGGAAAAGAGTACTAGAATAAAAACCTTCTTTTCTAAAAATGATTCCTTTAATGATCAAAATTGTCCCCTTTGTAAAGGGAAATCATTCTTTATCTAAATGTTGTGAATTCTTAAAATTAAATGAACACGAAAGATTCCTAACAGTAAAAAAATATTTGTTATGTATTAATTGCTTGAAATCCAATCATCAGGTATCAAATTGTAAAAATAATCAAATTTGTAATATCTGTTCTAAAAGACATAATTCACTTCTACATCGAACTTTGCCGGGAACAAAAAGTAATAATTTCCTATCAAAACAACACAAACAAAATCCTGACTCCCAGACGGCGTCAGAAAAAGGCTTGCACCTGCTGCAATCAAATGATTCATATCCTGAATTGCAGAAAGAAAAAAATAATGTTTCGATGACATTATATAACGAGATTAATAATCCCATCTTAAAAAGTAAAAAACATGTATTGCTGTCAACTGCTATAGTTTATTTGGAAAGTAGCAATAAAAAAAAGATTCCGGTTCGTGTTATTATTGATAATGGTAGTCAATGTAACCTGTTAGACAGAGAACTCGCTCATTTATTGAATTTGCAAAAAAGGAAATGCGATATTCATATTTCAGGAATTAATGGTAAGATGACAAATGTGAAATCTTCAGTACGTACCATTATTTCCAATAAAGATGATTCATTTAGTGAACCAATTGAATTTTTAATTACACCTAAAATAACAGAATTCATTCCTTCACACAATATAAACATAAGAAGTTTAAATCTACCACATGACCTTGAATTAGCTGATAGTGAATTTTGGAAAAAATCTAAAATAAATGCTTTAGTTGGTGCTGAATTTTTCTATGAAATATTAAAAGCAGATAAATTTAAAATAGGACAATTCACCTTTCAGAATAGCGTTTTTGGGTATATTGCTGCGGGAACCATAGACCGCAATGTATCTGAAAATACTTTTTGCGGTTTTACTGCATGCAATGATTATCTTAATGAAACCATTCAAAAATTCTGGAAAATAGAAGCTCCTGAAATTGACTTACGTCCAATTAGTCAGGAAGAAGAATTTTGTGAAAAGCATTTTTTAGAAACTTATCGGAGAAATAAATCGGGAAGATTTATGGTAGCCATGCCTTTGAAGGAAGATGCTAGTGTCCTTGGGGAGTCGAAATCTATCGCAGAAAAACGGCTCAAGCAGTTATGGAATCGTTTAGAAAAGAATCCAACCATGCGAAATCTTTATTGTGATTTTATTAAAGAATACACTAATTTAAATCATATGACAAAAATTGTTGATAATTTAAATGATTCTGGCTGTTATCTACCGCATCATGGCGTTTATAAGCCCGAGAAATCTACTACGAAGCTTCGCGTTGTATTTAATGCTTCGAGTCCGACAACTAGTGGAATATCATTAAACGATATTACTTATAAAGGTGTCGTTAATGAAAATTTGTATGAAATCATGTTACGCTTTCGACAACACCGATTTGTGTTTTTGGCCGATATTGAAAAAATGTATCGCCAAATAATGATTACCGAGGATCAGAGAAAATTATTAAGAATTTTATGGAAAGATAATGTGAACTCAGAAATTGAAACCTATGAACTTAATACCGTAACATACGGTACCGCTTGTGCCCCTTTTTTAGCCATTAGAACGTTGAAGCAATTAGCCCTTGAAGAAGCCGAGAAATATCCGAAGGCATCCGATATTTTGCTACATGATTCGTATATGGACGATATAATAAGTGGGGAAGAATCGCTAGAATCTACTAGGGAGCTTCAAAAACAGCTTATACACTTGTTAGAAAGCGCTGGAATGAATTTACATAAATGGAATGCAAATCATATTTCCTTACTTGACTTTTCTAAAGAGACATACCCTGAGTACACATTCTCTGATAAGGAAACCAAAGCCCTAGGGGTTGCCTGGAAACCCAATTTAGATGCTTTCACATTTAAAATAAATTTGTGTCAGTTAAAGTCTATGACAAAGAGAAGCATTTTATCAGACATTGCTCGCATTTTCGACCCATTGGGTCTCATCGGTCCTGTTATTGTTAAAGCCAAGTTGTTTATGCAGGAACTATGGAAATTAAAATTGGACTGGAATGACCCTATTCCAAGCCCTATTGCTCAAAATTGGCTAGAATTCGCCACTTCGTTAAAAGCTCTTGAACAACTTAGAATAAATCGCTATGTTTTAATTCCTGAAGCACAACAAATAAACTTACACGGATTCGCCGACGCATCGTCATTAGCTTTTGGAGCAGCCGTGTATATTCAGTCTATTCATAATTCTGAAATTGTCTCCAATTTGGTTAGCAGCAAATCTCAAGTTGCACCTCTAAAAACTGTTTCTATCCCTCGACTCGAGTTATCTGGTTGTCTTTTGTTATGCAAATTAATTGTGAAAATTTTGAAATCTTTGAGGTTACAGATCAATAATATTTATCTCTATACAGACTCTCAAATAGCTCTTGCCTGGATCCAAACCGAGCCTTGGAAATTGAAAACATTTGTTGGCAACAGGGTTGCCAAAATTCAAGAACTGTCTAAAAACTTCACATGGAACCATGTGTCCTCTGCGGAAAATCCTGCAGATTTAATTTCACGAGGTCTAACTACCACCGATTTAATGGATAATCAGTTGTGGTGGCAGGGACCAGACTTTCTAAGTAAATCCAGTAGTATCATAAACAATGACTCTGACTATCTGTCCCCCAATGATAATAGTATTGTGATTAGTGAGTTGAAAAATAATCACCAGGGTGACGCTAACCCTGCAGTGTTGTGTGGATTAATCCAATCCACGGATTCTTCCCAGAACTTTTATAATCATTTGTTTTCATTAACAAATAATTTTTGTAAATTAATTAGAATATGTAGTTTTATTTTTAGATTTATTAGGAATACAAGAGCAAAGGCAAATAAAGTAACTGGACCACTCCGAAGCACCGAATTAAACGAAACTGAAATGCATTTAATCAGACAGGTACAGTATACACAGTTTGCCGCAGAATTGATCTGCTTAGAGAAAAAGAAGCCCGTATCAGGTAAATTAAATTGTTTTAATCCAATTTTAGATTCTCATGGACTCCTAAGAGTGGGTGGAAGGTTGGAAAATGCTAATTTAAATTTTGATAGTAAACATCCCCTTTTGTTGCCCCACGACCATAAATTATCTTCCATGATTATGGAACATTTCCATAAAAAATTCTTTCATGTAGGACCTCAAGCCTTGTTATACCACGTTAGGAAAAAATATTGGATAGTTAGTGGGAGATCTTTAGCTCGGAAAATATTTCGTAACTGCGTAACGTGTTACAAATTTAAACCTTTAACGGTCAATCAACTTATGGGAAATTTGCCAAAGGAACGAGTAAATGTGACTCATCCATTTTATTGTACCGGTATAGATTTCTGTGGCCCTTTTTTAATTAAATATCGGGGTCAAAGAAAAGGAATCTATAACAAAATTTTTGTTTGTATTTTTATTTGCATGCCTACTAAAGCCGTGCATCTAGAGGTAGTTAGCAATTTAACATCCGAAGCTTTTATCGCAACTTTAAAAAGATTTTTTGCTAGACGAGGCAAAGCCCAAACATTATTCAGTGACAATGCAACAAATTCTGTTAGTGCAAATAATGAATTAAAAAGGTTACATAGATTAGCTACTCAGCCTGATGAAAACCTTACAAATTTTTTAAATTCAGAGAATATTAATTGGAAATTTCTGCCACCCCGTGCCCCAAATTTTGGAGGGCTATGGGAGGCAGGCGTAAAATCGTTTAAGTATCATTTGAAACGCGCAGTAGGAAACGCTAAATTAACATATGAGGAATTCTTAACCGTTGTTTGTCAAATTGAGGGAATCCTCAATTCTCGACCCCTTACCCCCCTTTCAAACGATATCGAAGATTTGGACGTCTTGACTCCCGGCCATTTTTTAGTTGGTCGACCCATCACAGCGGTGATCGAACCCGAGTTCTCTGGCATTCCAGATAATCGATTAGATACCTGGCAAAAATTAACTAAAATAGTTCAAGGAATATGGAAAAAATGGCAATGTCATTATTTAAGTACATTACAACAGAGAAACAAATGGAAAATTGAGAAAGATAACCTTAAAAATGGGGATATGGTATTATTAAAGGAAGAAAACTTGCCCATATGTAGTTGGATTTTGGGTAGAATAGTAGAAATTATTCCAGGAAAGGATAACAAAATACGCGTAGTTTCTGTCAAAACAAGAAATGGGACATATAAACGACCTATTTCAAAAATTGCTCTTTTGCCGTTGGAAAAGTAAAAAAAAAAAAAAAGTTGTTTGAAAATGAATCAGGGTTGGGTTTCTTCCGGAAGAAACTAGTTTCTTCCAGGACAGTGGAAGAAACTGGAAAAAACCGGAAAAAACTGGAAGAAATGGAAGAAACCGGAAGAAATGGAAGAAACCAACCAAAAGACAAAACAGATGTTCAAAATTAAAATTTATGAACTATATAAACTCAAAGCATAAATATAATGCCAAATCTAAACTATAATTCAATTAATATTAAAAATATCTTTAGAAAAATAAGTTATTTGATGTCAAACACTAAGTATATACAGGTGATGGGTTTTTACTTTTCAATGCTAATATATTTAGAATTTTTTGCATAGATACTATCTCATAATATTATTATACGTTCAAACAGTATAAGTGATAATAATTATGGAATTTTTAGCCATAATATTTGCACTTTTTTTTTTTTTTTTTTTTTTAAGGATACAACTTTTTGTATAAACTCGAAGCTGGTACCCAATGAACTGTATCAATAAGTAAGATACCTACTTTTAAACTGTCCTGCAAGCTCTCTAGGATTAAAAAAAAAAAAAAAAAATCCATAGTTTGTATTTATCTATTTTAAGTTGAAAAATAAAGTGCAGTATTGAACTAGAAAAAAACTTTTCATTTGTTTTACAGTCAACTCCCTCTAACTCTCAAAAGTTTTGTCCAGAGGTTGTGCAGATAATAGGAATTTGCAAATTAGAGATCATTGCCTTTGTTTACAGTTTTCTTTTGAAGATACAAAGTCAGTTATTATTAATTAAATAAACATCAAAACGGAAAGAGGATTTTTAATAAATTGTAGAATAAATATTTCTGCAATATTAATAAAACTAATCGATCACATTCATATATGATAAATAATTTAAGCATATTCAAATAATAGGTACCTATAAAATGTAAACAAACATATTTAAAAAATATGAAACAAAATATTTTTGAAAGTCTGGAAATAATATTCATCGCTGATTAATTTTGTTAAACATTCATGTAATAGTGGTTTATTCTCAGCGCTAGTCTGTATGAATTGCAGGATAATAAATATAAGAATGTTACTCTACCCCCTCCCCCCCCCTTTCTCCATTTGTGTTTCAAAGTAAGGATTATGCTAAAAGTTTGATAAAAAATAATTATAAGATATTAAAAAAAAAAAAAAAAAACTTTTTATATACCATGTTTTTAAATTTTCTGATGAGTCATTAATAAAATACGTGAGGCTAAAAAATAATATTTAAGCACGCGGAATCAGTTCAGTGAAATAATAATAATGGTGAAAAAAAAGTTGGTTTTAAAAATAAAATATTACTCCTTTTAGAACAATGTATATTAGCATCATACATTAGCACTTATCAATGTGTATAACATTTTAAAATTGATAATGACGCCAATTATTGTGAAATGCATAACTTAACTTTTTATAATTTTTTCACATTCGCATTGAATTAAATGTATTTATTTTTATGTTGAAAGAAAATGAACTCGTAATTATTTTTGGCAACAATTAAATTATAGCTATTTTTTTAATGGCTATTTTATTGCTATTAAGAGCTTATTATTTTCATATTTTAATTAATTAAAAGAAAACTATTCGAAAATCTGACTTCGAAGTATTGTGTTGTTACCGGGTTCTGAGTTACTGTGAAAGTTTCAAATGTCCAGCTAGTAGGGAAATTAGTTAAAAATAGATTGCAAAATTTGTACCGGACAAACAAACAAACAAGAATCGAAGTTAATAAAAACATGGAAATAAAAAGTAAAAACGTGAGAAATGTGAATTTTTTTGAAATATGAGATGTAAATTTCTTTTAGATTAAAAAAACAATTACGGATTAGAAGGATTTGCAGATTATAAATCTGCAGATTAGAGGGAGTTGACTGTACTGTATGTGACTATAAGGAAAATGAAGTTTTTATGACATTTTGTAATACAGTAAATAGTAATTATTGCATACTGGTTCTTTTAATTAACTGGATTACGTTAAGAGCTGTTTTATCAGAATATATAAGCAAGTGATCCAAATTATTATTTATTACCAGTTAAAGAAATAAAATTGTCTAAATTATAAAACTTTATACTGTTTAAATTGAAATTGATTTTTTTGCTGGATTTTGAGTATTTTGGAACGTGATCATCAGATAACGAGGATCATTAGCTCATTTTGATAAAAAAAACCTCATAATTATTAACTAAATATGTTATTAAATTTGTATAGGTATATTTAAAATTACTTAAAGTTGTTTATAAGATCAATTCATTTATTGTATCTTACAAATCTGCAATTTATAGGATAAATTTTTAAGAAAAATAGTTTCTTCCATTTCTTCCACTTGGAAGAAACCTATTTCTTCCGGCCAGTTTTTTCCATGGTTTTTTCCACGGTTTTTTCCGCCTTGGAAGAAACTTGCCAACCCTGAAATGAATAATGTATATAGTTAAATTTAATTTGTTTATTGTATTTTATTTGTATTATTTTATTGTTTACAATGTTATTAATATTTCTCTTGTATAAGTTTTATTATTTAAATTGCATATAATATTTTCGTATAATTAATTATAATTTGGTATAACAAATAAGAACTGTAAATTTGAAACAATGTTTCAAGGTGGGCCGGTATGTTGCCGCTCACCTTAGTTTGGCTATATGCGCAACCTTGGCGCGCATCTCTTGTTCACTTGCATTCCCGCTTCAGCGGAGCAGTTGTATTGTTTTTCGTTATAAGAGTAACATCTCGTGTTTATCTTGTTCGGTGATATGGTTCACCTTTTTCATAGTTTGCGTTGACTATGGTGTCAACATACTTGGAATACGTTAATAATACGTTATCTATAAATTGTATATATGTAAATATGTACATACGATATGTTTAATAGTTTAATTAAATGTTTGTGAAGTAATAACTTCAGAATAGTAATTATTAAAATGATATACAGTCCACTCATAAAGTATCGTCAACAATAATAATAATATAATAATAATAATAACTTAATAATAATAATAACTAAATTAATACTAATAACTTAACTTTCTTACTCAAACTTACAAATCTCTCCAACCTGGTTGCGATAATACTAAGAACCAAAATTTCATTTTAAAGAAATTTTAGAATGTATTATTTTAATGATTTACATAAGAATTGATTGATCAAGAGTGTAATTAAATCTCCGGTTTTAATTTGTTAAAATTATGATTTAAACATTAAAATTGTGTAATTAAAATCCTTAAAATCCTGTTTGAAATACTGGTAATTTTTGCCACTGGCAAAAATTGTGGCAAAAACTATTTTTGCCAGGATGGTTTTTTCCACGGTTTTTACCATGTTTTTTTCCACTTTGGCAAAAATTGGCCAACCCTGCCAAGAAGTGTAAAGTTTAAGGTTTTTTACAGTTCTTGACATGAGGTTTTTGACGTGACAGTTTAAAGTGTGGTTAAAACTGTCATGCGTCAAAAACCTGCCAACCCCGATTTAAATGAACTGAAAATTCATAAACTTATTACAGATTGTTGTTGCAGGCCAGGCACCATATAGATTTTGGTGAAACTAATTCTTATAGTTTTTTTACAGGGACAAATATATATATATATGCTTTATAATTGTGGCTTATAGGCTCAAATTATTTAAAATGCAATAGCGCCTATATGCCTCATCTGATTGATCTGAAAATTTATATGCATATTATAGGTAACCGATGTACGAACGTTTAAGATTTTGGCGAGTCTAGAACTTATGGGTTTTTACAGGGACACAACAAAAGTTTACTCATACACCCTATTATAATTTTCTCTTTTGCATATTTATTAATTTCTCTTACTTTAATTTATTTACACAATTGTTAATTACCTAATGTTCGGAAAGTCGAGTGCAGTCACTCTAGATTTTTTTTTTTAAGAAACACAAAATGAATTATTTGCATAAAACTATATGCTAAAATTTTGTTGTCTCATAAATGAAATTTAAAAATAAAAATTTACCAACTGAAGCTCGGTCTTCCATCTTTTGACAAATAAAATGCATGTATTTAGATTGTAAGCCCATTTAATTTTTGTAAAATATCAAGAAAAACATTGTTCATTTAGTGATTTTATTTTCAACTGAAACTACACAAAACAGATAAAAGAAATAATTATAAATATGAGGAATTTTATGAGTTTATTTGTTTAGTGACGTGATGTAAGAAGCTATTTTTTGAAGTTTCCCTCCTAAACGGTGGGGCAAATGTTGTTTCTTGGATTTCCCACCACATCTCAATGAAAAAAAATATTCAAAAGCCGGATATCCGGCATATTAACTGGATATTCAGTGGTTTTGATCTGGATATCCAATGATATTTCGGATATTGAAAAATCTGCCAGATACTGGATATTTTCTGGATATCCGGTCCATCAATAACATATATATATATATATATATATATATACAGGGTGCATAGGAAAGTCTCTTTAACCTGAAAATACTTGCGAACGGAGAGTGCTACAGGCTTGCAAGTGAGGTAACGGTATAGTAAAGCGACAATGCCCGACCTAATGCAAACGACAGCAGCGCCCCCTAGTGGTGAAATTTGGAAGTTAGCCATTGCAAATCAAAAACGAAAAGAGATAGAGCAAAATTTCCAATTAGAAAGTTTTAGAACCTCAATTAATTAGTACGAAACGATATTTGGTTTACACGGATAAGATAAATTGGCGCCTGTAAACCCAAAAAATATCCAAAATCGATGCACTCCATTTTGTGTAAATATTTGAAAGGAATAGCCAGAGGAAAGAAGAAATATGCACAATTTAATGAATAAATACTATGTACTTACATCAATACATTTTGATAACATCACACACAAAAACAAAATAGGTAAACTAAACTCTAAGTCTCATAGTGATAAAAAGTTAATGTTGAGAATGTTCGAAAAGTTCGCCATTGCTCACAATACACGTTTATATTCATATGAGTAATTCTAATTCTGCATGCACATTTCTCAGCATGGAAGGTGTTACACTATTGAAAGCATCTGTAATACGATGACGTAGATCCAGCAGACTTGTATGTGGAGTTGCATAAACCTGATCTTTTATGTAACCCCATAGGAAGAAATCCATCGGAGTCAGGTCCGGCGATAGTGGAGGCCATTCAATACTACAACCATACCCAATAATTTGTTGTCCAAAGCAATCTTTTAGAAAGCTTCGCACTCCAGCTGGCTGGTGTGCAGGAGCACTGTCAAGTTGGAACCACATGTCCTGTAATGCGGACAGGGGAATATCATCCAAAAAGTCGGGTATGATATCCTGTAATAGTTGGAGGTACCTCTGTCCATTTAATGTGCCTTCGTAGAACACAGTTCCCAGTAAGAGATCCTTCCAGATACCGCCCCACATATTAATGGACCAGCACACTTGGTGTTTTGTGGATAGTCCCCACGAGGGGTTTTCCAGCACCCAGTAGTGGGCATTATGTCGGTTTAGTACTCCGGTACGCTGAAACAGTGCCTCGTCCGACCAAACAATGTTGGACAAAAAATCTGATTTATCTTCAAGATTATTTAATGCCCAGTTGCACCAATCAAATCGACGTTCATTATCCCGTGGCAACAGTTCTTGCTGCACAGTGACATGATAGGGATGTGCATGTTGACTATGCAGTATTTGCCATACTCGGGCTCGTGTTAAGCCACAAGCCATGCTAATTTCTCTTGTACTGCTGTGTGGATGGGTTAGTGAATATGTCAAAATACTCTCTGCAGGGTTGGCAAACTGGGCCCAGCCCAGAAAAACCCGCCCGGGTTTTTCTGGGCGGGCCCACCAACAAAAACCCACTGGGTTTTTGCAAATAAGTGGGTTTTTGTTAAAAATTATTTATAATTTACAAATCTCATCTATGAAGTATAGAAAACACCTTACCTTTAAAGAAAAAACTATTTTTTTTTTTTTTCTAGAAAATAGTATTAAACATAAAAAGTAACTACAGTTATAAATATAATAATAAAAGCAAGTTTATCTTCTATAATTGGTTCAATTTCCCTTTTCCTGCAAAACCAAAGGATATTTTTGTTTAACAGGGGTCATAAATGTTGCCCAGAATCAATATTTAACTAAATTGTTTAGTTTTAAAACTTTATAATAATTCAATTTTAATTTTAGTAGCAACATAATTATAAATATAATAAAATAAAATTCTCTTCTATAACCGTTTCAACTATTAAAAAACTTAAAAATAAAAAGGATAAAGCAGTGAAACTTATTTTTATAATTAAAACTAGTTGGCATAAGTGGACTCTGCTCAGTTCCTCATCATATATATGTTCTCATAAATTTCTAGTACAGGACATTCTCTTAACATGATTATCATGTTAAGAGAAATGAAAATGAATCTGACCAAACACTTGACACAGTGACAGAATGAAATCCCCACATAATAGGCTATCCACCGTTCACTTTGATATATTTATCTTATTCTAATCTATTATTTTATTAGAATCAATTTTGTAGTTTCGTTTTCATGCTACTATTTCCAATGCAACATTCCTCAAAATGCATATTTATATGGGATATCATCCATTTTGTTATGTTGATGTTGATAAAATCTTAAATTACGAGTAATTTGCGAAATTTTCCTATTAGAATATTTGTAGTCAATTATGTTCAAACAAGTACCATAAATGTTATTTTGAAGTTGTCTGATATATTTATGATACTCAAAATCGACATTTATGCTCAATTTTGCCCTATTCTGCCATTTTAAGTAAATCGTAAAATCCAAATAATTTACGAATTTTTTAAATTGGAAAATTTATACTCTATGATATTCATGCCAGTACCCTAAATAATATTTCGAAAGTGGTCTGACATCTTTACGATGAAAATATCTCTCAAAATTGACATTTATGAGAAATTTTGCCCAATACTGCCATGCTAAGGAATTCGTAAATTTCCAATAACTTGTGAAATTTTCAAAGTAGCATGTTTCTAGTTACTGATGTTCATTCCGACATCAAAACTCATATTTTAAAACTGGTCTCACATTTTTTCAATAAAAATTTTCCATTTAATGCACATTTAAGTAAAATTTTGCCCTATTCTCCCATGTTAAGAAAAGCATAAATTTTTAATAACTTACGAAGTTTTTTAATTCGAATGTTGCAAATGAATAGCGTTCTTGCCAGTGTCGAAAGTAATATTTTAAAACTGATCTGACTTCTCTGTGACAATTTGTTCTTGAGATAACGTGTACACAGACTAACGCACTAACAAAATAACACACACCATACAAATTCTGTCATTTTTCGTATTCCTCACACGTGAAAATGTGTAAAAAAGTAAAAAAAACGAGGTCAAAAATTTTCACGATTACCTAAGTTCTCCATCTATAGCATGATGGGGAACTAAAAAATGTAAATGATATGTATTGTACTTAAGAATTTAAATTCTTTTATTTTATCAATTATTGTCATTAAGAATATTTATTTTGAATAAGCATGCATTAAAATGAAATATAGCTTAATCTTACTAATTAACACTATTTTAATATTAGAATCAAACCAATTTTTATTTCTAAGATAAATATTATATTAATTATTAATTAGTAGTTTAATATAATTAGGTGTATTACAACTAATATGCTAAATAACATATATCTAACATTGCAATGCAAATGTATTCAAACAAAAACCCACAAAAGCCCAGAAAAACCCACAAATGCCCAGAAAAACCCGCAAAAACCCAAGTGGGTTGGGTTTTTCTAGAAAAACCCGGGTTTTTGCCAACCCTGGGTTAAAGGGACTTTCCTATGCACCCTGTATAAAAATACATACATACATATATGTGCACATTTATATTATTATCAGCATCGGCATTACTTTTGTGAAAAATAAATAAATAAAAAATAAATAACTTTTTTATTTGGAAGTAAAATTTTAATTTTGTATTTTTTTATCTGGAATTTCTATTACCAATTAATATTTTTTTTTACAAAATTAAAGTAATATAAAATTATCAAATGATTATGTAAATTTGATTTTTTTAAATCTTGAATAAGAAAATGACATGTTGGTATTGCAAATAAAATGTTATACAGAAATGAAAGCTTTGCATTTAAAGGACATCTGACATAAATTGATAAAAACATTAAATCTACATTTATGAGATTTTTTTTTTTTTTTTTTTTTTTATAATTTAGAAATGTTAAATAAGATATTTAACTATAAGAACGGGATTATAAGAAGATTAAATTTGAGAGATGCTATTTGTACTAATGCACATATTACACAGTAAATAAATAAATATATTTAAGACAAACTTTAATTTTTTTAGTAATAATTTTTTGAAACTTAAGTAGATCTTATAAACGCTTTTCTTTTTATTGGTTTTTTACTTCCTTATACAAAGTATAAGGAAGTACAGTAATCCCGATTTGCAAATATGTCAAGTACAAAATGACAATTTTAAGATTATAATTATCTATGTATTAATCACGTTGATTGTGAAAAACTTTAATATTGAAAATAGTCTCTTTAGAAGGGGTAGGAGTGTTCAGTGTTGGGGGATTAAGTTATCTCCTTATATTATTAAAATCTGTACACGTGTGTGTTTTTGTCTGTGTGTGTGTCTGTGAAAAACGGCTTGAAACGGATAAGGCTCCGCCGCTAATGGTCGCACAGACTTCGAACAGGTACCGTCGGACAGAAAATTTATCGCAGATGTACAATATGTAATTTGCTAAACAATGCGGCCCTAATTAGTGGAGATATTAATTAAAATGTCGACCATTGTCTAACGAAAAAACGATTCAAAATGGCACGCGATCATCATTTTCGCCCGGGAACGCTCACCTTGAAAGAAAAAGGAAAGAGGGAAAATTTCGTGGGTTTTTGAAAAGCGATCGCTTCCGATCTGTTGGAAATATCGAAAATACACCTGTACGACCGGAAAGAGCATTTATTACCGATTCTTACGGTACGATTTTTTAAATTTTTAAAAAGGGTCGAAAATTTCGTTTTTTCGCAGTCGTCTTTTTCGAAACGCCCTGTACGACAGGGTAACAATTCCATTTCTTAACAACTGGTATATAAAGAAAGGCCATTTTAATCCTCTTTTGAACCATATAAACATTTTTACAAAATACGGATTACCGATCCATATTTTTAGATTTTACGAAACATCGATTTTTTCGCAAAATATTTTATAACTCAAAAGCGTTTAGAGATAAATCATTTCTTTTTTTTTTTTTGTATATACATCTCGCTTTCATAATTTAACTCCCAAAAGATTGAGAGAAAATTTAAAAAACTGAATGAGTTATAAATTTTTTAATTTCACGCTTGAAACCCATTGAAATATAATACGCGACCTTCCTTCGATGAGATTCTATTACGTGTTCATTGCCGCGTTTCGTTACTATGGGAACCAGTTCAAGGAAGAGAGATTTCTGCTTTCTCTCTCGACGGAAGCAAAGGAAAAAAAAAAAAAAAAAAAGCAGCGATAAATGAGGTCACGTGCTTTGTTTCTGCTATTAAAAATTGCAATATTCTAATACGCGTATCTCAGCTACTAATTAAAATAATTTCATAAGTAATACATCATTGGAAAGCTTTTTTGAATTGGAATCGAACAGTGGAATACAGAAATTTGTACCGCCAGATGGCGCTGTAATATTTTCAAATTTCAATATTTCAATTTCTAATTATGATTAAATTATTTTTAATACATCATTCGAAAGATATTTTAAAGTTCTTTTAAATTATCGAAAATTTTCACCAGATTTACACGTTTTGAGGTGTCCTGATTCAATTTTCTTTTATGGCGCTGTAATATGTTCAAATTTCAATATTTCAATTTCTAATTATGATTAAATTATTTTTAATTCATGATTCGAAAGATATTTTAAAGTTCTTTTATATTATTCAAAGTTTTCAACAGATTTACACGTTTTGAGGTCTCCTGAATTCGTTTTCTTTTGTATCTCAGCTACTAATTAAAATAATTTCATAAGTAATACATCATTGGAAAGCTTTTTTGAATTGGAATCGAACAGTGGAATACAGAAATTTGTACCGCCAGATGGCGCTGTAATATTTTCAAATTTCAATATTTCAATTTTTTATTATGATTAAATTATTTTTAATGCATCATTCGAAAGACATTTTAAAGTTCTTTTAAATTATTGAAAGTTTTCACCAGATTTACACGTTTTGAGGTATCCTGAATCAAATTTCTTTTATGGCGCTGTAATATTTTCAAATTTCAATATTTCAATTTCTAATTTGGTTTAATTATTTTTAATACATCATTCGAAAGATATTTTAAAGTTCTTTTATATCATTCAAAGATTTCAACAGATTTACACGTTTTGAGGTCTCCTGAATTCGTTTTCTTTTGTATCTCAGCTACTAATTAAAATAATTTCATAAGTAATACATCATTGGAAAGCTTTATTGAATTGGAATCGAACAGTGGAATACAGAAATTTGTACCGCCAGATGGCGCTGTAATATTTTCAAATTTCAATTTCTAATTATGATTAAATTATTTTTAATGCTTCATTCGAAAGATATTTTAAAGTTATTTTAAATTATCGAAGGTTATCACCTGATTTACACGTTTTGAGATGTCCTGAATTAGTTTTCTTTTATGGCGCTGTAATATGCGCAGAGCGCACGGGGCTGCGCTGCCGAAGGCAGTGGGGACCCGGCCCGACTTTTTACCCAATCAGAAATGATTTTTTTTTTAATTTCTTTTCTTAATACAAAATCATTTGTTCTATGTAATAAATCTTTAACAGATAAGTATACAGTGTAACATAAAAATATCGCTGTTAGTGTATAAGCACTTCAAAGTAGCAAATTGTTATTTTTGATTTACATTTTTATTTCCTCTTAAAAAAATATTCAAAATTTCCCCAGTCAGTTTAAATTTCCCCCGAACCTTGTTTGGGCGTTCGGACATATTCTAAACCCCTAGATTTAAGTACCAAAAATCAGAGTATTTGACATGTTCTCCATGAACATCAATAACAAATATAAAATAAATGATGATTGTAAATGTACACAGCAAACAATAGATGATGAATAATGATATAAAATGGATTAAAAATGATGATGATGTATAAAAAAAATAACACATATAAAATATGATTGATCAAAAATAAGAATAGAAAAAATATGTTATTTCAGCAATCAGTTTTGATACAGAAGACTTCGTCTGCTGTTTGTTTATCACCTATCATGTGACCTCTGACATCAGGTGGGAAGAGCCCACTATAGTTTATTCAACGAAAGAAGAGAACGAAACTAAATAAAAGGGTTGCACAAAAATAGCCAAGAAGGTTCACTTCAGCCGAAATCCCCAATTTGGAGAATTTAATTTTTTTTTCACACTTTCTGTTTGGCACTCCTGGCAGAATGCCAGGTTTTTCACCGCAAGTTTATTTAACGAAAGAAGAGAACGAAACTAAATAAAAGGGTTGCACAAAAATAGCCAAGAAGGTTCACTTTCAGCCGAAATCCCCAATTTGGAGAATTTAATTTTTTTTTCACACTTTCTGTTTGGCACTCCTGGCAGAATGCCAGGTTTTTCACTGCAGCCAAACCGCACGTGCGTTTATTTAGTTTCGTTCTCTCGATAGAATGAATGGACTATAGATTATTTCACAAATTTTTGCGTTTTACTAACATGACGATTACTGATGCAAGCAACTGATAACTACCGGCAAAATCAATTTTTTGATTGGTGAACACTGGTGCATTTCTATTTTCTATAGGTTCAATTTTTACTTCTTTTTTTTTATATATATAAAATTGACTTAATGTATTGAGAGATTGAAAGTGTCTATTGAAAACTAGAAGGATCAGTGTATAAAATAGACGGCAGTGTAATAATGACACATGAATACTATGCCAGAAAAAAAAAAAAAAAAAATGAAAATAAGGCTTTAGTGATGAGCACTGGTGTTGTTACCTTAGTCTAAATATACAAAAAGCACAAAAAAAAAATAAATAAATAAACCTTATTTTTGAAAAAACCTTAACAGATATAAAAATCTGTACTAAATGGCATTTAACTTATTATGACAATGACAGGACTTTTTTCAAATCTATTCTTCCACTTATATACATAAAAGCATGTTTTATTGGTTGCCTAAAACTAAAATCAATCAATCTCATATTAAAATAATAAACCACTTGTAGTTAACCCGTTAACACCTAAATTAATTTTGCAAAATATTACATTAATATGGACAACTGACAGTAAAATATATTAACTTAAATAATTCTTCTGATAGTTTTAAGTTTTAAATGCAAAGACATTTTATTGATGTTTAGTGTTCTAGCAAGAAAACTTTGAGATAACAGTTTAATTTCCTATTATATGTTGACAAAGATCTCGAAAGTAAAGTATAATAATATATATTATAATTCAACTTGATTTAAGTTAGTATACCTGCGCAAAAAACAAATATATGTGTGACGAATGCCAAATCAAAAAATGACTATTCAAATTGTGAAATAATAATTAATAGTAGGTAGGCACATAAAACTTTCAGGGATCATTTAGAGTGACGCTATAAACTGTCACTAAAAAGCAGAAATCATTCCAAGAAACCACAAAAAATATACGTGCCATTTTATTAGCTGTCCACTGGGCGCTAACAGGTTAAATAGCATACTTGTTTTTTCTAGCATGGAAGTAGTTTAGGTAAGGTATATAAAAATTATATAAAATACTTATGTGAAAGAAAGTAAATTACATCTGAAAAAGCTTAGTTTTTTACTCAACTATTTTCAAAGTGACAAAAACGCTAAATGTGTGTGTGTGTGTTTTTTTTATTTTTTTTTTAGGAGTAGTATAAGCATAATTTTCAAAAATTACATATTCTAATATCCTATTCCATTTAAATTCCTCGATAAGGGGCCTCTTTCCGAATTTTAGCCGAGAGTCCCCAAAAGAGCCAGTCCGGAACTGCTAAAATACAATCGGGTGCAGAAGCGTTTGTTTACATATTCTCCTTTATAAAAACAGTAACTAAAGTAACGAATCGTAGAGTTTAGCCAAGCTATATACAAATAATAAATGTATATGTAATTAAACAAGTGGGGAAAAAAACTCGATTTTCAACACATTAAGAAATAATTCAGATCAAAGTAAGATAAAAAATTAAGGCTTTCACAGACAATTTAAACAGCGTATAAATAAAATACAATAAAAAACATTTACACATTAGCAAATTTTAGAAAAATAATTATGAAATATACTTCGATTGTATGAAATTTGTAATAAAAAGCATTTTTTTTTTTTTTTACATTTTGATGATCGAAGTGGAGTCCATGAACAAAGCTTACATTAAAGGTAAACAATACACACAACAGCCAATGAATATAAGCCAAATACATTAAAAAAGAAGATTAACATGCGAATTTAATGGATTTGTGAAAACTCATCATTTACGCATAAAGCGAGGTGAATCAGAATGTGAAATTTCGTCAATACAAAACAGTTAAAACAACAAAATAATTACTTACTTGGGCGCCATTTGCAACCATCTTATCCAATTTCTTCGCTATTTTAAACACTTCTTCTTCACAACCCATTTCAAACAAACAACTGTATTTATTTACTTAAAAGCAGTTTAAAATTAATTTGTATATTATATACAGAGAAGATTTACGAAAATTACACTAATACACATGCGGTAAACCGAAAGAAGATAGAAAAACATACATAAAAATAACAAACTTCCTCAACAGTCAAATCAAATGTTTACAATCACAGCGCCCTCTCTTATTTCAAAATAATAATCAACAATTATTTTTTTTATTATTATTATTTTTATCGATAAAAATAAAAATAAAAATGTTTTCTTCATAAGCAAATGAAAAATTATAGAAGCATAATTTAGTTCTACTCCGTGTTTAGTTCATAAGGAAATTACACAAATTACAGATATAAATCGATTTGAAAACGGGGAGGTTGAGTGGGTTTTACCTTGCTTAAGAGCTCGATGTGTTACATTTTGTCACCATTTCAGAGTAGAGGGAGCTAAATTAGACACTGTAAGCTAAATTATGAATTAATTTAATGGGAGCAGGATTAACTGCTGTACTAAATAAAAGAAAATGCCAAAACACATTACAGTCTATAAAAAAGGGGCGGAATAGGCTGGGATTGCCGTGCCTCGCTTCAAGACTAACGTAAGCGTAAATCCTGTATTAAGATGTTAATTTTGTCTGATAGGACAAAATTAAGTCCTATAAGGAAAGCGCAGCTGACGCCACGCTCAGGGCAAAACACTCTCAGTGTTAAGACTATATGACTAGTAAGACTAGCCTTAACTCAGGGCAAAACATTGGTATTTCCACCAATACAGATTAACCTTTTGCCACTCGTGAGTGGGAAAGATTGATTAAAGGAGCGTTTGTTTGTAAAGATGCCCTTTCCTTATTGCAGTGTCTCACTGACCACCTTAGAGCTATTTTAACTCTTTGTATCCCACCGGGACTTTAAAGTCCTATAAAAAAAATTCCCTAATATAGCCGAAATTTACTACAGGACTTCATTGGAACTTCACAGTCCCTATAGTTTAAGCCATCGAGAAGCAAAAAACACAGCAAAAAACCTTAAATAGCGTTGAAACGGTTCCTCTAGCATGAAAATCAGCGGCGCTAGCAGGCTAACAAAAAAAGAAAAAATAGGACTGTTACGTGCCTACCAGAGCACCACTTTCACTTTTTTAATGACGTCACATTTCACACCGAGTCTTTGGTTCAGACCACAGATAATCATACAGTTAGGACAGTGAAGCTAAACCGCGAACCGGAAATATAGTAGCACCACTAGTGTCAACAGAGGGGAACTACATGTGTTAAGTCTACATGAATAGCATCTTTGATCGAAAATTGTTTTCCTATTTCACGAGTAGTTAGTATGGGAAGTTTTCTTTTTCTTAACTTTCTATTGTTTTTGAATTCACAAAATTATCCTCAAATCATTCACAGCTATTCTTCTAAGAAATAAAAATTAATTTTTATAATGTTTAAAAATTGTCAAACATATTTATATTCAAGTACAAATTAAAATTACAAACTGTAATTCTGAAATAGCAGTATTAAATCATTAAATATTTAACGTTGCTTGGTTTAAATAATACAAAATGCTTTAAAATGAAAAAATGTTTTTATTTTATGTATGTTTTCAAAGTTTATTTTCTTAATATTTAGCACTTGCTTCTTAAAATAAATTGCTTTTGACAATCAAGTTTGTAAACAATAATAAAGTTGCCAAACGAAAACGCATGTGCAGTTTTCTTTCCTTCACTTTTTCTACTACTTTTAACTTCACAAAATCATAACATTCACAGCTATTTTCTAAGAAATAAAACTAATTTTTATTATGTTTGAAAATAAATTTTGCCAAACACATACGTGTTCAAGTGTACAAATTAATAAATATGACAAACTGTAATGCTGAAATAACAGTATGTTATGAAATCTTAAATATTTAACATTGCTTGATTTAAATAATACAAAGTGCTTTAAAATGAAAAAAAAATATTTCTGGTTTATCTATATTTTCGAAATTTATTTGCTTAATATTTAGTACTTGCTTCTTAAAATAAATTGCTTTCGACAATCAAGTTCGTAAACAATAACAAAGTTGCCAAACGTAAACATCAATACAATGGTTAGTTGGTTGGATGTTGAGTTTAACGTTGCACTAATATTACGATATGAACATAGATACAATAAAAATAAGACGAGCGATTGCGTAAGCTGGAGAGCTTGAGAAACTTATAGCCGTTGACAATAGGGTCGTTGCAGTCAAATTTTGGTTACCGAAGAATATGCGGGAGTGTCCTATCTGTATAATAATCTGTAAGTTAAGCTATAATTTAAGCTAAATTTAATATGAGATGTTTCTCATGCAGCAAAGAAATATAATAAAAAATTTCAAACTATTTTTCCCAAAATAAGGTAATTTGAGAAATAAAGGGTTAAGTAAATTAACTGTTTGAAATATTTTTTATTTTATTTTTTAATGTTTATGGGGTACATACAAATGAAACACTTCCGTATAAAAAGCCGTCTGCAGTCGTTTGCAAGCGTTCCAAATGTATGACTATAGTTGGCAGCAAAAGTATCCGAGCATTAGCAAAAATTCCTATGTACAAAAAAGCACACTTAGCACTGTTTTATTAAATAAATCCTTGTCGAATCGTGTTCTTAGACTGACTATAAACAGGATTCGACAAAGATTTATTTAACAAAACTGCATTCAGTGTACTTTTTTTATATAGGAATTTTTACTAGTGCTCGGATACTTTTGCTGCCCACTGTATTTGCAAAAAACTTGCAGAATTTACGTCATCGAAGTTGCAAGCGTTTCGTTTGTATGTAACCCTAAAATTTGTATTATTACAATAAGAATTTCTTCCAAAATTTTTATATTTTTATTTATTGAAAAGTTATGATTTTTAATGGCATCAGTGGTTATTTTAAACATAAATAAACACCTCTCAGTTGCATTGTTAGGTAAATTAATTCCTACTCTGCTATTACTCCTATTTAAAAGAAATATTTATATATATATTACCTTTGAAATTAATTTATGACTATGTATAAGATTTATTGTTTTATGGAGGAAAATTTGGGGAATGAAAGGGTAAAGTTCAATTGTATTTTTCCACGGGCAATCACAACACAACTCGTTCTGCGTCTCCCGTTGGATGGCTCGTTTCTGCCCCTGGGGACATAAAGAGTCGGTAACGAAAGTCTCCGAACACTATCAAAAATTCCTATGTAAAAAAAAGTATACTTAATACAGTTTTGTTAAATAAATCCTTGTCGAATCCTGTTTTTAGGCTGACTAAGAACAGGATTCAACAAGAATTTATTTATCAAAACTGTATTAAGTATACTTTTTTTACATAGGAATTTTTGCTAGTGTTCGGAGACTTTTGTTACCGTCTATTCATTAGTGTTGCAAAGGCTGGAAAAAACCCGTTTCTTCCCCGGGAATAAACCGGGTTTTTTGGGAAGGAAATGTTGAAAATTTCTGGGAGTTTTGAAATAATTTGATGCATGGACACATTTTTTTCCTTTCTATTATTTTTAATGACTTTCTATTTAGCATTTTTAACTGTAACTATGAAGAACAACTGAACTTTTCTTCCTTTTGCAGATCCAAAGTCAGTTATTTTTATTATTTCATTAATAGACATTAAATTAGAAAGACTATTTCTAATAAATTTCAGAATAAAATATTTCTTCAATGTTAATAAAATTATATATTCATAAGGTAAATAATTTAAGCATACTCAAATAATAGATAGCAATAAAATATAAATATACATATTTAATTTAAAAACACAAAGGAAAATATTTTTTAAGCGCAGAAATGAAGATTCATCATTGTTTATTTTTAATTTTGTTGAATACTGATGTAACCGTCGTTTGTCTTAAATTTTTATTATTTATTATTTTTTAAATTTTTGTTTACATTAAAAATTTAATTGCAGATTAAAGAGAATTGACTGTACTTGTTTGTGAAACATTTAAAATGAATATTTATTGAAAAAAACCTAAAAAAAAAAAAAAAAAGAATCACTCAAAATCATTGCAGTTAAAATGATAATTTTAGTTATCTTTTAAAGACCTTTCTGATGAAGCAATATTACTTAAACAATATTTTTAAGTTTAAAACAGAACATACATAATTTAAATTTATTTGCTTTGTTAGAAAAAAAAAAAAATAAATAAATAAATAAAAAGACCAATTTTTTAAAAATTTGTCAGTTTGTTTCTCTTTTGGAAAAATATTAAAAAGTTGCAATGAACAGAAGCAGTATTGCCTGAAATTAGAATTGCTCCTGCATTTAAAACTAGTTTATGCAATACTCATTGACATTTTAAATATTATGAATATGTATGTTCAATGCGTTAGCCCTAACTTCCACTTTGAAAGTGACTGGTTTTGTTTACTTTAAAATTCCCAATATTCCCCAAAGTTCCGGGTTTATTCCCCAAAATTCCCGGGTTTATTCCCATCTTTCAAAAACTGTGGGTTTTTTGCAACACTACTATTCATTGAATTTTTGGATCTTATTTTCTCTATACTCATTAGCTTGCTGTAAACATAAGAACCAGAAAAACTGGTTTTTGCGTGCATATGCAAAAACAAATAATGGAGGTTTGCAACCGTAGGTGGAGAGCCGATAGTGAGAGGATGGATGTATGGTTGGGTTTTACGTCGCACTAGTGCTGCGCAGATTCCGATTATAAGAGAGACGTCAACAACGAATCAGCCTCTGATTCGTAGAACAATATTTTTTGGCTATAATTTAGGTTATAGGATATTATTAATGAATTTAAAGCTTTGCGCCCTAAATTATAGCTAAAATAAAGATTTGCCAAAAAAATGCTATACATAAATTTATTGTTGTTAATATTCAAATAAGAAATATTCGTGTTTTTCTACCAAACCACAGTTTGGGCAAAAGAAAAAAAAAAAAAAAGCTACGCACACACGTCTTAGCGTAAATTTAGTAATTTGACGTCTCCCTACATCAAGGTACTCTAGCAAGCAGCAATGCACGGATTAAAATACAGTCAGTAACAAAAGTCTCCGAACACTAGCGAAAATTCCTATTTAAAAAAAGTACACTTAATACAGTTTTGTTCAATAAATCCTTGTCGAATCCTGTTTTTAGACTAAGAACAGGATTCGAGAAGGATTTATTTAACAAAACTGTATTAAGTGTACTTTTTTTTACATAGGAATTTTTGCTAGTGTTCGGAGACTTTTGTTACCGACTGTAATTTATAATTTCAGTGGCAAATCCCCCCCCCCCCCCTAAATTTTTCTCTTGCTACATATGTTTATATTTCAGAATTTTTCACTTCTGTAACTTCCTAGAAAGCATTTAACCATTAAAATAAGGCCTTGGTTAGAGAACCGGCAGCCAGGTAAGTATTATAAACCCAGCAGTCTTCTGCGCTTGCGCATTAGAACTTCCGGGTATGGCATACTTGATCTGTAGCTGAAGTGCCGGGTGAAACAGCTGGTGCTGCCCTCTTTCGAAATGATTTGAAACCACAGATTTTCTGAACATCTTTGGAGAAAAAACGCAAATTTGAAAAATGAAATTTCTTATACTGTGCTGATTAAATTAAAATTTAGATTAATTTTCTTTAAATAATTTAGTTTTTAAAAATCCTAATATAATGTATAATAGAAACTATTTTGGTGAAACCATGCAAAGTTGAAAATTAAAATTTTTGTACTATACTGATTGAATTTTTATTAATATATTTAGTTTTAAAAAATTCAAATATAATATATTAGAATATCATCGGAGAGATCATGCAAAGTTGTACTATATCGATTCTTCTTCTTCTTATTATTATTATTTTAATATATCTAGTTTTTAAAAATCAAAACTTAATAAATTAAAATTATAGAATAATCTTTCGAGAAATCATGTAAAGTTTAAAAATTAAATTTCTTGTATTGTATTGATAAAATTAAAGTTTTAAAAAATACATTTTGTTTCTAAAAAATTCAAATTTAATAATAAATTTGTATAATATATGATAAAACTATGCAAAGCTCAAAAATTATTTATTTATTTATTTATTTACTATACTGATTAATATAAATTTTTAAAAATATATTTACTTATTAAAAATCAAAATGTAATAACATATTAAAATAATCTTTCAAGAAATCATGCAAAGTTTAAAAATTAATTTTTTTGTACCATACTGATTTAACTAAAATTTTTAAAAATATATTTAGTTCTTAATATGTATTAGAAATATCTTTGGAGAAATTTCGCAAAGTTTAAAAATTAAACTTCTTGTACTATGTTTATTACATTGAAGATTTAAAAAATATATTTAGTTTTTGAAAATCCAAATATAACAATGAATTAGAATGATCATAGGAGAAACCACGAAAATTTGAAAAAATATTATTATTTTATTTATTTATTTATTTGCACTATACATATTAAATTAAATATTTTAAAAATATATTTAATTTTAAAAAATAAGAATATAGTAATACATTAGAGTAATTTTTCAAGAAATCAAGCAAAGCTCAAAAATTAAATTTCTTTTACTATATTGATTAATTAAAAAAAAAAAAAAATGTTTAGTTTTTAAAATCCAAATATAATAATACGTTAGTAATGTGATGGTTTTTGTGTAATGTAAAATCCCCCCGCCATTTTATACATGTATATTTCAATCATATGCATTAACAATTTTCTTACATTTTTATTTTTAATTTGCATTGTGATGTAATATAAGATCTCAGAAATATCTGTAGCATTTGAGAGATTTATTTAGCTTAATTATATTAACTTATTTAACGAAAGACAACATAGCAGATAAAGCAAGGAATATAAGAGAAAATACAACTGAATAATGAAACAAATATTTAACGAGATAAATCAAGAAGGAGAGTTAAAATATAAAACGTGGTCAGTACAAATGAATGCGAATTAAAGCAGCAATATGAATTATCAAAAGCACGTATTGATAAAAGTCGTTCACTTTACCGGCAGAAGAATAATAAATCCCCCGGCAGTCATACTGCGCAAGCGTCAGAACTGCCGGGAATATAATAGACACCCGGTTGCCGGTTCTCTAACCACTGCGTTAAAATAATCCTTTCCTCTCCTATAAATGGGATTTATTGTCATAAAATTACCGAAAAGTGATAATAATAGGGGTGTCCCCCCAAAAAAAACGGTGGGTGGTAGGGCGAAATGAACGTCATATTCGGATTCAGGAGGTCATTTTATATAAGAATTTTCAAAAATGGTGTTGTCATCGATTTTCATGTAGAACAATGTTATTATATCTGATAAGCCTTTTTTCTGCTTCAGGCACTCTGCTTTGTTACTTACGTCTATGTGCGGGCGTAACGCGATGTGGTAAACTACACCTGCATAAGAAAACATGTGTCTGGCAAGGCTGTTAGGTTGGTTACTGATGTTACAATGAAAGGTTTTCAAAAAATAATTGATTTTATATTTACCGTTACAGTCGATAACAAAAGTCTCCGAACAGTAGCAAAAATTCCTATGTAAAAAAAGTACTCTTAATACAGTTTTGTAAAAAAAATCCTTGTCAAATCCTGTTCTTAGTTAGTCTAAAAGCAGGATTCGGCAAGGATTTATTCAACAAAACTGTATTACGTGTACTTTTTTCACATAGGAATTTTTGCTAGTGTTCGGAGACTTTTGTTACCAACTGTACATTGAATGCACGAGAGATGTGACATAACGTACAGTCAGCAGCAGAAGAACACGAGCACTAGCAAAAATTCCTATTTTAAAAAAGTACACTAAATACAGTTTTGTTAAATAAATCCTGTTTTTAGTCAGTCTGAGAACATGATTCGACAAGGATTTATTTAACAAAAAAGTATTAAGTGTACCTTTTTACATAGGAATTTTCGCTAGTTGTCGGATACTTTTGCTGCCGACTGTAGCATCTCCGACGTTGCTATGAAATTTCGATTTTCGCGTACGACCGTTTCATAAATGCACGGTAAATATCGGGTATCAATAAAAACATCAAATGTTTCACATCAGTGTGGTCGGAAAATGAATTTGAGTTTATTTCTATTCAAATGAAAAAAAAAAAAAAAACTTATGCAAAGAAAAATGTGTAACATTATTATATTATATTGCCTTATATATCTTTTCTATTATAATTTTATTAATTATTCCATAAACAGAATTGATGTTTATTAATTGATGAAATTCAAAGTATGACATTGATGACTTTAAAAGAACGAGACCATGGACTATTGACGAGAATCCTTACACGAGGCAGACTTGAAACATTTCCTCAAATTGCAGCGAATTTCGGTACAGGGCATCAATAAGTGTCAGTATACGAACTGTACAACGAACTATCATTGATATGGGCTCAAAATATGTGAGCTATCGGAGCCAAAGGTCCATTCGTATACCGTTGCTGATAGCATAGCATCATACAAAACTTTATGCCTCGACTAGTCCGCCTATACAGTCGGTAACAAAAGTCTCCGAACACTAGCAAAAATTCCTATGTAAAAAAGGTATACTTACTGCAGTTTTGTTAAATAAATCCTTGTCTAATCCTGCTTTTAGACTGACTAAGAACAGGATTCGACAAGGATTTATTTAACAAAACTGTAGTAAGTGTGCTTTTTTTACATAGGAATTTTCGCTAGTGTTCGGAGACTTTTGTTACCGACTGTACTTGGGGCAAAGCTAACTTGAGAACAGTATAGAAATTGTTTCATTTCACAAAAAAGGTAAACTATTGTATTTTTACTTACAGCTTTTTGTTTTCTATTTTATATCTGAAACATCACATACTTATTTTAACAAAATAATTCTACTCATGAAATGAAAATATCTTTGACGCATGATAATGAGAGCAGAACAAGATTTGGAATTTGTTTGTATTGTTAATGGAAAATCTAACTGGTTTTGAACTTTATTTGCTTTTAAATTTTTGATTCGTGTTCAAAATTAAATATATCCTAAAAATTTAACACCGCTAAAAGTTTTGCCACTAAAGACCCGGATCACAGAGTCCTAAGTCTTAATCCGGCGCTGTCATACAATATAGCTTGTTTAAAACTGTTCAAATTTAGTTATAGCTTTAACGTATTCTTACAAAATAATTCAAATCCTATTAACATATTAGACATTAAAAGGCACTGATTACAGTTTTTTCCTTTTATTTTTTCCTTTTTCTTTTTTTGCTATTCTGTGAACGTATGGAATATTTGAAACAGAAGACCCAGATCTATCGAACATTTTAAATAGGATTTTTTATTTATTTATTCATTTATTTATTTATTTATTTTTTAACACATGTGCAAAACTTTAGCCTTCTTCTCTATGAAGATTTTTAAAGTGGATTTCAAGCTTAACATACATATACTTCATGTACGTTAACAGGTTAACGCCTATTTACGTAATTGAAAAGCTTTTATTAAATTTTCCATTTACAGGAAAAATTTAACCTTTACACATATTTGCATTAAGACCTCTTGAATATGAAAAAGTAATTTTTGGATATTGGTCAGTATGTATGCGAGTGGGGAATCTTCTATCATATCTCCTAACAAAAAAAAAAAAAAAAAAAGAGGAAGAAGAAGAAGAAGAAGAAGAAGAAGAGGAAAGAACAATGTCTCTTCATAATTAAGACATGTGCAATGTAAAGATGATTTTGTCGACTGTTGGTGAAAATTGGGATAACGGAAGAGGAACCTTAAATCCGTATGTCAAACACGGCTTGAACGATTTTCTTTTAAGATACTGTAAAAAACCACATTTTAGATATCTTTTCCTATGTAATAGTTGCTTAATGACAAATGTCATGAATAAACAGGTCAATTTTAGGTTTCGCAAATGGGTTTCTCAGAAAACGGTTCTATGGATTTTCTTCAAACTCACTCTAATAACTCCACTTTAGATATCCTTTTTATGTCGTAATTGATTTCTGCTGAATAGACGAGTTTGCCAAGTTTGTGTGAAAATTGGAAGTGGGACAGAAAATCGGTATCTGAAAAACTGCTCAAACGATTTTCTTCAAACGTGTCCTATAAATCCCTTTTTAAATGTCCGTTAGCAAATATTCATGGTTATTTTCGGAAAAGGAATTAACATTCTGATTAGACACGTCAGTTTTAGACCTCGGAAATGAGTGTTTAAATAACACCAGATCTACCGATTTTCTTTAAACTCGCTGTATAAACTCTCTTTTATATGTATTTACGACGTAAAATCGGTGTTCCGACAGTTTTCAAACCACTGTCTACAGCCTTCGAACTCTAAATACAGCTATCGAAGACTTACATTGTGATCCTCCAAAAATTCATATAAATGTTAATTTTAAACTTTTTAATTGTAATTATTACAATTACTTTTATTATTTAATAATTATTTATCGTATTTTCATTATACAGTTAGAATGGAATTTTTATTTAATATCTTTTGCACTAATTATCCGATTGAACTTAAAAGTACGTCGTAAGTTGAATTTTTTCCTGGTTAATAGGTGCACCAATTTTCGTAGCAATGTAGTATTAGTTTGTTACTACAGGAAAATTGTTTGGTTAATCCCACTCTCCTCAGAATCAGTTGCATGTATAGTAGTGAATATTGGAAGTCGTGTGTTTGTTACCTACAAGAATTTTTTAAGGTATAATATTAGATTAATAAATAATTATTAAATAATAAAAGAAATTGAATAATTACAATTAAAAGTTTAAAATTAGCATTTATATGACTTTTTTTGGAAGATCACAATGTATTTCTTCGATAGCTATATTTGGCCATTGAAGACTGCAGACAGTGGTTTGAAATCTGTCGGTACACATATTTTAAACCACTATTTGACGGTCCTATCCTATTTACACACTAGGGCTACAATTATAATTAAAATATAATATAATTATATATATAATTATATTATAATATAATTATATATATTTTTTTATAATTATACTCGGTCTTAATGGATACAAAACTTTAAATAAACACTATAAAATGCAATAATCTCGCAACAGTTGTTTCTGGTCGAAAGAAAACAACAAAGTAAACACGAGTAAATTAAATATATTAAAAAACCTTTACTACCTTCGTTGTTTGCCGTTAAATCTTTCCATCGGGATCCCGATTCTCGTAAGACGGCTTCTCTGTGAGTGATTTGGACTATTCTGCTGGTTTCTGCCTTTTCAAAATGTGGCGCCACCTCCTGTCTGGAGCTACTGCGCTGCTGTCATTACATGCGTTTTTATTGGTGGTTATTTCGACTGATTTGCGGAACATGGCGTAGTTGTATTCTTGTGGTTTGTTCAAAAGCACTAAAATAGCTAATTATGAAGAATACAACTACGCCATGTTCCGCGAATCAATCGAAATAACCACCAATAAAAACGCTTGTAATGACAGCAGCGCAGTAGCTCCAGACAGGAGGTGGTGCCACATTTTGAAAAGGCAGAAACCAGCAGAATAGTCCAAATCACTCACAGAGAAGCCGTCTGACGAGAATCGGGATCCCGATGGAAAGATTTAACAGCAAACAACGAAGGTAGTAAAGGTGTTTTAATATATTTAATTTAGTAATTTCACTTCGTTTCTTTAATTAATATAATTTAATGTAAACACGAGTGTTGCAATCAAAGCGGCAACGCACAACAGAATTTTAAGTGAAGAGCAAAAATATATAAAGACGAATGTATATATAAATACCGGTGTGAGCAGATTTATCAGATCAAAGAAGAAAATAAATAAATAAATAAGATAAAAAAAAAAAATACATCAAAATCTAAAAAATATCAAAATGAAACGATCATCGAACAAGAACGGAGTGGAGGAAATATCATTAACAAGATTTTTGGAATTTTTAAATATGTAAAAAGCTTCATGGATATCCAAATAGGGAGATGAGACAGGAGAAGAAATTATATTAGTTTTAGAAAATCTAAACGATGACTATGAGCCTAGCAGCGGGAAGCAGTAAAAGATTTGGAAATGTCTTCCTAACAAACATTCCGACGGTGCTCATTTATTCTACATTCTAAACTGCTCCTAGCTTGACTAATATAAACAAAATTGCACGACGAACACGGGATTAAATAAATACCAGATCGGTTTTCAGTAGGAATGGGATCTTTAAGGGAAGATAATTTAATTTTGTTGACGAGTTTGTAAATGAATTTAAAACCAAACGGTGAAAGAATTTTAGAAATTTTAGAAAAAATTGATGAATAAAAAGGTAAAACAACTGGGATGAGACTGTAATCGTTCAATTTGGGAGCAGAACGTTTAGGATTCTTGAATTTATGTAGAGCTTTATCGATAATAGAATACAATAGAACCTAACAGAGGGATTATAGCCTCGAAAAAGAATAAGAGATTTTAAATAATTATTTTCTTTCGAAAGACTAGACGTATCAGAACAAATGTGTATGGCACAAATAACATAAATATAAAAAGCAGACAATTTCTGTTGAGGGTTGTGGTTAGAGAGAGCATTCGGCGAAAAAGAGACAGAGAATGGTTTTCTAAAAACAGTGGTTGAGAACCTATCCTTGTCTTTAGACACAAAAACGTCCAAGAAAAGGCAAAGAGTAAACCTTTTCAATCTCGAAAGTGAATTGAATGCATGGATCAATCGAATTAACCAAGGAAAGTAAACTGAAAAAATCGACATCAGAGGGAACAAGAAAGAAAGTGTCGTCAACCTACCTAAACCAATGAGGAAATTTATATATATCGAAGAGTTTTTCTTCAAAATAGTGCATATAAGTGTCGCAAAGCAAAGGAGAGAGAGGACTGACTGTCCATTGCCATACCCTCATTTTGTGAATAATAAGTACCATTAAAGATGAAGGTAGTTTGCCTGATACATAAATGAACTGAATTCACAAGCTTCTCAATTTCAATAAAATAATGGAATTTACGTAATCTCGTCACTAAACAAACCAGAGCACCTTGAATAGGAACGCTAGTAAAAATTGATTTAACATCCAAAAGAAATCGTAGTATAGTTAGAGGGAGAGATACATTTAAGTTGATCCACAAAGTCATACGAGTCTTTTAGTGTATAAAGATTGATAATAATTATGTGAGAAAGAGATATTGGAAGAAAACGATTAATATTATAAGAAACCGTACCAATATTAGACACAATAGGTCGGAAGTAGAGAGTGGCCTTATGAACTTTCGGAAGAGCATAGAAACGAGCACAGTTAGCAATGAGAAGAATTACCATGCGTTTAGTATGATCATTAAGAATAACAGAATTTTTTAACGAGGTAATTAACTTGCTCAAGACGATCATTAGACGGATCTTTCTTAAGTTTCGATCTGATTCGATAAGTTATGTCTGCTTTCTGTACTTACGTTTTTCGTGCCATACACATTTCTTCTGATCCGTCTAGTCTTTCGAAAGAAATTATTTAAAATATCTTGCTCTTTTTCGAGGCTATAATCCCTCTATAATCGATAAAGCTGATATCCATGAAGTTTTTTACTTGTTTAAAATTCGAAAAATCTTGTTAATGATATTTCTTCCACTCCGTTCTTGCCTGATGCTTGGAAATTTCTCACATAACTTCAATCTTCGTTTTTAATTTTGATATTTTTTAAATTTTTTGACTTTGTTGTATTTTTTTTTTTAAATCTTATTTATTTATTTATTTTCTTCTTTGATATGATAGATCTGATCACACTAGTATTTATATTTACATTCGTCTTTATATATATTTTTCTCTTCCAGTGAAAACGGTCTTGTGCGTTGCCGCGTTGATCGCAGCATTCGTGCTTACTTTGTTCACCTGATGAAGGGTCGTGTTCTCTTTCTACCCGATTGTTGTGAGTTCATTGCATTTTATGGTCTTTATTCAAAGTTTTGTACTTATTACTTTAAAACGCAACACTGCAAAGCAAATAAGGATTCTTAAAGTAAGACAAAAAAAAAAAAAAAAAAAAAAAAGTCTAAAAATACATTTCAGGTACGTACAGTCGGTAACAAAAGTCTCCGAACACTAGCAAAAATTCCTATGTAAAAAAAGTACACTTGAACATGATTCGATAAGGATTTATTTAACAAAACCGTATGAAGTGTACTTTTTTTACATAGGAAATTTGCTAGTGTTCGGACGCTTTTGTTACAGACTGTAATTGTCTTAATATGAAGCTCAGACATAATAGATATCTTAATTTAAGACACTTTTGTGTCTTAATAAACTGTTGGTGCAAATGAACTGATATAAAGTGTCTTAAAAAAGGAATATGTCTTAAAATAAGACATTTAAAATGTCTTAAAATAAATCATTTCCCATTTCATCGTTGACTACTAGTAGTGGCGCCATCTGTCAATGGAAACCAAAATGATCTTCGTCGTGTCGTTTTTTCATATCAAGATACATTTTTAATACAATAACAATTTCTTTTAAGAATTTTTTAACTTAGCATCGAAAAGAAAATATATATATATATATATAATACAAATATCAAAAATTTAAATATCTTTTTTTTAAACACACACACAAACAATATATATATATATATATATATATATATATATATATATACATACACATATATATATATATATATAAATAAAATTTTTCAGTAAGTGTTTCTATTTATGAGATTTTCTGAAAATCATGTCAAGTGAGATAAGCTAGTCACTCTCATTTTACTCCTAGTTTGAGACCTTTTCAGTTCCATTAAGTGAAATAATTTAAATATGTCAAATTTCGTATGTCAAATTCAATAAATAACAGATGAAAATACTTATTTTTTTATTACTTATTTAATTAAATACGCTATCTACATTTTTGTTGAAATAAAGCTTAAAATAATGAAATAAATTACAAAAGTCGCGTTATTTTAAAACGCTTATTTGTGAAATTTAAATAAGCTTATTAGAAAAATTTTAGATTTAGCATAACAAATATGCATAAATAGTAAATGATGTTATCTTATTTGCGTGCAATTATGTTTGTATTACTTGATAAAAAACATTTTTAGGATGAAAAATAATTTGGTTAAAAAAATAAAAAAATAAATATGTAAATAAACATATTACATTTTTTAAAGCTCGCTCATCTAATTAAACGAAAGCAACAACAACAACAACATTAAAATGAACTTGCAGCGAAGAACAACTTATAGCTAAGAAAGCGAATTTCTAACTAATCTTACACAATTTATAAATAGCTGCTTCTTTTTTTTTTCTTTTTTAATCTCTTTCGATTTAAATCTCTTTTCATTAACATTTTTACCTGTACCTGAATGTAAAACAAAATTTTTCTGATTTTTTTTTTTTTTTTTTTTTTCCATATCCATATGTATTTTATTTTCTTTCAAATAACAGTTTATAAAAAGAAATCGTTTTGATATATTTGTTTATATTTTATAAAATTTTAAACCTCTACACATAAAATTTAATAGAATTAATACATATTGAGCTTTAGATTTAATCTCGATAGTTTTAAGAAAAAATAATACAAATTTTATTATAAAACCACAATTCATTTCGCGAATATTACTGTGTATATTACAAAAAAATTCTGTGTGACGTCGTGGCGTGATCGGTAGGAGCGTTCGTCTGCGGTATCGAAGATAGTAAGTTCAATTCTAGGGGCTGGTAGTGGTTTTATTTTATTTTATTTTATTAATGCTCTCGAATATTCTAAAATATATTTTAAACATAAAAGCAGAATAACAGGCCACCTTTATTTATTTATTCATTAAAAAGCCTTAAAAAAGGCAGATTTTTTAAGCCTAACATGGCTGTGTTCGGTGTTTTAAGACATTTGTCATATCTTAATTTCAGATGCTGAAAGTTGACTTTTAAAGTAAGACTTTTTTTTTTTCGCTTAAAAAAGACCATCCGTTAAGGCATTTTTTAAACTGAATTTAAGACGTTTTCGTTTACAGTGAAGTTCTTTGGTGCTTTCTTATTATACCGAGTCTTACCATTTAAAGTGGATTCCGAACCTCTAGGAACATACATGCTTCAACTGTTTCAAGGTTTTCCATAAAATTAAATGAATTTTAATTATAATTTTGTGAATTACTGAGTTACATAAATTTTTTTCGCTCAGAGATTTAAAATATATGCATATATAATATATATGACTTTTTATAATTATATTAACAGACCTTGCCTGCTTCGCTGATCACTCTGTTTAAATTATTTTATTTTATTTATTCAATTTTTAAACTGAGTAATTGAAATTTTTATGTCGAAAAAAAAAAAAAAGAAGGAACGCGCATTTTTTTTTAAGCATCATTTGTTATTTCTTTTTAAAAATTTTAAGTTAAAATGGGATTTTTATTTAATATCGTTTGAACCAATTATACGACTAAGCCAAAAAATATGGATTTAGTTGGATTTCGTCCTGGTTAATAAATGTAGCAATTTTCGTAGCGATCAGTCGAACCGCGTACTTTATATAGCGAATTAAATCCTGCCATAACATAACATCTATTTATCAAAATAAAATTGAGATCCAATTTTTCTTCCTTCTTTCTTTCCTTTCTTTCTTTTCTTTTCTTTTTTTTTTTGAGTGGTAGTACCTGGCATTATTCGGAAGGCCTCATGGTTAATATTATACAGCATTCATTATTAAGAGGGTCCTACTCGTTGTAAGATCATTTGCAACTAAATAATTTATAAACCAAATTTTAAGAAGTTCATAATGTTTTTATTACGATTGTCATATTTTACATTTTCATGCTTAAACGTAAATTTAAGAAAAATAAAATGAGATCAAAAAATCAATTCAATTTTTGGGAAAATGTTCATGATTCACTTGGCTGATCCTCTTGATTCTCTTTGTTCTTTTGAAGAATTGTGAAAACTGATGCTGGAAATGAAGGCACAAAATTATGCCAAGCAGATTGAAAGATATTTGGAGAAACATCTGAAAAAAAAAAAAAAAAAAAAAAAAAAGAATTATAAAAAGATATCTTTAGATTTAAGTTTTAGAAAATGAATGAAGGAAATAATAATAGTTTATTGAAAGAAAATACTAGTTTTATTTATATATAATATAGGAGCTTTTTAAAGAGAGTAGATTTTTTAATTCGTTGATTAAGAGTCGTCTCCAGAAGCCAGAGCCAATGTTATTCCATGGAGAATTTTGCCCTATTACAACTTATTTACTAATATATATAAATTCCATTTTCACATTCAGAAACTTTACGACTATTAAAAAATTTATCGCTTTCTAAAAATTATTTAAAAAATTTTTTTATCTATTTTTTTGAGACTGTAAGATGCGAATTTCCACAATGTGAAATTTTTCATTTTTGAGCTTAAAAATGAAAACTTAAAAATAAAAAAAATCAATTTTTATAAAGCGATAAATTGTTTAATAGTTGTGAAATTTCGGAAAGTGAAAACGGAATTTAAAAATATGTATTAGTAAATGAATTAAAATGGGGCAAATTTCCCATAGAATAACAATGGCTTCGGCTTTCGGAGACGATAGGTAGAGAGTTCCCTTAATATAATAAGAAAGAAAAATAATGAGATTTGCATATGTTATAAAACACTTTCCTACTGTACTTATGTATTTCAATTTTCAGCCATCAATAATTCAATTTTGTTTAAGGTATTAAAAACATAAAACATAACTGAAAATGCAACTTGAAAAATTTCCACTTATAAATAGACATATATCTAATATTGTTATGTGTCCTGATAAACCAGCCATTAATTCTAATTATACCATATTCTTTAGGAAACACCCTTTTGTACATTTGACTAATATATGTTAAATTCGTTATTTTTTGAGCAGTATAAAGATAATAAATGCACTTTCAAGAAGTTTTTCCCACACATTATAATGCATTTAGATTTCTTTGTCGGTTCGATAGACAAAAAATCGTGCAATTTATACTTCTCTCTCTCTCTCTTTTTTAATTATAGAGAGAAAAATCCTACAAAAGTTATATTTATAGCTTTATTTTGAAAGAGAAACATCAAATAAAATGCTTTTGTGTAACCCTGTAAATAGGCTAGAACACGCCTCATACACTGAACTAAATTTTTAGACTACTAAAACAAACCTCATAACACAACTGAAAAGATCATTCTAGCAATTTAACCTTAGCTCACACAATGTATCTTATTATTTTGTGTTACTGTGTAAAACAATTATTATTGTTAATCATACTCTATTCTATAGGAAACATGATTTCGCGCATCTAAATAATACATATATGTCAATTTCGTTAATTTACATCTTATATACTGTAATCTATCCGAATTATTTTTTAAGACCCAATATAGAAATTAGTAGTGATATTTATACTAGTAGTTGTTCCAGTTAATAAGGAAAAAACTTCAAAAAGTTATATTTAAAGCTTTATATAACGGGGAAATATAAAAATAGTTGCTTTTGATGAGCCCTGTGTAGTGTTTAAAAATACGCTTGATACTACGTAGTAAAATTTAAAATAGTAAGGGATAAAAATCCTCATAACATATCATTGGGTTTCTTTTCACTATGAAAATACTCTTCGAGCCATTTCCGCTTGTAAGTCACAAAGTAGGGGAAGCCGGGGTAATAAGAGACAAAAGGGGTAATAAGAGACAAAAAATATTAATAAAATCTATACTATTAATCTAAATAACTTGAAATAAATGTCTCGTATTAATTTCATTAAATGGACTCCTCGTGATTTTTTAGGTGATTTTTGAACTTAATTTAAAATTTTTTTTTTTTTTTTAAATTTTCATTAAATCCTGGTCTCTAATAACCCCACGTGGGGTAATAAGAGACCAGGCTTGTAACTGTCCATATATAACAATGTAAAATCATGTGGGATAATAAAAGACATCTGGAAACAATTCTGAATCAGCCAATAGTTTTTAATTTTTATTATTTATATCCATCAAAAAAATATGTTTTCTCGAAAATTAACTGTCATAAATGTGTTTGTGAAATTCATTTATTTTAATATTAGGTCCTAAATAATATAATATTGCACTTAATGATAGTTCTACATAATCAACATAACCTAGGAATTAACCAAAAACATGAATATAATTTTTAAAATGGGCAGAAAATATTTTACCCATTTTCTAAAGTGTAGACAAAAAAGACGTATCTTTGAAGTGTATACAAGCGAACAAAATGTTATAAAAGGTTTTTCTAGTAATTATAAATGAACTTATTTATTATGTAATGAAGTATTAATGACTAAATACTAACTTATACACATTTTAAACATAAATTTACATAATCGTAACAACTAAATATGGTATAGCCAAATCAGTAAAACTGCTTTTTGATTTAAAGTGAAAAAAAAAATGTTCTCTTGGTAAACTTAGACTGGGCCTAACACTTGGTAAACTAGTCAGGCACAATTAACAGAAACTACAATGGGGGGTGGAGGGGCACAGTAATTAACAGTGGGGGTAATAAGAGACTCATGTCTTTTATTACCCCCACAAAAAATAAAAATGGGGTAATAAGAAACATGCCTAGAACATGTAAATAAAGAATGCTTTCAAGGTTTTAAAAAATTGTACATCAAAGTCATAGTCTTGGTCAAAAAGTTACACATTAATAAATCCCAAACATCTTACCTAAAAAAATAAAAAAATAAAGAAAAATTTAGAAAAAGTCACGAACTTTCAGGGTAAATTCAAATTGAAGGTTTTTTTTCGTCGTATAAAAAGAATTCAAAATGTGTTATAAACTTCTCAATAAGTGTATTGTACTAAAGAATACACATGATACTTAATATTACATATTTTTAAAGTTGTCTAAGTATATTTTTTGGTGGGTTTTTTGACTGCGTCTCTTATAACCCCTGTCTCTTATTACCCCGGCTTCCCCTATCTGAATATTTTGAAAAGCCTAGTAAAACAATTAATAATGCCAATCATACCATAGGAAATATGCTTATGTATGTATATAATCGATCGTTATATCTTGGGCAGCAGAAAGGTATTAAAACAGGTTTTAAAAATTCCTCTTATGGACTGCAATGTACTGAAATAATTTTGTCAGTTCCTGTACTCGTGCCACTTGTAGCATGAAACATGAAGCGTTCTTCGAAGCATTTACCCTTTCAAAGAAAGAAGGGGCAAATGCTTCTGTCAGGGCATCTGTTTTCTCTTCAAAGTCATTTCTTACCGATTATAAAATTTTGAATTACTTCATGAATCTTAAAGATGAACAAACATGAATATTTACATGAAATATATACATAAATATATACAAACATGAAATATATACATAATTACATATTTAAGTTTAAGTTTAGACTAATAATTAATATGACAATCATAAGCCATTTTAGAGTCCTCTTAGTCTCGATACCAAATCAACTCTGACTCACATAAAAAAGAAAACAAAAACGTGGCTGTTGCCAATAAATGGAAGAGAGATAAACGGTAATAAAAGTCACAAAGTTCGGAAAAGTTTCTCAGTTCAGAAAGTTGTGTTTCGTAACATCCTCCCCACCTTGAGCAGGGAAGGGCATACGATATGCTCAACCTCGATCGCTATTGTCCCCACCAAGGCACTGCACTGGTTGCATTAAGCGACCATATCGGACTTGTTGGAGTTTAGGGCATCTTACCTCTCAAAGTTCCAAAGGGACGTAACAGTTCACCATTTTTAGTTTTCAGTTTTGCTACACGAAACTGTCCATCTCTGCCTTTATACAATTTCAACACTTTAGTCATAGTCTACTGAAGACGTTTTAGATTATCATCTCGAATTAGCACTAAATCATCTTCTTTAAATGTGGCAGACTTTTTTACCAAAGCAAATTCTCGAAGTGTTCCTAAATATTCATTACGAAATCTTTGCCGAAAATCTTAACTTTTGCCCGTAGTCATATCTCTTCTTCAACTTCGTCTTATCAATCAAGTCTAAATCTGGGACTCCTATTTCACGTATGTCATTTAAGAACATTTCGGGTGTGGAGGTGTTAAACCATTTAGATCTTCCCACATGTATGTGAGAGGTCACCCATTTACTATACTTTCTGTATCACAAATCAAAGTATATAGCTCTTCATAGTCAAGCTGTGCTTTTCCAAGAACTCTCTTCAAAATAGCTTTTACAATTCTTATCAAACGTTCCCAAAAGCGCCCCCCCCCACGGAGCAGAGGGGGGGTTTGAACTTCCAGTTAATTTTTCTTACATGTGCGTAATCATCTATTTGTTTCCAATCTACAGAACTTAATTCTTTGTTAGCTGCAACTAGATTTGTTCCATTGTCACAGTATACAGTCTGTGGTCGACCTATTCCAGCTAAAATGCGTCCTAAAGTTTGAAGGAAGTTTTCAGTTAATACATATGTTGCTAATTATAAATGTACACATCGGTAAATGGCACAAATATGCAAAATTACCCAGCATTTCTGCTCATCTTTTAAAAATAAAGGATCACATAGGTCGATACTAACAATTTCGAATATACTAGCACCCCTTACTCTGTCTTTTGGAAGTGGAACACTCATAACCTCTGCTGTTTTTGAGTAGAATCTTTTGCATTGAATGCATCTTTTCAGAATTTTTTTAATTGTTTTTCTGCCCCTAATTATCCAAAATTCTTCTCATAAACTTGACATGAGAATCTGTACTCCTGCATGACCCATTTCTTTGTGCTTTTCTTCAATTATTCTAGATGTTATATTATGATCTGCTGGTAAGACTATTGGATATCTGAAATAACGTGAGTCTTCTCTCATTGAAATTCTGGTACGGATTCTAATTAATTTTTCTCGTCAATAAATCATTTCTAATTTTAGGAATATTAGAACAGATTACTGGTCATAGACCTCAAAATTACGTAAATAATATCCAGAGAGAGAATTTATATGTATCCTATGACGGTTATGTGTTCTAGTTTCTTCAACGCCTCCGAAAAGGCTGTATGTAATTTTCTCGTCCTAGTACATCGTAACCTATTTTAGAAATAATTTCTTTAGTTGCATAACTACGCATTGATCCTGTATAAAAAATTATCCTATAAGGTATTTCTTTTTTACCATTCCTTAATTTAACAGTTACAGTTTGCAACAAGTCATCGTTCATATGTGTTCTACGTCCCAGCACTTTATCATTAGTAATCTCGCTTTCTTTAGAAACAGCTTTTTTATTCTCAACTTGGTTATCTGTTTTAGATTTTGAACACATAATTTTTAAATGCCTTCGATCACACATTTCGCATTTCACCTGACTTCTACAAAATTTCGTGGTATGCCGCAGTTTTAAGCATATAAAACACAATCCATATTTCATTAAAAAATCTTTCTTTCTCTGTAACGGATAACTAAAAAAAAAAAAAAAAAAAAAAAAAAAAAACTTACTTTCAATTAAAACGTGGTTTTCATCATTACAAGCAAAACACGAATTATAATTTTTACCTGTATCATTTAGCAAATTAGAAGCAGTTGGATATTTAGAAATATTCTTATTACTTAGAAGCTTTTCGTTTTTCACATTTTGAAAGGAAGAATTTGATTGAGAACTAAATTCTATTTCGCAACTATCCTTTGTCAAAAACTGAGCTTTCTCCCTATATGTTATTTCAGTTTTCAAAATATTAAGAACCCTTGAAACATCCCAAATTTCATTTAAATCGCATTGTTTTGCAATTTCCAAAGCAATATCCTGAGGTAATGATTGAATCAATATTGGACAGAGTATAGAACCATAATCATCAGATTTTATTTCTAACGCATCTAAATTTCTAATCTTAGTCTGACAAGTATCCAACTATTTTCTATAAAAGAGCAATTATACCATTTATTTTTTTAACAGGAGTTAAATTCAGAAGCTTATTTAAAAGGAAATTAATAACTACTGTTTTTTCCCAAATCTTTCTCTTAACGTTTTTATTGTGGCCTGATTGTTATTATTCGTTAAGCCTTTTATCGCGTCAGACGTCACACCTGTCAAATAATTGCGAAGGTAATTAAATTTATCAACATTAGGAATTCTGGAATTTTTATTTACAGCTGAATCAAATTGATCATAAAATCTCTCCAATCAGACGCATCACCATTAAATATTTCTATAGTAAGGTGAGGAAGATTCACGTAAGGGGATTCGAACGGGTGAACTACTGCGCTCTCTTCTATCTTATTATGTTGCATTAAGATAGGAACAAACGGATGTTGCAACTTAGAAAGTGCTTTCTTGAATTTGGACTTATTTAACACAATGCCTGTGTTGTATTCATCACATTTTAGTACCTTAGATTCAACTTCATCTTCATTAGTGATATTCGAAAATATCTGAGAATCTAAATTATTTTCTTTTTTTTTAAAGATCTTATTCGGCAAGAAATTCTTCAGGTTCATCGTCAGAATAATTGTTATCAAGTAGTTTAGTTTCAATTTTATTAAATAACTTTGTCCGAACTGTAGAACATTTAGCTTTTATTACTGCATCCATAATATGTAAAAAGAGTAGCAAGCTCTATAACTTACCTTAATTTCAGTAAAAATATATTCTAATAAAGATTACAGATATTAATGGATATATTTTCTGTTACGGAAAATATTTATCAACGTACTTTTTCCATTGGATACAGATATTTTCCGTAACATAACACATTTTTTTTTTTTTTTTTTTTTTTTTTTTTTTTTAAAGAGTGTTAAAAATTAAATTAGATAACTGCAAATACAACTTTAATTGAATTTTGAAAATAAATATTAACTCACCGGAGAAGTTTTCTATCATAACAAATCCTACAAAAAGAAAAAAAAAAAAGTAAATTGAAAAATGACAGGAAAACCTTTTTTTTTTTTTCATAAAATTCTTGAAGTATGATATTAACTAGAAATTATATATATATAATCTGTTAAACCTATTAACAGAGAATGTTTTTACTAAACACTCTGAAAATATTGTTTTAGGATTCGATATCACGCTAAACTTGATTTATTCTTGTATAGTCTTTTATTTTAAAAATTATTTACAAAGTTTGAGGAATATGATTGTGGCAAAAATTGCTTCGGTAATTAAATAGTTTTGCTCTGATAAATTAAAGTCAATGTATGTTAAACAATGATGTTTATGTAATAATTAATTCTACGAAAGATTTGTTCAGTAATATAACTGTATTTCACGAAATAGAATTTTAATTCAGTTTCTTATACAGTGTAAATTGAATAAAACATTTTGCGGGTCGCAGATCGGGTTGCGGGTCAGAAACTGCGGGTTGGGGTCGAAAGTTCTTCTGAAGGTCGGGTACAGATCAAGTTTATTCGACATGCGCAAGACTATTTTAGCGCACGTTTTAAAGCGTATTATTACAAATTACTAATGAACATGTTATCACTTAACTACCGGAACTACATCCAGACGTAATTATATGGGTAACTATAAAATCAAAGCTCCAGTTACTTGACTAACTGGTGTTTTCATGCTCAAACCTTATATTTGAATTCTGCTTTGTTTTTACAAGTACACGGTAAAATGTTTTCCAGATACTTTTTATTTGTTCCTGTTCCAAAAAGAAAAGCGAACACAAGAAAAATTTAATTTATTTTATAATTTAAGAATACAATTTTAATAATACAGTTTATTGTTCGAATCTTAAATTTGGATTTTGTTAAGTGCCAAAACATAAATATTGCGATTTGTTTTGTTTACAAACACGGGTGTTATATTCACGACTTCCGATTATGTTCATTAAAAAATATCTCAATATCGATTCAGAAGCGACTAAAATTTTTTTCCAACTCTAAACTTTTGTTTTTAAGAAAGAATACTGAAACTAACTTTTAATGGCACTATTCTGTCAAAATAAATAAATAAATGAAAGTAAATATATTTCGTATACAAAATTAGCTAGTAAAAGTTAATTGTCGTCAAACAGTTTGAAAGTCATTATTTATCTAATCAGTTTAAGGAAACAAAAGCGTTTCGAAATAGAGGAAAAATTTTCTGTTCGTATTAATATATATATATATATATATATATGGGTCATTCTACAAAAAACGTAATATTTCTGGTTTGGGGTAGTTAGTTTTAAAAATAATTATTTTTAAATATTCTCTTAAGAGATTTTAAATATTGTAACATTTTTTTTAATATAATTAATAAAAACTGGTGATGTTTTTATTTTATTTTATTTGTTTTTTTTCAAAGAACGGAGGGATACTTGTATACCTCCGTTTCATGTCACAACATATGTTCCTCCACTTACTCATTCACTTTTTTGTTGAATAAAAAAAATATAATATTTAATATAGAGCAGTTTCGGTCATTAGATGGTTTTTTACAGTGTAAGTGAATTTTTCTGCAAAAGAAAAAAAAGTATTGCATTAATTATCCTTTGAATTACTGTCACAGTTTTTCTTGTATCCTCCGTTCAGAATGCAATTAAATACAAGAATTTCCTATAGAGGGCAATACTGCCAACTCATTACAGAGATTTAGAATCACAGACAGCCATTTTCAATATCTGTTCTTCACAGTGGAGCTAAACATCTTAGTAGGTAAGAATTTATGTATTATTCTCTCTGAAGTCAAATAGGTCCTTTACATTGTGTATCCCCCGTTCTTGATTTTAAAAGATAAGAATTGTTTATTTATTAAAATTATTTTCTCAGTTAATAGTTCATAACTTTTTTAAGTAAACTTTATCACCATGATGTGTTAACCTTAAATCAACAGGATATACAAAACAAAACATAGCAATTTGTATCCTCCGTACATGTATCTTCCGTTACAATATAAATGTAATGAAGCATACACAATGTGTAATGGAGAATACAGTTTTTTAGAAAATCAATTTTAAAATTAATATATAATTTTTAATTAGTCTAAATTATGTTCTTAATACAACATAGTTTTTTTTTTTAATAAAATGTTCCTGAATATCATTAAAAAATAAATAAATTTAACAAATTACTTTATTATTAAGGTTATAACATTTAAGTTCTTATTCTTTTTATTTCAGCTATTAATGAAGAAGTAATGAGAAATGGCTTAAGCAGTGCAAAGATAGGACCAAATAACTATGTGATAATAAAATTAGCTGGCAAGAAAAGCTTCAAATTTTATGTAGCTTTAATTATATCACAAGAGTCTTATAATGAATTTACTGTAAAATTCATGCAGAAATGCTCTAATGACACTTTTATTTTCCCCGAAAAGGATGATATATCAGAAATATATTTAAGTGATGTTGTTGAAGTCCTGAAGCAACCTACTATGAATAAAACAGAACAATATGTCTTTAGTGAAAATTTGGCACATATAACTTAAAATGAAAAGTGTTCAAATTAATAATTGCAGAAACTGTTTCTTTAATATGTTTTATAACAAAGCATTTTACGTGAGCAATCAGTGTAATTAATTTAATATACAAAAGCAATATGTACACATTCATAAAATGTTTAAATTGTAGAAATACATCATAAGGGTGTATTCTCCGTTACATGTATGTATCCTCCGTTCATGTTCAAAATTTCAATTACAAAAAAAAAAAAAAAAAAGCTAAAAAATAATCAAAAAGAATGTGTCCAACTATATGGGGGTAGAAATAAATATAAAAAGAGCAAAATAAATTAATTTAAAAAAAATTTGAAGATTTTTTTTTTTTAATTCTAATTTTGAAAACCTACGTTTTCTGTAGAATGACCCATATATAAACTAATGATTAATGTTAAACAATTTTTATAACAAAAACAAAGTCATAATTTATTTCCTGTATGTATACTAAGCAAATTTTATTTTACAACAGTTAGCTTTTTTATGTATAAAATATCAACAAAGAATTGTAAAAATAATGCTCTTATACGGGTGATTTTAAGATGGTCATAAAATTCGATCAGAATAAAAGTCACTTATATATCGATAAACTTTAATAAAGAAGTTAGTTTCTGTAAACATTTTATAAATTACAGAGAAAAGAAATTAGCAGTCAATGTTGTAATTCTGTGTATAATATTATTATTTACAGAACCACAAATCCATTCGTGCCTCTTGAAAAGATAATTTTAAAAAAGAAAAGGAAAAAAAAAAAATTTAAATTTACCTGTGTCTCTAATATTGCAAAAAGCATCCAGTGTAAGATATATAACCTGAAGAAGAAGAAGAAAAAAAAAATTACTATTACAATAAGAAATGTAAAATACTTGATAAAGAAATCTCTTATTCTATGATAAGGCGACTTTTTTAATAGACTACATTGTTAGAAATATTAATTTAAGAAAAATATGCACTAAATAATACAAAATCATTATTTGTTTCACAGATAATACTAGAATATAATAATCGATGGAAAAAATTAAATTAGTCTGTAATATTCTGTTGACGAAGATCGAATCAAATTCACTATGACAATCTTAAAACAATAATGTTAAGGTTATTTATTTAACAATTGCATATACTTTTTCTTACAAGGAGAATTTATACTAACCTTTGTGTTACAACAATTTTTAATTCAACATCACATTTACTTCTGCATAAATCGGTGAATGGCTTATATATACACTGCTCGACATTGAAAATGAATCACCAAGAAGAAATGATAATAACGGAATAAAATTTGTTGGACACATACATTATAGTAGGAAGAACAATTGATTAAAATTTCAGGAAATTTGGAGTAATATGTACTGAGAAAACAGTACATATAGCAGCGACCTCTGTGGGCAATAACAGCACATATCTGCCTAGGCACTGAATCGAACAGCGATTGGATGACATGTTCGGGTAGAGCACTTCATGATATTTAACACGATGCCACAATTCATCGATCGAAGTAACTGGTGAGTGGTGGGGGGCCAGTCTCTTTTCAACGATTAAACAGTCATTTTCATTGGTGCGAGATCAGGAGAACGCGCTGATCAGAGCAACAGTCGAACACATTCGGCATCAATGAAGGTCCAGACAATATGAACAACTTGCGGTCGTACGTTTCCTGCTTAAATGTTGCGCTTCGAAGGCCTTGAACATAGGACAAAGCTATGGGCCTTAACTCGTCAGAATTGTAATGGCTGGTATTCAGAGTGGCGGGAATGAAAAAGAAGATGTGACCGGGACGTGTACCCAATGGTATAACGTACCATCAATCCAGGTGGTGACTCAGTATGCGGCTACCAAAATTCTGATTACCCTCGAAACTGCATCACTGATATGGACGCCATTAATGTGTGATCAACGATGAACCTGGACGCAGGAATGGCGTGAAGTCACTTTTCAGACAAATCACAATCCTGTTTATAGCATCAAGATTGCCTTATCCGTATTTAACGGCATTATGAATAATGCACATTGCCAGCTGGGATTCGACATCATCATACTGTCCATCATTTGCAATGATGTAATGGGTTCCCATTGGATACACGTCTCGATTACTTCATGTTCGTATTCCTGGCACTCTGAACAGCGGCCATTAAATTTCTGATGTGTTAAGGACTGCCCCTCTGCCCTGTATTCGAGGCCTCCGTAGCGCAAACTTTAAGCAAGATAATGCACGACCGTAAGTTCTCTGTATTGTCCGGACCTTCTTTGATGCAAAATGTGTTCGACTATTGCTCTGGCCAGCGCGTTCTCCTGATCTCGCACCAATGAAAATGACTGTTTAATTATCGAAAAGCTACTGGTCCCCACCACTCACCAGTAACTTCGATCGATGAATTGTGGCATCGTGTTGAAGCTTCATGAAGTGCTCTACCCGTACATGTCATCCAATCGCTGTTCGATTCAATGCCTAGGCAGATATGTGCTGTTATTTATCACAGACGTCGCTGCTTTATGTACTGTTTTCTCAGTACATATTACTCCAAATTTCCTGAAATATTTTCAATTGTTCTTCCTACTATAATGTATGTGTCCAACAAATTTCATTTCGTTATTATCATTCGTTCTTGGTGTTGCACTTTCAATGTCGAGCAGTATATATATATATATTTACACGTGAAAAATAAAACTGATGTAATACTTTAACATTCAATTTGCACGACTTCTGATAAAATTGAGATAATATTCTTTTTAAATAAATTTTGATATAATTTAGCAGTTTAGTAGTTCATGATACAACTAATTTTGCAGTTTAGTATTTCATACAACTAATTTAGTTGTTCAGTAATTTATGATACAACCAGATAATTTATATATATAGTTTTTAAAAGATTTTATTAAATTAATATTGCAGAAATATCGACAACTGCAGCAATTTCACTACTTCTGCCACTACTTTTCGAAGTGGAAGTTTTTTTGTGCTCAGCACACATTTCTCCTTTCAGAGTGAATTCATCTGATTGTTTGCTAAATTAATTTTGCGTATCTTAGTATTACGTTCATTTATGCAACTAAATCCGTGAACTGGCTCTATTCCATGCAAAAAAAAAGAAAAAAAAAAAAACTTTATTAGCGGTTCGAAAAAAGGTCTTTCAAATCTAGAAAAAAAAAAAAAAATAATAATAATAATATTTTGTTTATGTCACACAAAATAATTCTGATTCAAAAAAATTTAAAAATATGCTTTCAGTTATGAAATGCCATTTTTTATTTTTTTTGTAATTTACCAAATGTTAGTGCACTGTATGGTATATGTACAATATATCGATAATATACAGGGTTACTTAAAAATGGTAAGCTTTTTTTTTTTATTTTTTTTTTTTTTATTTTTTTTTAAGAAAAGGTATAAAGGATTTATAAGGCACCATAGGGGTCTCGTTTCCTAAAATAACGAATCATTCACTAATTAACCCTTCCATACTGACTGTCACGTATATGTACCATCAAGAAAAGCACCCATTCCCCGCTTTGACACGTCGTCGTGCCAAAGTGGGGTTACCTAAGTATAAAAGAATAAATAATTTTATAGAGACAATACTGGGTGAACCGAATAGATAATTATTTTTGCTATAAAAGAGTTACATATTTAGCCATATAAATGGTTAAATAAATCCAAATATTTCAAACAGCTAAAATTTGAGTACTGAAGAATTGCCAGATAATATTCCAAGATTGGATCCACGGTGAAATTTGTATTAAACGTTAAGTATGTTTGAAACATTTTAGTCCCAACTACCAAAAGTAAATTTTAATTGAAATAACCATGGAGATGGTGAAAACATTGCGTAAAATGAAGTAAGCAAAATAGGAACAACTAAGCTTCTATTCAGACTAAATAAAGAAATTACTTTTTATTCCCTTTGTTTATATCAAAAAGACTTTTAATAATGATGATATGAGTAAGATTTTTATCTATGAATAGGTTAATTTTTTTTTTTTAATAAACATTCTTCGCCATATATTACGTTTCGAATGAGGTGTTTTATAGTGTAGACATTTCTCATATCATTAGCTTACATTTTAGGTAGATTCCTTATAGGAAATCTACCTATTGCAATGGTTCTTACGACACCACTTCTGGAAAATTTCTTCATATCTTCACCGATCAAGATACCTAGAACCCCAAACCACCCTCCGTTCAAAAGTTTATATATATATATTATATATATATATATATATATATATAACGCTTTTTCGCTTTTTCCCATGTTAAATTGTGAGCACGATAACTGGAGTAATTTTTAATTAAATTTAACATACGATTTTTAATTAAATTGAAATGCATAATATTTAATACCATTTTTTTGAAAATGAAATAATGTGCTAATAAACAGTTATTATTATTTTTTTTCCAGAAAAGAAAGAAATGGACTCTTCTCACTTGACGTCAGAGATCACATGATAGGTGAAAAACAAACAGTAGACAAAGTTTTCTATATCTATAGCGATGTCTGAAATAACATATTTTCTATTCTTATTTTTGATCAATCTTTTTTAATCTGTGATATTTTTTTATACATCATCATTTTTAATCCATTTTATATCATTATTCATCATGTTTTGTTTGCTGTATACATTTGCAATCATCATTATACTTGTTATTTATGTTCATGGAGAACATGTTAAACACTCTGATTTTTGGTACTTAAATCATTGACAGTGCAACATCGTACGGTGTAAAGCCATTTAGACCAGTAACCTAGACCATTTAGACCTAGTATTTAGTAAGTTAATTAATTTGTTGTAAGACCTTTATGGAATTAAATTTAATTGAAAACATTTTAAAATTTCAAATTATAATCCATAAACATTCCACAAGAACAAGCTATTATTTATTGCTAGATCAGTTAATGTAACAGTTACACTACAACATACACAAATCGATTCTTACAGGTGAAAATAAATAACCATATAAAGTAATTTTAAAAATAATTAAATTTACAAATACAATTATTCTACTGTTTACAAATGCACAATAATACTTTTATTTTATTTTATAGTAAATATTAATACTTTTGTTCTTAAGAACAATATTTAATTGAATTCGATTCTCAGAATTCGATTATTTGTTTTCCCTATCACATGACTGAGCAGACGACGATGGGAAGAGCCCATTCGTAACATCTAGATCATTTTATGTTACGGATACAGTATGTAAACTTCTTGGGGACATTTAAGTTTTTGTCACTATTTGACGGTGGATTTTTTGGTAGAATTGCTTGTTAAAAAAAATAGAACCTTTAAATTAAATTAGAATAACCTTTTTAAAAAATTAGAACCTATTTTTTCTAATGCCCATACTTTTTATTATTGAATTTCTTTAGTTAATTTATCGCAGTATATAGTATATATTTATTGAACTGCTAGATAATAATTTTAGACATTCGAAAATATCGAAAAGAGAAAAAGTTTATTATTATTATTATCATCATTTTAAATTTGGAAAAATCTCCTGCAGCTTCAATGGAACAACTTCAGTATACACTCACAACGATATTTGGCGATTTTTTGTTGGCGATTATGGCTAAATCATAAATCTAAAAATCATAAATGATAAATGATAAAATCATAATCTAAATCCTAAACGATAAATGATAAAATCATAATCTAAATCATAAAACATAAAATCAAAAATCAAAAATAAACAACATATAGGCTGCCATATTATATCGTAAACAGCCCAGAACGACATCGTTATCGTTCAAAACGGCGCCAAAGATAAATCGCCAAATTCAGCTGTGGGTGTATACTGAAGTTGTACTGCTTCAATTATTAATTCTCTTCGGTTCTTTTCCATTTTGTTGGTGAAGCGATAAAGTTGCCAAGAATGATATAAACGGCGCGAAACATTAGGCACCTAAGACAGAGTAATTGTTTCAAAACACTTCGAATAATAATAAGAAAAAAATTAAAGAAACTTAGGTACAAGTATAGTATCTCTCCACAGCTGAAGTTTGCAATTTTTCTTTGGCTCCGATTTGAACGATAACGATGTCGTTTTGGACTGTTTGCGATATAATATGGCAGCCTGTATGCTGTTTATTTTGGATTTATGATTTTATGATTTATGACTTAAAATTTAGCTTATGATTTTATCATTTATGATTTTTAGATTTATGATTTAGCCATAATGGCCAAAAATAAATCTCCAAATTCAGCTGTGGGGAAATACTATAGTTGTTCCGAAACTTATTTTACGTTTACTCATTTTATTTTATTAATTTTATATTTTTAAGAATTAAATTTTCTGAAGCTTTGCTTAAAGCTAGCTTTTAAAAGTGTTGTCTCATAAAAAATATAACATTTATTTTATCAAATCCTTAATAAAGTATTTAAATAACCTTAACGTATTAAAAAAAAAAAAAAATTCTAAGTTACAAATTTACTTTTAATCCATAAATGCATAGCTGCCAAGTTTTTTAATTTATTCCGGAATGTTGTTAGTCCCGCCCCTTTTTCACACCGTAATAATTTTAGAGTAATTTACTTAATATTTAATCGTAATTATATATTAAAGAAAATTTTTCTACAAAGATAACGGTGTGAATGAAGGGCGGGACTAAGAACATTCCGGAATAAATAAAAAAACTTGGCAGCTATGCATAAATGTATTGTTGCCGTCAATAAAGTTTGCTTGGCGAGAATTTCGCCGGCGAAAGGAAAAGTACCTTATTTCCTATCTCCTTCTTACATTAACGAAGAATAAAATCTATAAAAAATTTAGGTGAATTTTTTCTTGCCATAATTAGAAGTATGAAATGTATCATGGAAATGTCTAATTCTGTAATGTTAAAAAATTATCAATGCTAAATAAGAATATTTTTCGTTTATAATTGAGTATGAATTTAAATTTAAATATTTTTGTATACCAAAATCTATCCAAAGTATTTTAATAAACGTTTTCAAATAAAAATAATAAATACACTTTAATGGTATGGAAAAACGCGGTCAATTATACAGACACGACATTATTTCGTTATTAAAAAAAAAAAAAAAACGAACAAATAAATAAAATAAGCATAAATATTGCCAGTAATAAAATTAATTTTCTAAAAGTAGAAAAAAAAGGATGTTTGCGGAATTTATTTTATTTTTTTACACCAGTGATAACATTTTTATTTCCCTGTGGAGAATGACGTCATTGTGGAAAATGATGTAATAAGAGAAATTATTTCTTTAACGGCAAATAGAGTACCTTTATAAACCCGAGGTTTTATATTAATAACTTCGTTTATTAAAATGATACAGATTTCTAACTACCTGAAATGCCCTCCTTGAAGTATTTGGAACACATTGATACTTATGATGCAGAGCATTTTGACCTCCGCGAGAAGATGTTGTCGCAGACAAAAAAATTTTACGTCAGCTACAGAAACTTTTTTTTTAATATATAGAGAAACAAACAGAAAATTATCACTTACGCAGCAGATTGTCAGAATTGTAAAGGACCAAACTGATAGAGTAAGAACGCTTAAGGAAATGAGTTTGGCCAGTGGGTACATCAGAATATACTTAGCATCTGTCAATAAGGCATTTCCATTTTTTCCCACTTCTTTAAACAGAGTACTCGATAAGCCTGTTATGCAGTATAAACATGATGTATTTTTGCAAACAGCTGATTCTGAAATACAGAGAAATTTTTACATATAGGTCTTTTAAAGACGTACAATATGTATAAAGTATAAAAAGTTTAAGAGCAACTATATAAAAAGAATTAATAAAAAATTTGATAAATTAATATAAGAATTAATATATAAAAAAGTCTAAGAACAAACATTAATATGTACGGAGTGGGCAGAAAGTAACTCCCTATTTTTAATATTTTTTCACTCTTAAAATATTTTAGGTATAAACTCAATTTTTTGTGCATTATGTAGTTTATTTTTCACTACTATCTTCCCAAAAGTTACTAAGCGGCAGCTTCCGGTATTTAGAGCACCGAGTTCGTAATTGGAAAATTACGGATTCGATACTCGGCTGGAGACCATCGTGTATATTAATGGTCGTTAATGTAAGTAAAATCCGTCGTGGCTGCATTGTCCACTATGATTCCATTTCAAATTATACTTCTCAGGGTTGTCGAAGGGGAGAAGCCATCCCCTTTGTGGAGGGTCAAAACTGTAATGCCCTGTCCCTGGACTACCCTTAGGGGGTGATCCCGAGAGCATCGTGAATTGGCTATAATAGAGTGCCGGCAAAAAAATGTTTACACTTGAGCGGCAAGAAAAAATCTTTACATGTTCAATTTCTGTTCCCGCCTTAAATTTGTGTCTAACCCCAGTGATGACAGTGTTGATAGGACAGGGAGAGGTCATCTGTGATCGACAACACCACGTGTCATCACTGGGGTTCGACACATTTTTATGGCGGGAACGGCAATTGACATGTAAAGTTTTTTGCCGCTCAAGTGTGAACATATTTTTTGGCGGCATTGTATAGCATTAGTGAGACTTAAAAACAACTCAACCAACCGAAAGTTAGCATTTTTAACCACAATTTTTGCTATCATGGGAGTCTCTGTGCAAGTGTAGACTCAACGAGTCCAATTTTAAAATAGCGGTGATAACCTTTGTCGTTGAGAGGAAGTAAGCAGTAAGGGAACACAGGAAGATTAGATGTTTACCAAATAACAACCTGTTGGTCAATTTGACGCCTCTTCAAGAAATTGGACTCGTCCTCACTGCTAGGCGTAGGAAAGGTGGTTATAGTATACTCACTGTGTGTTCGATTATTTTACAGACACTATCTTAAAAGAACAGGTACTACGATCATTTTCGAGAATTCAGCAAGGACATCACTTACGATTTTACGCATCTTATTCTCAAGTTCAACAAGAGTTTGGGATTTACTATGATACACGGAAGTGAATTTTATTATTATAAAAGCTCTAAACAGAAATTGTAATCTAAAATGAGTCTCCTTTATGTTTGACTGAATAAGTGCATTTTAATCGAAGTTTCGAACACAAAAAGCATATTCCCCAACGTATCATTTTTCTTTTGAAGTTTTGAGAATGAATTCTGAATAACCTTGTATAATTTACAAACTACAATTTGATAAGTCTTACAAAAAAATTTGTTCCGAGTACTAAGAAAATGTTATTAGCATAAAGAAAATAAACGTTTTGTAAAATTTGGAAAAAAAAAAAAAATGTTTGCTAAAGTGTGAAAAAAGTAATCCGGTATGGCTCACACACTGCTTTTTTTTTTTTTTTTTTCTCTAGATTTCTCTAGATTACTCTAGTATACTATATGTGCGTTATTAAAATTTAAGATGTAAAATAAGGAATATTTTAAACATTTTGAATGCATTTTAAAAATAGTTCAAAATAGCTTCAGAAACGGTTGTATTCGACGTAGATTTCTGGGTGAGGAATGGCTGTAGCCCTTCTTCAATCCTGCGTTTGAAAATTGTAGCTACATTCACAAAATATTTAAAACTGTTATTATTATTACTATATTTCAAATTATTTAGAGAATTTTTCTCACATCCTTCATTGAAACTTTTTATATTTTTTTATTTCCAATGGCACATTAAAAGACAGTTGAATCAAAAGAGATAACAATAAATCTATAAATGAAAGCGAGCTATCCAGTAACGTTCTCATATTGATGTCCGAGGAAGAGTAGGGCATCTATACAGGTGAGACAAGTCCATTTCTTCGTGGAGATCACAAAGGGTGCAAAAATGGTCAGAAACCACGTTGATACGACATAGATGTTTACGCAGGCAATCGTGGCCAGATATCAGACAAAACATGGCGACAGATCTTAATATAGGCCATTGAGGGACATTAAGAATCTGATTAAGCCATGGTTTATTAAGGTTGGAATTTTTGAGTTCTTCGCGGAAAGAATCCCTGCAGATGTTCTTTATTAGACATTTGATATTGTTAAAAGGGAGTTTGGGATTAATTCTCTGAAGGACAGAAACCCCTTTTTAGCCAAAAAGTCGGCCGCCTCGTTTCTCTGACGTTCCCAGATTGATGTCCGAAGAGGAGCAGAGTAGGCATTGAAACTTATTCGACTAATTTTGATCATTCCTGTGTGTTTTGTATAGAGAATATATGCACCAAAATATGCATTAAAATTTGGCACAGTAAGACACAAATTTAAATGAACTTCCAATATTTCTAACCATAGTCTCAATACGTTCGAAGCATTTTGTGTAGCCCTGCTGTAAACGGAGTATGAATACTTCTTATAACATATTCAATTTGAAAAAAGCTTTTGTGTACAGTCGGTAACAAAAGTGTCCGAACACTAGCAAAAATTCCTATGCAAAAAAGTACACTTCATACGGTTTTTTCTAAATAAATCCTTGTCGAATCCTGTTCTTAGTCAGTGTAAGAACATGATTCGATAAGGATTTATTTAAGAAAACCGTATGAAGTGTACTTTTTTTACATAAGAATTTTTGCTAGTGTTCGGACACTTTTGTTACCGACTGTATATAAAAAATATATGCTAATTTAAATGTGTCTAGTGCATTTTAATGATGTTAAAAATATACCAACGGAAAGTTTTACTGATAGACATAGCACATTTGATTATTATTATTATTTATATGTTTCTATACGCGAACCATCTGATTGGAATCAAACATTATAAGCAATATTATTATAATATATAGATTTTGAATATCGAGTTTGCACTAATATCTGTTCTTGGGCAGATAACAAGATCACATACATACACACACGCACAGATACATAAACAGTCTGACCAATTGCTAAAAACCGATTTTCGGATTCAGGTGTCTTAAAATGTGTAGTTATATACCAAAAATTCATCTTCGAAATTTTGATTCATAAAAGCAATATGTTTTCAGCAATACATGGGAAAGTGAAAGTATAAATATGAAGTTAACTTTTATCATAAGATGATTTACATAAAAATATCATTATATAATACCTTGAGATCTATGGGAAGTCACGAAACAAAATAAATATGACACTATGAGAAGTCCAAGTAGGATACAAAGGTGATTGATTCCTGAAAAAAAGGTAAAAGGAAAAAAGTTATTTGGAACTATTTGGAAAATTACTATTTTATTTTGCGAGAAACACCAACATAATATATTTCTAACATTTAATGCAGAATGCGCTATCAATTACTAACGTATTAACAAGGTTATGCGTACTTTGATAATCTAGCATATAATGTAAGAGTTACTGCAGTATTGCAGCACCAAAGTTGTTATAATTTGTTTAAGGACACACACACACACACACACACACACACACAAAAATACTAATTCTAAGCTTTTGTAATATTACTATTTTTGTTTCCAGGAAACGTATAAAAATAAAATAAAAATTCTTAACATTTATTGTACAATGAGTTATCAATCAATAATATTTATTCAACTTATAATGACTAGCATTGCAAAATTTTAAGTTATATTTTTAAATTTTTAAAGATTAAAAATCTATCTAATAATTAATTTTTAACTCACTATCCGCGTTTGTAATGATCGATAGATGCCGCTTTCTCAACTGCAGTTGTTAGTAAATATTGCCACGCGTAATAATTGCCACGTGCATTTATTATTGCGCTTTCTTGTTGTTCTATCATTGTTTCAGCGTGAAAGCTATCAGTGGTATAATAATTTCACCTTAGCCCACCAGAGGGCGAGCATTTCATTACAATCGCGGATAGATGTATATTTTAACTGAAAATAGAACATTATTTTCCCTTTAGAAATTTTATTTTCATGTCACTAAGTAACTTTATAAATTTAATTTTCAGAACTTGATTTTCCAGTAATTTAGAGTTTTTATTTAAAACCCAGCACGCCTTATCCTTTTCGATGGCCAGTATATTTAAATGAATTCTCAAAATTGAACATAATCTATACAAACAAAGAGAAGTGTCTGTGAGTGTATCTCTCTCTGTGTGTGTGTGTCTGTCTATGTGTGCGTCTGTACTCTGGAGTTCAGATTACTGATAACCGAGCTACAAAACTTGGCAAGGAGGTAGCTTGAACCTTGAAGGGGGGGGCACATCATCGAGATTTTTTCAAATTTGATTTTTTAAAAATTAATTTTCTGTATTACCAGTCGTATTATTTCTTTTAACTGCCTGTTTTTGCATCATTACCAAATTTAACTATTACTTTGAATGAACATGCAAACATTTTAGTTTTTATTTAAAATATGTAAAAACTGAAAGTCTGTCACTGTATCTGTCCGGATTTTTATTCCAGATTATTAGATTTTATCAAAAATTAGCAAACTTATTAATCAAGACAAAATATAGCTAACGCTGTATATTTTACTTCAATCAGATAATTGGTTTAAAAGATATTAAATAAAAACCCTTTTTTAACTTAAAAATAAATAAATAAATAAATATATTTCTTTAATTTAAAAATAAAAAAATCAACGTGCAAACATAAATAAATAAATAAAATAAATTGAGAAAAATCGTGCTAATGAATTAGAACAGCTTCAGTATAGAACACCGTGGCGAAATGAACATTTCTTGCAAAAGGACCTTACAAACACTAACGACTCCAACGCGGCAAGGGCGGGTTTAATTCAGATCCCTTTGATATGGTTTTTCGCATGCGTCGAAGGGAGATTTTTTCCTATGACAAACCTCCTGCTGCGATAATTGGCTTAGAAAACTTGGGTTTCGTTTGTAAAATTCTTCAAGGAGCAATAAAAAGTAATGTCTTTTATTTTAAACAGGTCCAAAGGTTCAAGGATCACTTTCCAACAATCGATAATTTATGACTTTTCCGCTCTGCTTCGGTCGCTACTCTTTGCAAGGTCCTTTAGATCCTTACGTACGCAATTGCGATAGCCATTTTAATCCATTACCAAAATGACGGAAATTTTTTAGAAGTCGCCAAGGGGCTCCTGTGCTAAAGCTTTACCAAAGAAGTTTTAAGAAATGAATATAGTAATGCTAAGGATGGTTGGTTGGTTGGGTTTTACGTCGCATTAGTGCTGCGTAATTGCCAGATGGACAATTGGCGACGGTCTGGGATACACCCCTAGAGGTGGTCCGGAGACATGCCATCACAATTTTGATTCTCCACGGAAGGGATGGTAATGCTAAGGAATGATGCACAGCTACTGCATGACTTTATATTGAAGAATAAATTAAAAAAAAGTAAATAAATAAAAACATTTCCTTAGACGTTCGCACAAAACGGACTTTCTTTGAATATTTCGTGCTATATTTCTCTGAAATGAAAATCGTCTGCATTCATTAACGAAAATAATTCTAATAAATAATTTGTACTGTGTGAATTTTGAAAAAAAAAAAAAAAATAGAGAAGGAATTTTTGTGCTGATCACAACATATTAGTTGAAATAGAAACTATATAGATTTCAGAAATTTCATCGTTTTGCATTATTAAAACTAAAAACATTTGCATTGAACACTTTTTTGAAGGGTTATAAATTTTACTTTTCTTTCAATAGATTTTAACACACGCACGTGTGAAAATATTTTTAATTTGCTTAAAGTGTTTTTGTGTATAAATGTCTGACAGGAAAGAAAGAGATACACAACGAGATAAATAGAGTGATAAATGGTAACCCTTGACATGGTCCAACATGGGTCGTGTGACATGAACCAGCTATGCGTTAGTTTCCTTGGTAACAGATCATTTTAATAAATTTCTTTGGCAACAATTTGAAGATCATATTTGGCGAAAGTCATAACCGCCAATGCTTTTGTTTATTTACATAATTTAATATTTTTTTTTTTGTTCTAAATCATTTAATGCGTAATCAAAATTTAATCCACAAAGTATTTCAAAATAGTTGAGCAAATATTATTTAGTGTTAAATTTAGCTCTTTTAAGAGTATATTAAACTAGAAGATTTACAGTTCTAGAGTGTTTCATTTGCAATAATAATAAATTTACAAAATCTTTCTTTATTCATTTTTAAAAATTTTTTTTAACAAACTTAAAAGTGTTAATAAAACTTCGGTTATGGAACTGTCGTGTTAATAATAATGATAATTTGTCGAACTGAAATATTTAATACTAAAATAGCGATAAAGGGCCAAGCATAATAAACTGTTTTCTTACTCTTGTTCATATTATGTGATTTACGTTGAGTTACGTTACTCTACTTCATTTATATCGTTGGAGACACATTTCACAGACTACGTACGGCTGTATTCACCAATAACTTCAACTCCCGGTTGAAAACGTCTGGGGGTCACCGAAGCAGGAGAGCCATCCCTTCCGTGGAGGATCAAAATTGCGATGGCATGTCTCCGGACCACCTCTAGGGGTGAGTTCCAGACTGTCGCCAATTGCCCATCTACGCAGCACTAGTGCGACATAAAACCCAATCAACCAACCTGGTTGAAAACGAAAACTTGAAAAGCGTATAAAGACAGGGTTCAACTTTTTGGCAAAGTCTGCCATCTAGCGGCATTGTTATTTTAAGAATTTTTAGCTCAAAATAACCAATCAGAAACTATATGAAAACATTGACACTAGATGGCAGAAGCAACGTGTCAAGTTTTCTTTGAAAGCTAAACTCTGCCTTTAGACGCTTCTCAAGTTTTTGCGTTGAACCGGCAGTTGAAGTTAATGGTGAATAAGGTCGTAAGTCATTACATACGTCAAGCTTTAACTGTGGGGTAACAATTTCGCAACTCTTTAGAAAAATAGCATATCACTAAAAAATTTTTTTGACGCTAAATTACAATAATTTTTGTTTAACCGAGTTAATTTTTTATGGATAAAAATGCATTATATATACATATATATAAAATATCTATGCCAAATGTTACAAATGTAAATACGAATGAAATGCCGTAACTTTCTAAACACAAATGATTCATAGTGCAAATTCACAAAAATAAAATCATTTTGAAATATAAAATTTTAAAGCTAAAAGTTTTTCAGTGTGGAGTAACATAATTAAAGGGGTGCAAGGTATTTGAAATAAATACATTGCCACTTTAAGCGCACTTTAAAGTAATCCAAAACCCGATTTTAAAAATGTTCTTCTGTAACACTTTCTAAATATCCAATATGTGCTGCGCTACATCATCACAAATATCAATTAATCCTATACGGGAAGCTGTAATAGGTTTTGACATCTTTTTAAAGGTCATGATGGATTTTCAATTTAAAGGAAGGTTTAATTAACGGCGATAAGGGTAAAATTTTATAATAAAGTAATAGGTCTCGGGTTGAAGTAGTGCTTATAAAATTTTTAAATTTAAAAAACAAAGTAAAGAAATTATGAGATGGAATTAAAATTAAAATAAATTAAAATTAAAAACTTTTTATTATATGATATTGCGAATGTTGGTTATTTGTATGACCATTGAGTTTTAGTATCAAAATTATATAAATGTTAAAATTAAAAGAAAATTTTAATGGAATAGAAAGAAAGTAGTCACATGAATCGCTACGTGTATTATCTCAATGAAATCTAAAATATAAGAATTTGAACTCATTCTGAGAATGTAAACGAATAAAACTTCAAATAAACAATTAATAATAATTAAAAAAAAAAGTTTACACTTCTTTATTTTATTTTATATATATATATATATATTTTTAATGTAAAAAGAAATATATTTACTTATTTGTTTATTTTTGGTTTCAAATTGTTTTTTCCTTTTAATAATTTAAAATTTAAAAAGGGTTTTTTATTCAATAACTTTTAAACGAATTATCCGATTGAACTAAACAATACTGCTTAAGCTAAATTTTGTACTGATTAATAAATGTACAAATTTTTGAAGCGATTGGTTGAATGGTGTATCTTTGTATATCGAACCAAAAATTCGTACAAATACAGTAATAAACTTTCAACTTTATAAACATTAAATAATAATAATAATAATAATAAAAAGCACGACTTTTTGACATAAACAGAAATATATTACTTACTTATTTCTTGCATCAATTAGCTTATTTCTTTAAAATAATTTTAAAGATAATTAAAATATATATATATATATATATATATATATACTTTTTAAACGAACTTTTTAATTATTCGATTGAACTAACAAATATGGCGTTAGCTAGATTTTGTTCTGATTAATAAGTGCACAATATTTCAGAGCGATTGGTTGGAGGGTGTGGCTTTGTATAGAGAATAGATCGACAAACTTTCAGCTTTATATACATAGATGCAGTAAAATCATCCTTAAACAACATAATTACCTATGATTGAAGATAATTTGGATGATATAGTGTCTTTGATAGCAGATAATCTTCTGACTTCCCATGTTGGGTTGATTCCACAGGCCTCAAGAAGCTTCTGAAAAGATGCAAATCGAATAGTATCTATTTATTAGAAAAAGAATTTAGCATATCATTATTTAAAAAAATATACGTTAAATTATATTTTACCAATTTAAAAGAGGAAAATATTAAGTAGATGAAATATATTTTAAAATGATTGTTGATTAAATGTAATTGAACGTGGGCTAAGTATTTGTTTTATATCAGTTTTTAACACTTTGCAACAATGCTTTAAATCGTTTATAATTTTGGTTTGCCTGTTTCACTTTTCGAACTGACATTTTTATAATTATTTTTATAATACCTTAAAACTGATATAAATTATTCAGGTTTACCATAGAAAGTTTTAGACTAAAAACATCGTAAACAGCATTATTCCTAAAAGAAATCAGGTACATTGTGGTCTATGATATGTATTTCTTTAAAGCACAAATACAGCGTAAAACATAATGAAATTAACATATAATATTCAGATACACAAAAGCGTATTTCCTATTAAAATATACTGTGATTAGTATAAATGGTTGATTTACAGAGTCATACAAAAATATTCAATTCAATACAAATTTAATTCAAAGTGCAATCAGTTATGATATTTTTATTTTTTATTTTATTTACATCCACTGACTTGTCAAATAAAACATCTAAAAAATATTGGTAGCATATAGACAGACATTCAAGCAGAAAGTTTCTAAAAATCGCCAAACCTTGTTGAGGATATCCGAAAACTTGTAAATCCACCAAAAACTGGATTTTGAAAAATTTCAAGATTTTTTTTTTTTTTGTAGGTATATGTAAGAAAACAATAAATAAAATAACTGGTTTATAATTTAAAAATCTACCTTTTTTTATTTTCTCAATTTTCTTAAAAAAATATAAAAAATATTTTAAATTACAATACATTATTAATAAGATATATAATTTCATGAAACAAAAGCTGAAAAAGTAAAAGCAATCTGGGAATTTCTTATAATTACTGTGATTAAAAAAGAGATCGAGAAACAACGAGAGTCTCTTTATCATGCGATATTTAAGAGGTATTTTTGAAAAGAAACTTTTAATGAAACTGATCTCCCTTTTAGAACCTGGATGCATTTCAACCATTTTAATTACTTTTAATTAATAAGAGAGATTTTTGTGCCTTTCAATTTAAATGCGCCTGAAACCAACGTTACAAAAAATAAAATTTTCATCATTTTAATTTTACAAGAAGTAGAGACAGGAAAAATACATTTTTAAAATTAATTCGAGGATATTGGAGTAAAATGTTTATTGAATTATATGTAGCTAATTATACATACATTTAATTTAACTAATTGAATATATTCTATTAGAAGCTATTTATGCATTAAAAGAGTAATGGTTTTTAATTTAGATAAAATACTTTATTTAAGTTGATAATATTGAATTAAACTTTTACTTCTACTTAAACGAAGCTTGTTTCTAATGAAAACACAACATTTTCATTACATTGAATTAACAAACATATTACATTCATCTATTTATTAATAGTAAGAGGTTAAAAGCAAAATTGAATTCGGATCTAGTGAAAACTATAAAATGTAACTTTATACATTTTAAAGGTTTTCTATACGAGTCAATAGGACGTCCTCTGATGCATTAAAGAATTAAAAAATTATGTTAAACCTGGTGAGTAAGAACCACACGACTTCCACACATTACCCACTACTACACATAATTTACATACCTTTTTTGGAAATAGTGTGGTTAGAAGACATAAAATTATTGTTAAAAATTAGACATTTGACACAAAAATTTTTAACACAAAAATTATACTAATTTTTCTGTAAAAGTAAACTGAAACATAGGTCGTATAGACTTATAAAGCAGAGATTACACTGTGAGTTAAAATAAAGAGAGTTATTTTATTAAATTCCCAATTCTGAGATCTATAACTGACATACCTAATTAGGACGACTGTCAATTTTACTGTAGTAATGAAGTAAAACATGCTAAACGATATCTAAAATATATCATATTTCATAAGATATTAATCATTTTTGCAATCTCATTGCAGTATGTTGTGTCTAATGTAATGTGCCAAGTTCCTTAAAAAGGGCTTTGCGCTGGGTTCAATACCCTACGTGTTATAATTAAAAACGTAGAAATTATTTTTGCAATTAGAAAAAAAAAAAAAAAAAAAAATTGTATGAAGTGTCCACCACATGACTTTCTTCTATATAATTTTACATAAAATTCATTCTTAACAAATTATTTATTAAATTATCAAATTATTTTCCATTATAAATAAGACGATTTTTACCTGACAGAATTATATCGCTAAATGCTGAAAGAAAGTCATTTTTTTGCAATTATTAGAAGGTTAAAAAAATAAAAAAATCGATAATTTTGTTTTAAATTATCACAGATCTATAGTTCAACCATTCGTTTTAAAGGTATTGACCAGATCTTTCGAAAGATACCCATGTTGAAAATTTACTCCCCCCTGGGGGGGACTTAGGGGGGAAGCGATGCTCCCACATGCACAAAAATTGTTTTCCTAGTTAACTACAACTATTATCAATAATTCATATAAATTTTAAAATCACACAATTAAAATAACTCTCCTTATGTATATTTATACGAAATTTTGTCCTATACTGCCATGTTAAAAATTTAGAAAAAATGCGACAACAGCGCCACCTATAGAGCAGTTGTTCCCCAAATCTAATCAGCACCAATTCATATCAGGGTCCAACTTACCAAGTTTGGTTAAATTTCGTTAATTGGTTTGTGAGATACAGCGTCCACAAAATTTGTGATACACACACAGACAGACAGACATTTTCTAAAAACAGTTGAATCGTGTTCAGGATATCCCAAAACGTGTAAATTCATTGAAAACTGGAGTTCGAAAATTTTCACGAATCCAATACTTTCTCTATATATACATATAGAAGAAAGTAAAAAAAAGTTATATATCCATGAATACACGTGGTAGCCTCATAAATTTTTTTACAGATAATGAAAAGAATCTTCATAATTACATGCTACAGCCAAAACACATTTAAAGCATTACTTTTTACAGGGAGATCCAAAACATTTTTGCTTAACCCTTTAACGTTCACTACTTAATTTAATTTAAAAATTACTAAACTAATTTTATAAATGGCTTTTAGACACATAGCTGATCATAAATATTTAAAAAATAAAAAATTAGCGTTGTTCCTTTTCGAGAAATTTTCGGTTTGAAACATCTGTAAGTAAACCTTATTAAATTCACATAATATTTAATTTAATAAATAAATCACTTTATAAGTAAACATTATCGACAACAAGAACTCGTAAAAGTTGCATAGATCCCAACATTTCAATTTATTCCGGAGTATTTTAATCCTTTGCAGCGCAAGGTAATTCGGATCATTTAAATTACACTGCCACCGGAATTTACGAACATAATTGAAATAGAAGAAATTTTAAATTTTCTCGTTAAAAAAAGGGCCTTTTCTGCTATGTTATAAATGTAAATTTTTGCTAAAAAATTTCCGGGATGAGTTTTTGCACTTGAGAATTAAAATTAGGTGTTCCATCAGCGGGAACACTGCGACTGAAAGGGTTAATTTTTTACTGATATTCCTTTCCTCTTCAGGACAGAATGTTTGCTGAAATATATATGAGGTATAACATGTCTTATACACTACTAAAGTTTCAAGGTGATTCCTTATGAACTTCCTAGATATTTGACAAAACGTCTAAATTCGAAAGTGTATAAATAGTTATTGATAGATAGTGTATAAATACTTATTGATAGTGTATAAATAGTTATTGATAGATAGTGTATAAAAAAAGTAAAATAAGGAAGCAAATTTACGTTGGAAGGCGAATAGAATTTCATATAACCTTTTAAACATCAAGTAATAATACTTATGTGTTTCTTGCTTTTGAATCAAACTTATGTTATGAGTCATGTTGCTTTAAACTGCTATGAGGGAAGAGAATGTCATCATATTTCTTTACACAAAAGTTTATATTAAAAAAAAAAGCAACATAAAAGAAGAAAAATATCTTGCGGGTAGATCTGCGGTTTTACATGGGTGTAAAAAACTGTTGCTAACTTGACCCGCACCCGACCCGATGCAGAACTCTTGCATGCCGGCGTGCCAAAGCGTTTTCTTGCCCAAGCTCGGCCGTCACATATTTGTGTCAGCGTTCTAGAACATTTTAACCCTTTAACGTTCATCGGTTTCGCAGCGAAACTAAACATTTGACATAATTTAACAATTTTTTATGCAACAGTTTTTAAACATTTCCTCCTTGTTTTAATCAGGTTTTAAACTTTTGTTCCTTTTCTGTTCGGCAGATAGCAGCACTATTCCAAAATTTAACAAAGAATGCTTCAAAGGAAGCTTAATGAATGAGTCACTTGAAGTTTCTTAAAGGTCATGAGTGCGAATTGCTGGTTTGATGATGTACTCATGTCTAGTTTTTTTAGTTCCCCATCATACTATAGGTATGGGGAACTTAGGTAATCGTGAAAATTTTCGACCTCGGTTTTTTGACTTTTCTACACGTTTTCAGGTGTGAGGAATCCGAAAATGACAAAATTTCTATGGTGTCTGTCTGTAGGGTGTCTGTTAGTGTGTCAGTGTGTCAGTGTGTCAGTCCGTTAGTGTGTTAGTCCGTTAGTTTGTTAGTCTGTTAACACGATATCTCACGAACAAATGATCGCAGAGAGGTCAGATCAGTTTTAAAATATTATTTTCGACACTGGCAAGAACCCTATTCATTTGCAACATTCAAATTTAAAAACTTCGTAAGTTATTAGAAATTTACGATTTTCTTAACATGGGAGAATAGGACAAAAATTCACTTAAACGTGCATTTAATGGAAACTTTTTACTGTAAAAATGTCAGACTAGTTTTAAAATATCAGTTTTGATGCCGGAATGAACATCAGTAACTATAAATATGCTACTTTGGATATTTCGCAAGTTATTGGAAATTTACGAATTTTTTAACATGGCAGTATAGAGAAAAATTTCACATAAACGTCAATTTTGAGAGATATTTTCATCGTAAAGATGTCTGACTACTTTTGAAATATTATTTAGGACACTGGCATGATTATTAATGACTATGAATTTTCCAATATAATGATTTCGTAAGTTATTGGAAATTTACGAATTTCTTAACATGGCTGAATAGAGCAAAATTTCACATAAACGTCAATCTTGAGGGATATTTTCATCGTAAAGATGTCAAACCACTTTCGAAATATTATTTAGGATACTGGCATGAATATCATAGACTACGATTTTTCCAATTTAAAAAATTCGTAAGTTATTTGGAATTTACGATTTACTTAACATGTCAGAATAAGGCAAAATTGAGCATAAATTTCCATTTTGAGGATCGTAAATACATTAGACAACTTCAAAATTACATTTATGATATTTGTTTGAACATGATTGAATACAAATATTCTAATAGGAAAATTTCGTAAATCATTCGTAATTTACTATTTTATCAACATAACCAAATTGTAAATTTTTCATATAAATAGGAATTTTGAGGATTATTGCATTGGAAATAGTAGGATGAAAACTAAACAACGGAATTGACCCTGATAAAATAAATTAATAGATTAAAATAAGATATGTATATCAAAGTTAACGGTGGATAGCCTATTAGGCGGGGATTTCATTCTGTCATAATATCAAGCTTTGGTCAAATTCATTTCGTTTAACATGATTATGATATGTCTCGCACTAGAAATTTATGAGAACATATGATGGGGAACTGAGCAGAGTCCACCTATGCCAACTAGTTTCATTTGATGAAGAGCTGGACTATTGTTTTCCCCTGAAACAACTTTTACGAGTTTTTGTAGTCGATAATGTTAACTTACAAAGTGTTTTATTTGTTAAATTAAATATTATTTGAATTTAATAAGGTTAACTTATAGATGTTTCAAACCAAAAATTTCTCGAAATGGAACTATGCAAATTTTTTATTTTTTAAATATTTATGATCAGCTATGTGTCTAAAAGCCATTTTTAAAACTACTTTAGTAATTTTTAAAATAAATTAAGTAGTGAACGGTAATAGGGTTAAAAACTATAATTTTTGGTACAAGTGGCTTCGTATGTCCATAGGATTTGAGATACATGTTGATTTTACCTTCTACTCAAAATGAAAGTAACATGACTGATATGCATGTGTATTTTGATTATATAAACATAAGAGGAAAGGAATGTTTTCAAATCACATGCTTTAAATAACGGCTCTTTAAATGAGCATTTTTTTTCTTTTAATAGTAAGTATGGGAAATTTATTTTAGATAGATTGGGTGTTTGGATTTGTAGTGCAATTTTTAATCGATAATTATATCTTGCAGACGTGTAATTTTTCTGTTTTCACCATTACTATGTCGAAGAGTCGAAATTATTTAACTAAACTTGAAATAGCAGAAATGATATAATATATTTCAAATATTGATTCTGATACAGATTCTGAGTGTAATGATAGTGACACTATTATATTTATTAAAAAGAAACTGCTAAGAGCATAAGACGATATAATGCTTCGTTTGTTCACATTCTCGCAGAAATCCTCAAAAACGGCGAATGAGTTATTTACGAGTACAAGGATTGTAACGTAGGATTGTGTGTAGATCCCTGTTTTCAAAATTTTCATACTAAAAAGTAATTTTACGAGATATGCCTCGTAAGTAATATATTTAGATGCGAAATGAATAATGTCAAAAGTCATTAAATGGTAAGTAAATACTGGGGCCAAAAAAAAAAAAAAAAAAAAAAAGCATTTAAACAAGAAATATCTCAAATAAATAAGTATGTAATTAAAAAAATATAAGCATTTGCCGTTTATTTATTCTACAGAAAGTATTAAACAATTAAACAACGCGTTCATGTTTCGCGGCCCTGGACTGGATAGACGCTCATGAAAAAGAGTGCCAGCTTGAGCGATAAGCGCACAGTCGCGCCTCCCATCGCGAAAGTGTTAAATAAATAACACATTACGCATATTTATCTTTATCATATTTCTAATTCCACACAAAACTAAGTAAGTACAAACAGTCTTACGAATTTAGACCTCCGGAAGCGAAACCGGATGTTTCTATCTTTATTTTTCCATATCTACCCCACTTCTTACTTTGTTTACCTTCTTTTCTTTATATAAATTATCAACGAATCTAAACGGCTCGTGGCTCGCGACCAAAAACGTTTGTGAGGGCATTTACCTTTGGGACTGTTAAATAATCTTGCAATGATATTTCATTGTTTGGCAAAACATTTGTTTAAGAATCACACGTGTAAATAGTGTAGATAAGGTCTCGCGCGAATACAATTTATTAGGATTAAATAAACCGAAATGCTTAAAGCTTATTTAGATAAAAGAGTCATTAAGAATGCACGCAAAATTCAAATTACAGTAATTGAGAAATACCGTAGAGTTTTTCTTAATGACCCACCCCTTTTACGAATAACGTATTAATTAAAGTAATGACTAATATTTATAAAATATATGTTTAGGTATTATTAAATTATTGTATAAAAAGAAATTGAAGTGTTTTCAAAAATTTCTATTTAATTCTTTTTACTTTCTTCTATATTCAATAGAAGAAAGTATTGGATTCATAAAAATTTTCGACCTCGGGTTTTTGATGTATTTACACGTTTTGAGAGCTGTAGAACACGATTTGACAATTTTTAGAAAATGTCCGTCTGCCTGTCTGTCTTTGTGTGTGTGTGTGACAAAATTTTGTTGCAACTGTATCTGCGGGACTACTGCACAGAATTTCATACAAATTGGTATGTAGTTACACCTTGATATAAATTAGTGCCTATCAACTTTTGGTAAAAATTGTCTTAGAGGTTGCGTTGTCATCCCGCTTTTTCTAAATTTTTAATATGGGTGTATGGGACAAAATTTTGTATAAATTTGCATAGACAGAATTTTTTTTTAATAATTATTATGGAATTTAAAAGAATAATTTATAATAGAGATATTCAACTGGGACTTTTTTTTTGCGTATGTAGGAGTCTCGCCTCCCTCCTGGGGGGGGGGGGGTTCCCTCTCGAGAGGAGTAAATTTTCATGATAAGTAGCTTTCAAAAGAGTTCGCGAATACCTTTAAAACGAATGGGTGAACCATCGACCTGCGTTAATTTAAAATAAAGTTATTGATTTTTTTTTCATTAAAAAAAAAAAAAATATATATATATATTTAATATAAAAGCACCACAAAACTGGCGTTGTAAAAAATATTACTTACAATCTTTGAATAAACACCATAAAATGCAATAAACTCGCAACAATTGTTTCGGTCGAAAAAACACACGGCCCTTCATCTGGCGAATAAAGTAAGCACGAGTGCTGCAGTCAAAGCGGCAACGCGCCGCATTTTATGGTGTTTATTCAAAGTTTGTAAGTAATATAATAATAATAATAAATATAATATCAAGAATAGAATGGACTTCTTTTGGATATTTAGTTTTATACTACTTCTCTAATACGAAAATCGTACTGCATTATCATGGAAGGTAATTTTATTAATAATGATTCTAATAAATTATTTTTCCTGAGTGAATCTGCATAGGAAAATATAGAAGAAAGTCATGTAGTGGCCACAACATACAATTTTTTTTTTTTTTTTTTTTTTTTTTTGTTAATACTGTGGGAATTTTTTGTGTAAGATTTGTGAGCTCAAAACTTTATATTTGCTACTTTATTTATTTATTTGTTATAGTACTTTTAAATACATTATATAAATATTTAATGTTAATATGTTTACTTAAGTTTATTATAAATATGTATAGTTTTACAACATATATTTTTATAAGTTAAAAATTTGAAAGTTTTTATAATTGGATACTTATTATTGTTATTATTCTTATTTTTGTTACAAATAAATTTATTACCCAATTGTATATTGTTTTTGAGTTATTTGTGAAAGGTTATAAATACTTAATGCTTGCTTAGTTAATGTTTTTAAAGGTAGACTTTTCTTTTCGAACACCTCATTTCCAGTTATCTAGCAATTTTAGATTATAGCTCTTATCGTATATGAATATTTTTGTGTGACTCTGTAAATTTTAATGCAAATCCTACTGTATATATTCATATGAAACTTTTTTTTTTTTTTTTTTTTTGTGCATATGTTTTAATAAAGGGCCAATTTCATTAAGATTTGAGCAAAGTAAAGATATTGAAATGTGATTTATGGACGAACCTTCCATAAAAACCATAGCTTTGGATTCTTTCGGGTATCCCTGTATGCAAACCACTGGTGGTATTTATCCCCATTTTCATTAGAGAACATACCATACTCAACTAGAATAATAAATATCAATTTCAAGGAATTCTATGAAATATTTACGGTAGTTAAAGTGTGGAGAGATAGACAGAGGGATATAAACTGAAATCATAAATATTTTTCAACATTGTTGGAAAGTGTTAAAAATCATAAAAGGCAACGTCTTAGGAAAAATTTTAATTCTGAAACATTTTGAAAAATGAAACTAAACTGCGATACAAATTCACAATGATAGTTTTCAAATATTGAAGATAACAGAAAAATAAAGTCAGTTAATACTAATTTTCTAGAAGTTCAGCAATGTTCTGATAACATATGTGATAATATCTAACAATGTGTTTCTGATAATGTTTTCTGAATTATTGGTAAATTATAAAGTGTGTAGTTAAATTTGATGTTGTTATTTTCTTATAAAGTATGTTTTTAAATTTGATGCTAATATTACCTTCAACTTTTTAGAAATTTACATGAGCAACAATTGCCAATTATATTCTTTGAGGTTATCACTATACACTAAGTAGTATTTGTTTAATAACTAGGCTACTTTTAAAAATTTGAAATTGAAGAAATTTTAGATCAACTTTCAAAATGACAAACAAAACTTTTTTTTGTGCTAACTAGTATGACATTACTCTATTATTTTGGTTTACTTTAAAATAGAAAATTATTTTATAGCAGATTATTTTTTTTTAAATTCAAGGATGCTTTCCCACTGCGCGCATAATATTTCAAAAAGGAATTTAGATATGGACCTAAATATTTTTTCAACCGTACGTTTTGGCATAATGAATAAAATGAACTAAAAATAAGAAGTTCTTTTCAATAGAAAAAAAATATGATTGTAGAAATATAAAAAATTTAAAGGTAATTTCATATTTCAAATTTTATTTAATAACTAAACACAGTATTATTTAAATAATTGAAACATTTTATTTCAGAAACTTAATTTGAATGTTTCGTTTAATTTAATGTAATAGTTATAAGGTTAAAGGAAATTGTAACTGAGATATCCTGTGCGCAGTGAGAAAGTACCCTTGAATTTTTTTTTAAATAATCTGCAAATAAAAAATAAAAATAATTTTCTATTTTAAAGTAAACTAAAATAATATTTTTAATCAATAAAATAATGTCATACTAGTTAACGCACACACACGCACAAAAAGAAAAAAAAATGTTTGTACATACATTTCTTCTTTTTTTTTTAAAATTCTGAAAGTTGACCGAAAATTTCTTCATTTTTTTTTTTCAATTTTGAAAGTACTTTGTCCCCTTAATCTGGGCTACATATCTATATATAAATGCATATATATGCATATATACATAGACATATCTATATATATATTGATAGATAGATAGATATATACATAAATATAAACATGGATATATATCTATACATATTTATTGATATACCAACCTATCTACATAGATAGGTAACTATGTAAATATCTAGATTGAAAATGGATAAAAAAAATTTGATGTTGACACCACATGACTTCTTTACACACCTATTTGAATATACATATTGTTATGAAAATATTGACATTTTTGTGTGAGGTAACTGATTCGGAAATCAACAAGCAGGTTCCAACCACAGAAAAAAAAAAAAAAAAAAAAAAAACTGAAAAACTGCCATTCCAACCACAAAAGTCATGATAGTTGAATTATATATATATATAGCCAAACAAATATACTAGTTTTTTCAGGAATGGCTTATTACAGAATCTTTCATTGGCAAATTCATAGCTTAGATTTTAATGAAAATCATTCGTGTATAGATGGCCTACTTTTGTTCTCTTTGCCGAAAATTAGAGGTGAAAAACGATATATTTTATCGAAACAATTAATTCAGTTAAAATGAGAAAAGATTTACTAATTCTGGTCGTCCTGAAATAATATTTGCCATCAAATTTGATCGTTAATCTCCCCAAGTCGCAAGTTTGTATCCAACACCGATTTTGGTCTTGATATCGATTTTGGCGACTTTACATCAAATTTGGCGAAAAATTGTTGTTTAGGGTTGCCAAAGTTTGGAAGCTCAAACTTCAATAAGAAAAGAATTCTGGAATTTTCCGGAAAGGTTCATTGGTTCATAGCGGTGAACTAAATTCTTCGAAAATTCTTTAAATGGCAAACAAAACTAAAAGAAAATAAAGTGCATTCGTCGACTAGAACCTGCTTATATATTTAGAATTACTTTCTACACTAAAAAATGTCGGTAACTTTCACAACAATATCATTACGTGCTTTAACAACGTGCTGAATATTCATTAAAGTGCATTTGTCGACTAGAACCTGTTTATGTCTTTGAGAATTACTTTCTACACGCAAAAATGTCGGCAATTTTCATAAAAATATCATTACGGGCTCTATTTACGGTCTGAATATTCATTAAATAAAATGCATTCGTCGACTAGAACCTGCTTATGTTTTTACAAATTACTTCTTACACGTAAAATGTCGACAACTTTCATAATAATATCATTACTGGCTCTATCATTAGATTATTTTTAATTCTCTATGATGGTAGGTCATATATAATGGCCAAAATCTCTATATATTTGGTCATTATGAATGTAATTTCCGTAAATATCTCCGAAACGGAAGTCGCAGAAAGATCAAAAAGAGAGATGCACATCTAGATAAGTAGAGATAGAGTAGTTATACAGACGAAGTCTTAGGGATCCTTTCACTACTTACAACCTTGTTCAGCTGATTTGGAATTTTAAAAACTAATACACACACACACACATACAGACGTCACGAAAAATCGTGTAAAGTCGCTGATATCTCTAAAACGAGAGCTCGTATTAAGACGAAACTTTCCAGGTGTACAACTAGGCATCGTAACAGTCACACATATAAATTTGCAACATTCTACGAGGAATCATTTTTGAGCTATACGAGATATAAAATCCATTTCGCAAATCGGAATTAACATACTTCCTAATACTTTGTACAAGGAAGTAAAAAGAAAGAAAGAAAGAAAGAAAAAAAAACTTAAACGCCTTAATGTATGTTTATTTAAATTTTCAGCATTTCTTGTTAAAAAATTTTGGTATTTATTTATTTACTTTTCAAAATAAAACTAAGAATATCATTTTTATTCCATCTTTTTACCAATCTAATATCAAAAAGCATTTTAAATTTTACATCTCATTGATCAAGTAACTTTTCAAATGATACCGCTTTTTTAGGCATTTGAATAAAGGGCATAGTTTATTTCTGGCTGTGTAAACTGAAACGCATCTATGAGAACTTAATAAACCAGCAAAAAAGAAGAAGTTTCAATGCCAAGTTTATCAATTGTCATTTTAATTATTCCATTTTATTCAGTTTATTTCGTAATATTTTTCTTTTAATGGGTTACTTATAACTATCTTCAAAACATATATTAGATAGAGTAGATGTAGAGACGAAATCTTAGGGATCCTTTCACTACTTACAACATTGTTCAGCTGATTTGGAATTTTAAAAACTAATTGCAAAAATATGCTTCAAAATTTCGATTATACTTATACATTGAGTAATAATGTAAATACGGAAATTCGGTTAGTTAAGTATTCCCGATATAATACTCAAGCCTTTCTAAAAGTATTCGCTCTGGAACTAAAGTATAAATGTTAGGTAATATCTTGCGTGTTACTGCTAATTAGGATGTATTAAAATGAAATAAATTTAAGACTCTCCTTATAAACAGAAGTCATTCAGTTTGTTGCATATACAAATTGCGATTATTGAAGTATATCGTTATGCGGTTTCCTGAATTCAGCATTTATTAAATAACGCATAAAAAAATATTAATACATCTTAAAATACATTTTGAAGACGAGAAAAGTATTTTCTGAAGTATGTTTTCTTTTTCTTTTCTTTCTTCCCTTTTTTTTTTTTTTTTTTTTTTTGACTTTTTCTTTCTTTAAGTAGATAGTGTCTTAGGTTTTAAAAATTAACTGCTAAAAATATAAGTAAATAATAAATAAATAAATTAAGACTAAGTTTAATTAATTTTTTTTTTTGTTAAAATTAATATGATCCTTCATTGTATCGAAAAGCATTTATTTTCGAACCAAAATGCAAACAATGTAGACGAACATTGTAGACGCATGGCATTGTTAATTAGCGTTAAATAATCAGAAATATCTTTACGCATCTTAAGATAATGAAGTTAATAATTATACAAAGTGCAATTATTGAGAATATCATAAGGCTTTTATATATCACATTATTTTCATATTTTGGAGTATGAGAATTAAGTTAATCACTGATATATATAAAAAAAAGAAACAAAGAAGAAAGAAAAGCCTATATTTTTGAAGAAATATAGAATTATTTTAATAAAGCTTAAGTAAATACTTTTTCCCGTTTTTATTCCTTACTAGCAGGCTTCGCCCGCTTCGCTGGACCCTATTTTTAAATGAATCACTATAATTACTGAATTCTCAAAATTGCATTAATTTTTATCACGTGAAAAAGAAAAAGCGAAACAAAATCTGATTAGGAAAAATGTCGATTTGTAAGTATCGAAAACCTCTATGTACCAATTTTGAATGATCTATATCTATTTTATTTTTTTTTGCTCCTCCGCCCCCCTCCCGTCCTTCCTAATAACGTTACACTTTCGAAAATATCCCCATTCGACTTGCAGGCCTCTAAAAACAATCTGTATTAATTTTGAACGGCCTAACTGCATTTCTATTTGTTTTTGCCCATAGCCTTCCTTACCGCCCCCTCCCCCTTACCGCCACTCCTAATAATTTTACAAATTCAAAAATATCCGCATTCGATTTTAAGTATCGAAAACCATTTGTGTACCAATTTTGGACGATCTAACTCTATTTTTATTTTCTAAGTTAAACAAATGTTACAAATACTTTTAAATTTCATTACTTTTCTTATATTAAATATATACATTTAAATACACAAATGCACTTATTTCATAAGGTGCAAACCAAACAACATAAAATATAATACAGAACTCAAAAGTAAAATACAACAAATTAAAAGTAAAAATTAATATAGAATACTGAATATCATAATGGAATATAAATAAACAACATTTATAGTTTTTGAGATTATTAGAAAGAAGCAAGATAACATTCTAATACACATGATTCATTTTTTATATTATATACAAATAGCATAAAGATGTGTATTTGAAATCTAAAAAATGTGATTTGACAATAAAGAATTCAGAATGTATAATCATACCATCATTTAAATACTTAAAGTAAAACAGAATACAAGATCCAAGTAACACAATTATAGACAAAGCATAGTCGAAATATTTCCATAAAGATTGAGGCAAGTGAAATATTTAATTTTTAAGGAAATGTTCAAACGGGAAATGTAATAGATTTCATGGATAAAATCTATAATAGAAAATAATGATTACGGATGAAAGAAATAAATAGAAATCAATTAAAAGTAATATTTGATATTGATATCTATAGAGTTCTAACAGATGACGTCACGAGCATGTTTGCTGAGGGACAGTTGACCCCACTGACCCATTTTATCATTGCGGAATAGTGTTACAAATTTATTGTAACACAGTGTTGTAAATGTATTTGTAAAAGCATAAAAAAATTAGACTACTACGCTTCCAAAGGCATGGAAAAATTAGCATTGTCCTTCAGCAAAGTACGATTGCTAAGAAGAAAGTCACGTGGTTGTTAGAATTCTATACGAATAAGTAAATAAAAATAAATAAATAAAGCATTTGCTGTTTAATTAGTATTTATTCAAAACAACTACTGTTCCTTTTGCTTACAAAAAAAAAAAAAAAAAAAAAAAAAAAAAAAAAAAATCAACAAAACCTTTGGTTTGATTTTTATTCAAAATAACTATTTAATTTGCAATATAATTAAAATAATCTGGTGTGTCACTCACACTACTTTCTCTTACCCTGAAATTTAATACTATAAATACAGGTTGGAGATTAAGAGATAAGATAACGAGTACCGTTATGTAAACCTATGTTAAACAATTCAAATTAGGCTTAGGATGAGTTTTATATGATAATTAGTGCTGTGTGAGGAGGGCTACCACCCCCTCAACCCCGTTTCATTAATGTACCAAAAATAAGCGATGAATATTTAGCTTAAACATACATTATTTACCATAACTCTATAAGGAATTTATTTCAATTCCCAAACAGCTTTCCTGGAAATGGTACAATATTATTAGTAAAGCACATCCGCTAACAACAAATAACTAGTGTACTGTGGCCACCACATGACCTTCTTCTATATTTTCCTATACAAATTCACTCAGTAAAAATAATTTATTAAAACTATTATTATTTAAAAAAATTATCTTCCATGATAATGCACACTGTTTCCATATTAGAGAAGTAGTATAACACTAAATATCCAAAAAAAAAAAAAAAAAAAAAAAAAGTTGAATTTACTCTAAATATTTCATTTAAAAAAAAATAAAAATTGTTTGTTAAAAATGAAAGAAATCGATAACTTTATTTTAAATTATCGCAGATCGATGGTTCAACCATTCGTTTTAAAGGTATTAGCAAGCTCTTTTGAAAGATACCCATCATGAAAATTTACTACCCTCGAATAGGGACTTCCCCCCCCCAGGGAGGGGAGGCGAGGCTCCTACATACACACACAAAAAAAAAAAAAAAAAAAAAAAAAAAAAAAAAAAAAAAATTCCCAGTTGACTATATCTATTACACAAAATATATATTCGTTTCATTTGTTATAGTGCAGTCTATAGACGTTAAACTCTACTTACCTGCAATTTCCCCCATAGATGCAATGTATTTGTATACTTTTGAGTGCCCCTGTACACGAAGAATGGGCTTCATCTCAACGAAAAGCTTAGTGTAGCACATTTAAAATACCGAGTTTGGAATTTCTGCTACTATTTGTTCTTGAGATATACTGATAAAAGACACACGGACATACAGACACACTGACCATTCGCTAAAAACATGATTTTCGTATTCAGGGGACCTCAGAACATATAACAAAAACTCACGTTCGAAAATTTGATTCTAAAACAATACTTTCTAAACCCTATGGGTAAGAGAAAGTAAAAATAAACAATTTTTAAAAATTCAAATGTTTAAAAAATGAAATGAATAAGCTGTAGAAACTAATGATAAGAGTATTTTTGTAAAATAAATTAATTTTGTTAACGACTTCATATGCTTAAACAACAAAATTTAAAGCTAAGAATTTTAATCACAATTAAAATAATTAATGATAAGTAAAGAAAAAAATTAGAAAAGTTACCACTTTTATAACTTAAGATACCCATTAATATTTATTGCTAAGACCTTTTACTACATATAAAATGCTAAAAACCAATAAAGTATTTTTAAGATTAATTTCTTAATTTTCTATTTTTTGAAGCAAGGTTTGAAGCTTCATTTTTTTTATTTTGCGTATAACTACAGATGTTACAAATTTCCCCATAGTCTTATTTCTGTATATGTTTGTGAAATGTATTGCATAGTTTCAACCAAATATTAAAATTAATGCAGCTTTTAAAAATTTACGTGTATTTACTACCACGCACGTATGCACGCTTCGCATACATTGAAGAAAAAGAATCACTAGATGCAACTAATTTGTCTTGCATAAATCAGAAAATGTATGAAAATCGGCACAGCAACAATCACGCACTTATTAAAAAAAAAAAAAATCACTGGATGCAGCTATTTTATTATGCATGAATCTAAAAATGCATGAAATATGAAATTCGGAAAATGGTCGCAAAGCCACATTCTTTCGAAAAAACATCTTTTTGCAATACAATAAATACACACGACACGAGCGGTAGGCGCGGCGTGAAAACAAAGTTTGGAGACACGAAAATGAAGTTATGATGTGATGAGTTTACCAGTGAAAAGTGTCGATACACCGAATCATACCATCGCATAACGAATCGATAATGCATGCCGTGTCAAAGCTAACCCAAGTGAGTTACATCCGCTTTATCTCCTCTCCTTTTTCAGGATTGAGGCGATCGTATCTGCAGAAACGAAAATTTGTTCTGCAGAACATTTTATAAACTATTCTTTGAGTTTCTTTCTCTCTATCTCTCTGTTTCTCTTTCTATCTCTCTCTTTTTTTTTTTTTTTTTTTTTTTTAAACACAATGGCAAAATTTATTTGACTTAAGTAAAATCTTTCTGCAAGAACATTTCTGTTTCTGCGACATTGTCGCCGTGTCGCCGTGTTTCTGCCACGGGGAATAGGATTATGCGAAATCGCGTTTTACGCATGTGAAATCCCGTTTTGCCCCCCCCCCGCCCCTCCCCTTGGGGACCGAATTTCAAAAATTCCAGAAATTCGTTTTTAGACATTTATATTAGCTATATTTTAAAGCAAAAATTTTACGGATATCTGCTTTTTTGTTTGAGATATGAAGGATTTTTTGAATTCACGTTTTGCCCCCCTCCCTCACTTGGGGGGGGGGGCGAATTTTTTCAATTTTTTTTTCGTAAACCATCCCTGACCTATAAGGAAAAAAACAAAAAAAGAATTATCGAAATCGGTCAAGCCGTTTACGATTTTATAAAGGGCATACAGACAAACATTCATTTATATATATATAGATATGGGTTGTTTGAAAAATTTTAAATGAACTTACATAAAAATCGCTTGAAAATTTTATTAATTATTATGTTTTGAATTACCAAGTCTATTATTGTGTACAGACTTCTGACGAAAAATCTGTAATTTTTAAATAATTAAAAAATGAATCTGAAATGGTGGGCGAAAAACATTCTTTAATCAAAATCGTAAACAATGTTGAATGATATTGCGGAACATTGTTAATTAAAATTTTATCATTTAAAATAGCTTTATGCATCTTTAAATAACACATTGAGTTAATACGTCTGAGAATGTAAAATGCGATAGATATATCGTATCGAACTTTTATTAAAATCCTGTTTAGATGATTTGAAAATTTAAAAATTAATTGCCAAAACATACCTCAAAATTTTGAAATATACTTACACAACTTGTAGGAATGTAAGTAAGAATGTTTAATCTTAAAACCATCTTCTCATACCATGAAATTAATGTAAGCACTATCAGTTTCGTAAGGACGTAGTCTTTCTTCATCAGGTGTAAAAAACACATTCTTTGAGGCACCTTGGAAACACCTTGGAGGCAAATGCAAGTCTTATCAAGGCAAAACCAGAAGAAGGAGGAGCAACGCAACCAACCAATAAGAAGCAGCAAGCAAAATATTGTATTTTATTTTTTGGTTGTGCTCCTCTCTGATTGGTTTCTGATGACTGCTTCCTATTAGTTGGTTATGTTGCTCCTCCTTCTTTAGGGTTTGCCCTGCTTTCAGATTTACATTTGCCTCCCAGGTAGCCTTTCTTGGCCATATGTTTATTGTATCTGAAGAAGAAAACCACATCCTTCCGAAACCGGCAGTACACATTAATTTTATGTTGTGTGAAGAAGTTTTTAAGTTTAAATATATATTGTATACCAACTCTTTAATTTATTATTGTAAATATAAGGAGTTGGAAATTTTAAATATTTCTGAAAGAATACCCATTCCTTTCTAAAAGCGTTCGCTCAGGAATCCAAGCGCAAACGTACATAATATTTTTGCGGAGCACTATTAATTAAGGTATATTAAACTGAAATAAATTTAAGTATATCTTTAACTAACATATTGGGGCCACCACAAGATTTTCTTCTATGTATTCCTATACAAATTCACGCAGTACGTATTGTTCATTAAAATTATTATTTCTCACAATTATTTTCCATCATAAATGCAGACGATTTTCATCACTATACACTAAATGCCCAAGAAAATATATGCACTAAATAACAGAACGCTAAATGTCCAAATGACATCAATTTTATGCTATGTAGAAGACATCTTAGGAAATGCGTTTATTATTCCTATTTCCTTCTTTTTTTAACGAAAAAAAAAATCGATGATTTTGTTTTAAATTACAATAAATCTATTGTTCAATCATTCATTTTAAAGATATTTATGAGTTATTTTGAAATATATCCATATTGCAGATTTCCAGCGCCATACTTCACTTAGGGGGGGGGGGGTAGAGTAAGCTCTGCCCCTACATATATAATTTTTTCCTGGTTGAAAATTACTATTAGAAATATATTTTTTAAATTTCACTTTGTAAAGGGAAGAACAATGCCCATTATGTACATTTATCGAAATTTTGTCTTGTACTACCATATTAAAAATTATGAAAAATAAAAAGAATGGGGTGACCGCGCTAATTTGTTGAGCAATCCAGTTAAGGTAAAAATCCAACTAAATATAAAATTATATCAAATACTGTTCATTGGTTCATAACACACAGTGCCCATAAATTTTTTGGTAAACATATACATACACACATTTTCTAAAAATAGTCAAATCGTGTTCACGACATATCCAAAGCTGGTAAATATTTCAGAAACCAGAGTTAAAAATGTTTCCCGAATCCACTACTTTCTCTTTATATACATACAGTGGGTGTTCATATTATTAGAAATTTTTCCGATTATCTAAATACTTGTAAATAGAATAAAAATTTTTAATAATATTACAAACATCAGTACATTAGATTTTAATGATTTATTTAATAATATAGACATTCATGACTTACATAACACTATGTTAATTCTTTTTAATGAACACCAACATAGTATTAAAGAAAAAATATCGATTCATTACTTTAAAACTTTGTTAAATTTCATATTACATAATAATTTTATTCTGTACAATCATACTATATTCCAAAGTATTAAAGGTATTCCACAAGGTGGTTCAGCTAGTAGTTTATTATCTGATCTGTATCTTTATTATTATGAAAGAAATTTCTCTATTAGTAATGACTTAATGTTTTATAGATATATAGATGATATCATAGTTTTATGCTTTAATGATAGTAATACCAACACCTTCATAGATAATTATCCTCATAGTCTTTTATTAACTAAACATGATATGATAAAAATCTGATGTGGGCACCACATGACTTCCTTATACACTTTTAGAAATATACATAATGTTAAAAAACATTGACATTGCACCCGAAACAGTTGGCTAAAAATATTTTTAAAAAATGAATTATCACCGTGTTCTGAGCTTTTCTGAAAGTTAGCTAAAAACCGAATGCAAGATTTGTACTGGTAACGCTGACGAAGGCAGCAGGGACCCGAAAAAATTGGCTAAAAGTATTAAAAGTATTAAAGTATTTTACCATGTTCTGAACTATTCTGAAAGTTTCAAATGTCTACCTAGTCGGAAGTTAGTTAAATAATTTTTTTGTTGGACCATATAAACGCTGCTGAAGGCAGCAGGGACCTGAAACAGTTGGCTAAAAGTATTAAAAAGATGCATATTCACCGTGTTCTGAACTATTCTGAAAGTTTCAAATGTCTAGCTAGTCGGGAAGTTAGTGAAATAAATTTTCTGTTGAACCATGTAAACGCTGCCGAAGGCAGCAGTGACCCGAAACAATTGGCCAAAAATATTTTAAAAATGCATTGTCACCGTATTTTGAGCTTTTCCGGAAGTTTTAAATGTCTAGCTAGTCGGGAAGTTAGTTACAAATCGATTCCAAGATTTGAACTGGTAACGCTGCCGAAGGCAGCAGGGACCCTATACAGTTGGCTAAAAGTATTTAAAAAATGCATTTTCACCGTGTTCTGATCTAATCTGAAAGTTTCAAATGTCTAGCTAGTCGGGAAGTTAGTTAAATAAATTTTCTGTTGAATCGCATAAACGCTGCTGAAGGCAGCAGGTATCGGAAACAGTTGGCTAAAAATATAAAAAAAATGCACTGTCAACGTGTTCTGAGCTTTTCTGAAAGTTTCAAATGTCTAGCTAATCGGAAAGTCAGTTAAATTGCAAGATTTGTCTAAACCGTTTTTGAGTTATTACCGTTTTTTGATACATTATGGCCAAATTTTTGTCATTATGAACCTAATTTTCCTAAATATCTCCAAAACGGAAAATCATAGAAAGTCCAAAAAGGGAGGTGCACAACTAGATGTTATAACAAACCTATGTACCAATTCGCAACTTTCTACGTCCAACCGTTTTTGAGTTATGCGACATACCCATACACAGACACACACACACACATACAGACGTCAGGAAAAATCGTGTAAAATCCCTTATATCTCTAAAACGAGAGCTCGTGTTAAGATGACACTTGCAGGTGTGCAACTAGACATCATGAAAGTCACACGTATAAATTAGCAACATTCAGCGATCATTCGTTTTCGAGCAATGTGAAATACAAAATCCATTTCGCAAATCGGGATTACTATACTTCCTTATACATAGTATAAGGAAGTAAAAAAAGTGCATTTTTGCATTTTTATCAAAAAAATTATATAAAAAATAAAAGACAATAAAAAATGTGGAGGATGGGTGGGCAGATGCTTGATTAAGGAGGATGGGTGGTGTGTTAGGCTGGATGGTTGGGAGGGATTGTGATTCTCGCGTATTTATATGTGTGTTTGCTTTATAGATTTAAAGTAATAAGTAAAAAAAAAAAAAAACTGTAATTATATAAACTTTAATATTAAATTACTGACTCTCTACTAACTTAATTTGTCCAAAGAAACATTTATCAAAAGTACATAAAAAAAAAAAAAAAAAAATTATAATTAACCTCAATTTTAAATAATTATTTAGTAAATAGTTATTTAGTAAATTAACCTCAATATTAAATAATTGTTTAGTAAATTACATATTGCTTTGTGTTCCTTTATTATTAAATTATTGAAATTCAACTTAGTTAATTTGTCCAAAGAAACATATAACAAATCTACATTTAAAAAAGTAAATTAATTCATAAATTCACCCCAATTTTCATTACATATTGCATTGTGCTCTTAAATTAACTCTAAATTGAATTTTACATGAAAGCATTTGATTAGATTTTATGCAGCACACACACATTATAAATAATTATAATTATTAAAAAAAAAAAAAAAAAAAAAAAAAAAATAGGGTTATTACTTTTTCTAAACTACACTAGATGGCGTCACTATCTCAATAGTCTGATTTCTTTGTTTCAATAAAATGACACTTTAAAGTTTATGCAATATCGTACATTAAGTTAACCTCAATTTTAATCAAAATTTAATTTTAAATTATCACTTTTAGGTTAATTATTAAAATCAAACAGTTCACTCAACTTTATCGTTCAGTTGATTATTACAAATTCAAAAATAAATTAATCGTTCAGTTATTTAATACGATTCCAAAATTAACTGTGAATCTAACTGTATACAGCCACATGTTTGTCTCGTGTTCTAGTTTTACGTGCATGGGTGCAAGTTTCTTATACAAGTTTTTCAGGTGTAATGTATGTTATACTTTAGTTTTATTAATTATTACTAGTATTTCATTTAACTATTTTTATTAGTATTTCCATTAATAATATTGTATATTGCTGCATGAATCAAAATGTTTGATTTTAATAAGGTTTTCATAACTTTTCAGTTTTAATTTTCTCTTTTTTGGTGGTGTTATTGGGGGTAGCTTGTTGTAAATATTTAGCAGTTTGCATACAACAAGACAGAAATAACACCTACTTTACATGCAACATTCATTCTGCTCCCTTGAAAACGTAATGAATTTGCATGTTTCCATTTATGGATGTTTGATAGTCGCAATCTCTTTTTGAATTTTTCTGTTTTATCTTTTTCAATGTTTCTTGTTTTCATCTATTCAATGTTTGAAAAGGTTTTCAATATATATATATATATATATATGTACAAGGTACAAGACGAAATAGCCTGATACTTCATACATCCGAAGAATATTAAAAACTCATATATTCCACCATCGATTTAGTTCTAGAGTACAATAATTAGGGAACCAACAACAAATTGAAGAAGAGCAGCGAAAATACTTTGGGATCCTCCTGTATCACAAAATGCTTCAAATGACTTGTAAATTTAATACATTGTTGCACATACTATGTTTAATTTTTGGTAAACTATGGTTAATTTTTGTACGTTTTGGTTCGGGAATTGCGCAATTATTTAAGCAGATATTTTTTTTTTTTTTTTTGACAAGTTTTTTGCTTATAACTAGAACGAAATTCCATAGAATATTACAAAACTTGCTGAAAAATTGACAAAACATTAGAGAAACTTTATTCTGAAGCTTAAAATTCACACGTGTAATATTCGTTGAGATATGAGAATTTCTGTTAAATATTATTTTACTGCGCATGCGCGAAAGATAAAACAAATTTTATTGCATAGGTTAAAAGCTAAACATATTAAGCAATTTTTGTCAAAAGTTCATTTGAACAGAGTAAAAATTAAGCAAATTGTCCACCTAGATTGTCCACCTAGGCTAATTGTCCACCTAGGCAAATTGTCCACCCTAGAAAAAACCACCTAGATTTTTAGTATTTTCCAGAGTTGAAATTTCATAAGGGGTTTTACACAGGCCGCTTGTTTAATTTGTAGATCCAATTATTTCAATCACGTTACAAAAGTTCTTTTTTGTGAAAAACCCTTTATAGGCTTGTAAATTTACCATATTTTTATTTATCTATTTAGATTTTTAGGTTCATAAGGGGTTACAACTCTGGAAAATACCTAAAATCTAGTTCGTTCTCTTGCTGATAATTTGCATAATTTTTACTCTATTCAAATGAATTTTGACAAAAGTTGTACAATATTTCTAGTTTTCAACCTATGCAATAAAATTTTTTCTATCTCTCGCGCATGCTGAGTAAAATAGTATTTACTAACAAGACTCATAATTCAAAGAATATTACACGTGTGATTTTTGTGTTTCAGAATTATGTTTCTCTATTGTTTTGTCAATTTTTCAGCAAGTTTTGTGAAATTTTATGGAATTCTATTCTAGTTATAAGCAAAAAACTTGTAAAAAAAATTAGTAATTAATAAAAAAAAAAAGTACCTGCCTAAATAATTGCGCAATTCCCGAACCAAAATATACAAATATTGTATATAGTATGTGCAACAATGTACTAAAGTTGCAAGTCATTTTGATCTTCCTGTGATACAGGGTGTTCCAAAGTATTTTAGCTCTTCTTCAATTTGTAGTTGCCCCCCTAATTGCACTCTGGACTAAAACGATAGTTGAAAATATGAGTTTTTAAATGTTCTTTGCGTGTATGAAGTTTAAGGCCATTTCGTCTAGTATTTTGTTTTAGATAATCGAAAAAAAAAAAAAAAAAAAAAAAGAAAACGAAAACAAAAACAAAAACAAAAAACTAAAATTTGAACACTTACTGTATATACATACATGTGTGTGTGTGTGTATAAAATAAAATAAAATTGAAGTCAGTCAGTTTTTTGCACAGACAAAGAGCAAAATTTAAGTTTAATACAATGAGTTTTCTAGAATTGTATTAAAGTTATATATTATTTACATATTATAATTAATTATATAATATAAATAATTATTTACATATGTAAACAAACTATATATTTATACTCTTAATAAATTTTGAAGACTAGGAAATTATTTTTTAAGATGAGGTAATAATAATTTATTTATAACTCTGACTTAATCCTATGCAAACTGGTAATATGATGTTTAAAAAACCGAGCGTAAAAAATATATGAATAATAAAAATACAAATAAACAAATTAAAAAGCTTAAAATAAAAATTTCATTATTTTTTCTTGATACAATTAAATGTGTATGATTCTTCATTGCTTTCAAAAGCATTTGTTTTCGAATCAAAATGCAAACAATGCAGATAAGGTTCATGGCACTTTTAATTAGGGTTTAATAATCGGAAATATCTTTAAGCATCTTCAAATAATGGAGTTAATAATTATTCAAAGTGCATTGACTAAGAATATCATAATAAAGCTTTTATGTATGATATACATTCTTTTCATATCTTGAAGTATCTAAATGAAATTAATCATTAATATTAAAAAAAAAAAAAAAAAAAAAAAAAAAAAAGTTGAAGAGCTACATAATTATTTTAATGAAACTTAACTAAACAATCTTTTCTTTCTTTAAATTCTTTACATGATTTGTTTGCAATTTTTAGAATGAATTTCTATAAAAAAAAAAAAAAAAAAAAAAAAAGAAGAAGAAAAAAAAATACTGCAAAAAACTAATTAATTATTATATTGTGAATAGACATGGCAGGGACGACCTTTAATATTTAAATAATTAAATAAATCTCAAGTGTTATTACGAAAAACCTTTGTTCCTTCATGAAAATGCAAACAATGTTGAATTATGTTGCACTGCATTGTTAATTAAGATTTAATAATTTAAAATAGCTTTAAGCATTTTTAAATAATAAATTCAGTAAATATATATCGGCAAATATAAATTACAGATATATCATAATGAGCTTTTATGTATAATAAACCTTTAATTATAGGCTTGTAAATTAATTTAATAATTATATTTCTAAAGATACTTTTAAGAATTAGAAAATAAGTTATAAGAGATAATTTATGCTTACGGAACTTTTCATTCCAAAAATTTTCATTAGCACTTACGGTTAGACTAGGCATGTTTATGAGGGTATTTATCTTTAATTCATTTAAAGAACTATATAAGGATGTTTCATTGTCTTGAAAAGCATTTGTTTTCAAAAGTAAGTGTAAACAATGAGGAGAAAAGCTTACGGGGTTTGTTACCTTTGAATTTCTAAAAACAGCTGAAAGATTTAAAGGTCGTTACATTAAAAATTACCAAGAGCACTTGTGTAAAATCTTCTATAAGTGTTTTAATAACACTTTTCATCTGAATTTTAATTTAAGAAAATAAATATATCAGTTTATTAATTATTATTTATAAGTAAATGCATTATTCTTTCAAGATTAGATGCACAACATTTAAGATAGTATTCGTCTAATCCAGCCTTACAAATATTTGTTATTATTTTTAATTTCTTTTACCCATACGTGCCAGAAAAAGTATATATATATATTATCGAATTTTCACAACAGATTATCTATATTTTTAAACGTTTTGAGGTCCCTTAAATCAGGAAATCACGTTTTTAGTAGTTGATCTATGTGTCTGTTATCAGCAAAAGTCAAATATTAATATTAACAGAAAAGTCTAAAACTTGGTGTCCCAAATCTGTATTATATGGGGATGTTACTTGAAAATTTTACAGAAGTCTGACAAATAATTCCAGTACAGGTACATTAAAAATATTCAAATATATGATCGTAATTTCTTGCTGATGTATTTTAATATCGTTAGACTACAAAAAAAAAAAAAAGTCTTATAAGCGCATATGCATTCTTTCATACAGCATTTAATGTGAAAAGTAATCATCATTCGTTTACAGAGTCTCACAAAATAATTCGGATTTGTTAGAGGCGATATCTGGAAGTTCAGCGAAGTGTACTTCAAATAGTATTAAGCGTTTTTCTTACTGCTCTATACATTTTATTATTCTATATAGCGTGTATAAAGTTTACAAAGAATATATACAGGGCTACACAAAATTAAGACAATGCTTTCTTTTTATTGGATGTAATTGATCAAAGTTCTTTAAAAATTATGCCATGTCCAGGAAAACTAGTTAGGAGTAATAAATATATTCTCTTTCTTATAGTAGAAAATATATTGTCTTTGAGTACTATTTCTTTACATTGAGATTTTTATATCTATTTAAACTCAATTTTAAGCGTTTTGAGGTCCCCAGAACACTCATATAAATTTTTAGAAAAATGTCTTTTTGCCTATTATCATTATAACTTGAAATTCCAATTTGGTATTGTGAAAATCATGAGGAAATACCACTTTAATATTTTGTGTAAGACTGGTAAACTTCAAACAGTGATGTGAGAAAAATTTTTATGAGTCATTTAAAACAAATTTTCGAATTAAATTACAATTTCAAATATTTTAAGAAGGTATGTGTGAGAGTAAAATGCGTGGTTGAAGAGGTAGACCCCACACAGAAATTTATGCCAAGTAAAACTGTTTCAAAAGCCATCTTTTGGTTTTAGGTTGGTTTCTTTAGAAACCAACCTATTGCAATCACTTCGTTTATCTATATACTAGCAGGCTTTGCCCGCATTATATGGAAATCTCAAAATTCCATATCATTAATAATAAAAAAATTTCTAAAAAAGAAAAAGAAATTGAAATCAGTCAAAGTAAAAGTTAAATAGGGGGTTTCCCGCTCACTGCACGTCGAATCAGGAGTCCCAATGTCTTCGACAGTGCCTTACCTACTTTTTACTCCCCGTCCTTTGCGGATAATGATGAAAGTTTTGCAAAATATCCCCTTTCATCAAAGTGTATATTGGTGCACATTGCACTTAATCAACACTCACATATCAAAATTCACCATTCTAAGGTAATATGGAGTATATTTAAGCTTGAAAATGTGTTTTTTGCCCCCAGCCCACACTAAAAAAAAAAAAAAGGTGGGGGGAGAGGGCAATTTCGCGAAACCAGACATAAAAAATTCGAAAGCCTGAGATTATTTAAAACAGAGTTATGCTTTAAAACATGTTTTTTACCCTCCTGCTTATAAAGGAGGGACTGGGGAGGGAATTTTTCAAAATATTTTCATACTATGAGTTAAGTACACTACATACGGTTTTCTTAAATAAATCCTTATCGAATCTCGACAAGGATTTATTTAACAAAACAGTATTAACTCTACTTTTTTATATAGGAATTTTTGCTAGTGTTCGGATACTCTTGTTACCGACTGTACATCGTATGCCAACTCTTTTTATATCATTCATCCAAATAATAAACGTCGTGATACCATGATCGGTTATCATTATATGGGAATACATGTGTAAACCTTCGAGACAACTTTTCACCAGTTGTGATTAAAAGGTTCAATACATTCAGAAAGCAAAGTCATTAAAAAAATAATTAATCAAATCAAATCGTCAATAGATCATTAATTAAATCGTTAAATTAAAACTTCTTTAATTATAAGGAAACAGAAAGACTTACCAGAGTCTGAGAACGTATGAAATAGACTATCGTGAACAACAGCAGCAACATCGAAATCTGAAGTAAGTAAGGCACCAAAGATTTGCACGTCACGACAATCAGCAAATATCTAAACTTCTCAAATGCACCCATTTCAGAAATTACATCGTGTACTTCAGCGTTGTCGACAACGAACAAGTTATTAATGCATTGGTGGTTGTTGAAAATGTTCAGAAATCCTTCACATTCATTAGAGTTGTCATCGTGATTGAAAAATCTGAACCATGGTTTCGTTGATTTTGCTGGTGTAAGGTAATCATTCAACAAATTGAAAATAACTCCATTATAGAAGTAAACACCAATGTACAACAAGAAAACTGAAAAAAAAAAATGTGAAATGCATTAAAGAAAAATAAATAAATAAATAAAAGTCTCAGTAAAAATATTGCTTTTTAACAAGAAAAGCAGTGTAGTTTTATGTTATTAGAGTTTCATTTTCATACTGATTCTATTTAAAATACACTGCGGTGACAAAAGTCTTGGGATAGCAATATAGAAATATTCAGATGGCAGTGGTATCACTTACAAAATGGGCAGTGTATTGGCAGGGGTTTCATTTGTACTCAAGTAATTCACGTGAAAATGTTTTTGACATGATTATGCTCGCACGACGGGAATTAACAAATTTTTAACGCGTAATGCTAATTGGAGTTAGATGCATGGGGAATTTCATTTTGGAAATCGTTAAGGTCGGTTTGCACTAGAGTTGGAGCTTCCAGGTCCAAAAAAACATTAATCACGCTCCGCACACAAAGAGCCAAATGTCTTGTAATCAGTTGTAGCCCTTTTTTAACAGATTGCGCAGTTACTTCAAAGGAAGGCATGCAAAATTGACAAAGATATCTGCCCCTGGCCCCTCAATTATCTCAGCTGGGGGTTAGAACCACGGACTCTCCCTTTTCGAACGAACCCTAGACCCAGGTCCAAACGCTTGACCACATCAAAGGATCCGCTTGACCACATCAATAGTGCCGTTCGAACCAACCTCAGTGGAAACTGCACTTTAGGGAATTCAACATTTCGAGATCCACAGTGTCAAGAGTGTGCCGAGAACACCTAATTTCTGGCTTAACCTCCCACCATGGAGGACGCAATGGCATACCATGTGCACTTAATGACCGAGATCCGCGACGTGTGCGTAGGATTGTCAGTGTATTGCGGTGCTACAAGCGCAAGTCCCATCAACAAGATAAACTTTTTGTTTCCCAACATTACATCCCCACCATTCAACCAATTCATTCATCAAACCGACTTTTCTACCGACATTCCACTTTCACCAAGGCAATTTTTTCCTCTACCTTTGTTATTATAATCATTATAACTACTATTTATGACCTTCTAACTTGAAAAACGAACTAAAATTTCATAATTATACGAGTATAATTTTGAATTATAAGTGTATTGAGGGGAAAAGAACAGTTCAGTGATCGAATATATCTGTAAGCGGTGGTCAGATGGTTAATGGGCTATGGCAGCAGACAACCGACTCGAGTGTCTTTACTAACAATACCATATCATCTGCATCACATCTTTTGGGCTCGTGACCATATTGGTTGGTTGGGTTGAACGTCGCACTAGTGCTGCGCAATGGGTAATTTTGCATCGGTTTGACTCTAGACGATTGGAAAACCGTTGCTTGGTCAGATGAGTCACGATTTCAGTTACTAAGAGTTGTTGGTAGGGTTCGTGTGTGGCGCAGACTCCACGAAGTCATAGGCTCAAGTTGTTAACAAGGTACTGGTCCAGCTGACGGTGACTCCATAATGGTGTGAGCTGTTTTTGCGTCGAATAAGCTAAGTCCTCTGGCCCAAATGAATTGACTGGAAATGGTTATGTTCAGCTACTTGGAGATCATTCATAGACTCCATGTTCTCAAACAACGACGGAATTTTTATGAATGACAGTGCGTCATGTCACCGACGCGAAATTGTTCGCGAGGGGTTTAAAGAACATTCTGACCAATTTCAGTGAATGATTTGGCCACCTAAATTGCCCGATATGAATTCCATCGAACATTTATGGGCCATAATCAAAAAGTTAGTTCGTGCACAAAATTCTGCATTGGCTAAACTTTTGAAATTTTTTACGGCTATTGAGGCTGCGTGGCTCAATATTTCTCCAGGGGACTTCTAATGAATTGTTGAGTCCATGCCGTGTGGAGTTACTGCATTTCACCGGACAAAAGGAGGTCTGACACGATACTAGGAAATATTCCATGACTCTTGTCACATCAGTGTATTTTAGATTCGAAAAAAAAAAAAAAAAAAGACATTTACCTGCTTGTTCATTTATTAAATGATGTTTTAGAACAGTTCAATCGCCTTGTAAATTGATTCTGCTGTTATAGAAGTACATAAGTAATGTTATATATATTTCAAAATACTACTTGTACAGCACGTACAGGATACATTTATTATCATTAGACAGGCTTTGTTGCTGAAGAAAAGGACATATTTAGGACACAAAAAGGCTTTATTTCGCCAAAAGAACACTTTTTGATTAAAAAATATTTTAAGTTAAGTAAGAGTATGTAATGGCATCGTGCCGAAATTTTTATAACAGTCATTTATCGTCCATAGGTTGTGACAAATTAGGGCGCCCATGTACGGAATTTGCACCTTCGTCATTCATATTTGAACCTGCAGTATGTATAAGAAATGAACACCGAAATGTAATTTTTCAACTTAACAAATATTTAATTAAAGTTTTTCAACGAATGGAGTAACGTATAATAAACTGTAAATGATCTATAACTTCAATGCAAATATAATTAACAACTTAATATTACCCATTTACTTTCAGCGACATAACGGCGTGAAACTTGACTATTCGTCTTTATAAGAAAACTCCAGGAGACATCTAAATCTGACAAGGAGAGGTCACGACATGGAAAATTCAGATTGGGACGAAATTGCGCAGTATTATAGTATACAATGAAGGTAACAGTATATTAAAGCAGTTACACACACTAGCTACAGAATTTCGAGAAAAAACTAAAGTTTCAGTAATCTTTAAATACAAGTTATTTCGCAACCCAGACAACGTTCTAGTGGCGTGGTCAGCAGAGTAAGTTGTTGCCCCGCGGTGGGCCCGGGTTCAATGCTACCGACGGGAATGTTTTTTTTTCCCCTTTTATTTATTTAATCTAAACTTTTTATTTTACTGTTACTTTCTCTTATAATTCAATCCAAAATTTGAAAATTTCAATAAATTATTTAAATTTCTTGAATAAAAAAAAAAAAATAAAAAAAAATAAAAAAAAAGAAGCATGTAAGTTTTAAAATATTCTATTTTTTATATTTATAATTTTCTATTAAATAAATAAATAAATAAATAAATAAATACATTTTTTAACTATGTTACTCAAAAGGTGACACTGCTATACAGCGATTTCTGCAATTTAAAGAGAGGTTATGTCCCAGGTTCTTCTGCGTATAATTAAACAAAACTTGATATGTGAGAAGGCCATTACGAGACATTATGCTGAATCAATTTGAATGCTAATCGACTGACAGGTGGCGCTGCTATACATCGATTTTCGCAATTTAAGAGAAAGCTATATCTCAGGAACTACTGCATATCATTATCATCAAACGTAAGTGATGTACTGCATATCATCAAACGTATGTGAGATGATCATTATGAGACATTAGGGTGATTCAATTTGGATGCTTATGGGCCATAGGTGGCGCTGCTATACTGCAAATTTCCTCGATAACGGGAAAACTATATCACAACTTCTATGGCGTATAACTGTACGAAATTTGATATGTGAGATAACCGTTATAAAAACAATTTTTAAGATGTTATTTATAGACAATAAAACTGTCTTTCTTTGTGTATTAAAGGTTAGTTTTCTTTAAGAGGAAAACCATTTGTTTTCATCATGTTAGATTATTTTAATAAATAATAGTTTTAATAAATTATTTGCACTTAGTGAATTTGTATAGGAAAATATAGAAGAAAGTCTTGTGGTGGCCATAACATACTAGTTTATTATTGTTATTAATCGAGCTTTTAGAAATAAATTGTGTTTAATGATAATGATCAATAGGAAATTACATATAAATAAAGCAAAGAGTTTGTCCGGAACACATCCGGGTGAACCACTCCTATTTTTGATTGGTCTAGACTTAACTACTTTGGTGATGAAAGTTGGCCATTTTTTTTTTAAGTAAAAACTGATGAAATTTTTTTTAAGATACTGCATTTATGTTATAACTTTTTAAAAGAGCTCTAAAAACTGTTCATTTTTTGTGTGGACACTATATACATTAAGTTATTAAAGATATTTCGTTGCAAAGTTTTTTTTTTAATTAATTAAAATATAAAAATAAATATTGGTTATAATTTAATAGTTGCCCCCTCCCCCTCCTCCCCCCCCCCCAAAAAAAAAAAAAAAAAAAAAAAAAAAAAAAAAAAAATTACGAGTTTATTTTCTTTCGACATAAAAATAAATACATTTAATTAAATGTGAACGTTAAAAAATTGTAAAAAATTAAATTATGCATCTCACATCAATTGACGCCATTATCACTTTAAAATTTTCTACGCATTGATAAAGAGTTATTGATATGGGTATCGCAAATGCATAAGCATAAACATTTTGACGAGAAACGTCCGAGCTACTACGGTGTTAAATTTCAAATTCCGCCCAGAGGTCCAAGCTGCTTCAATGTTTTTGCACAATTTTTCTCAATTTTATTTTAAATATTTTTGTAAAGTGAGTGGAAAAAAAAGGAAAATCATTCTTTTTTTTTTAATTGGTCTAATTATACAAAATATGACCATATTATTCGTTTTTCGTTCTGTTTATTATAAAAAAGAATAATTATAAGATAAAATTTTTTTTATAAACCATGTTTTTTAATTTTCTGTTGAATCATATAAACGCTACTGAAGGCAGCCGGAACCCCAGCAATTGGATAAAAGTATTAAAAAAATTCCTTGCTATCGTCTTTTGAGCTATTATAAAAGTTTCAAATGGCTATCTAGCCGGGAAGTTAGTTAAAAGTTGATTGCAAGCTTTGTATTGGAAACGCTGCCGAAATCAGCAGGTTCCCGAAGCAATTGGATAAAAATATTCTTAAAAAGCATTTTCACCGTATTCTGAACTGTTCTGAAAGTTTCAAATGCCTAGCTACTCGAGAAGTTAGTTAAATAAATTTTCTGTTGAATCATATGAACGCTGCCGAAGGCAGTAGGGACCTGAAACAGTTGACTAAAAGTATTAAAACAAAATGTATTGCCACCGTGTTCTAAGCTATCCTGAAAGTTTCAAATATCTAGCTAGTTGGGAAGTTAGTGAAAAATCGATTGCAAGCTTTGTACTGGTAAAGCTGCCGAAGGCAGCAGGAACCCGAAACAGTTGGCTAAAGGTATTTTAAAAAATGCATTTTCACCGTGTTCTGAACTATTCTGAAAGTTTCAAATGTCGAGCTAATCGGGAAGTTAGTTAAATAAATTTTCTGTCGAATAATATAAGCGCTGCCGAAGGCAGTGGAACCTGAAGTAGTTGACTAAAATTATTAGAAAAAATATATTGTCACCGTGTTATGAACTGTCCTGAAAGTTTCAAATGTCCAGATAGTCGGAAAGTTAGTGAAAAATCGATTGCAAGCTTAGTACTGACAACGCTACCGAAGGCAGCAGGAACCCGAAACAGTTGTCTAAAGGTATTAAAAATGCATTTTCATCGTGTTCTCAACTATTCTGAAAATTTTAAATGTTTAGCTAGTCGGGAAGTTAGTTAAATAAATGTTCTGTCGAATTATATAAGCGCTGCCGAAGGCAGCGGGACCTGAAATAGTTGACTAAAATTATTAGAAAAATGTATTGCCATCGTGTTGTGAGCTGTCCTAAAAGTTTCAAATGTTTAGCTAGTCGGAAAGTTAGTGAAAAATCGATTGCAAGCTTTGTACTGATAACGCTGCCGAAGGCAGCAGGAACCCGAAACAGTTGGCTAAAGGTTTTAAGAAAATGCATTTTCACCGTGTTCTGAACTATTCTGAAAGTTTCAAATGTCTAGCTAGTCGGGAATTTGGTTAAATTAATTTTCTGTCGAATCATATAAGCGCTGCCGAAGGCAGCGGGACTTGAAATAGTTGACTAAAATTATTAGAAAAACGTATTGTCACTGTGTTGTCAGCTGTCCTGAAAATTTCAAATGTCTAGCTAGTCGGAATGTTAGGGAAAAATCGATTGCAAGCTTTGTACTGATAACGCTGCCGAAGGCAGCAGGAACCCGAAACAGTTGGCTAAGGGTTTTAAGAAAATGCATTTTCACCCTGTTCTGAACTATTCAGAAAGTTTCAAATGTCTAGCTAGTCGGGAAGTTAGTTAAATAAATTTTCAGTCGAATCATATAAGTGCTGCCGAAGGCAGCGGGACTTGAAATAGTTGACTAAAATTATTAGAAAAATGTATTGTCACCGTGTTGTGTCCTATTCTGAAAATTTCAACTATCTAGCTAGTCGGGAAGTTAGTTAAAAATCGATTGCAAGATTTGTCCCTGACAAACATACAAACAAACCCACAAACAAGAATCGAAGTTAATAAAAACATGGTAAAATGACTAATGCAGTTTTTCCTGTATTATAGACATTTCTATGAATCAAAATAAATTAAATTATCCAGTACAAAGACGTTGCTGTGAAGAAGTCTTTACCAAAGAGAGCGAGGGCTCGAAGCCAAGTTTTTAAGCAATTTCAATGTATTTTCTTTTTAGTTTTAATTTGTAGAACGGTATAAAAAATATTGATTCATTTTTAATTCATTTAAACATAGTGACCAGCGAAGCGGGCAAAACTTGCTAGTCATTTAAATATAGAATCATAGATATGTACTCCTAATAATAATAATAATAATAATAATAATAATAATAATAATAAAGTTCAAATCAAGAGTTATTTTTAGATATAGAATTCAATATAAGCAACTATATGCATAATAAAATGCAAAATTTTATTTTTAAACAGGTATATATTTAAAAAAAATCTTTTTTAATCAGAAAAATATTGGCCTGTGTATAAAAGGATCAAGAGTTTTATTCGAATATAAAGTTTTTAAAATAAATCCAATTTCTTTCAGAGGATAAATATGTACATTGTAGTGTTAGAGATTAATTAAAATGCTTAATTAATAGAATAATTATTTTCTTACCGAAGGTCTTCATGATCGTGATAGAATCCGAAATAATATGGTAATTTTCTCCTGGCGAGGAATCAAAATTGGATATCATAGGTAAAAGTCTAAATTTCTATCTGTAAAGGGAAGAATGATTTATAGAAATGTTGCAGTAAATATACAAAGTAAAGCATAATGCTTGTAAAAATTTCTTTTTTTTTTTTTTTTTGAAATTTTCACGACACACAAAATTGCTGTCTGAAAGACGACCTGACGTACTAATAACATGCAATATTCAATTATTCAAATAAAATAAAATTGAGGTATATTAAAAAAATCTGGAGTGACTCCACTCGACTTTCCGAACATTGAGTAACTAACAGTTTTGTAGATAAAATAAAGAAAGAGGAATTGCTAAACAAACAAAAGAGAGAAAACCATAATAGAGTGTTTTTTTCTCCATATATCACACGAGGTTTTATTTAACGCTACTGAACTTTGAGCCCTTAGATCATAATGATAAAGAATTTTTCGTTTTGTCCCTGTAAAAATCTATAGATGCTAGATTCACCAAAATGCTTATAGTTAGTGCAACAGTGATTTATAATATTCATACAAATTTTCAGCTCAATTGAATAAGGCGTTTAGATGCTATCGCACTTTTAAAAATTTGGTCTCATAGGCCATAATGATAAAGAATTTTTCTTTGTGTCCCTGTAAAAAAACTGTAGTGCTAGATTCACCAAAATCTATACAGTTAGTGCAAATGCGACCTATAACATGTGTACAATTTTTTTGCTCAGATTAATAAGGCGTTTAGACGCTATCACACTTTTAAAAATTTGGCCCCATTGGCCTTAATGATAAAGAATTTTTCTTTGTGTCCCTGTAAAAAAACTATAAGTGCTAGATTCTCCAAAATCTATACAGATTGAGTATCTGTGACCTATAATATGGGTATAAAATTTTTGCTCAATTGAATAAGGCGTTTAGATGCTATCGCACTTTTAAGATTTTGGTCCCATAGGCCATAATGATAAAGAATTTTTCTTTGTGTCCCTGTAAAAATACTATAAGTGCTAGATTCACCAAAATCTATAGGGTTCGTACTATGGTGACTTACAATATACGTACCAACTTTCAGGTTAATCGAACAAAGCCTTTAGACGCTAGCGTGTTCACAAACATACACACATACACACATACACACATACACACATACACACACACATACATACATCACCGTAAAAATAGTGAAAACGGACTCAGGGGACCTCAAAACGTATAGAAACATCAAAATCTCGAATTCGGATTTTTGACATGATTACAATACTTTCCTCACTATAGTGTTCGGAAAGTAAAAAGCTTATGAAACAAAAATCGGAAGAAACACGCTGGGTTTTATTATTATTATTAGTTCCCTGTCATACTATAGACATGGGGACCTTAGGTAATCCTGAAAATTTTCGACCTGAGTTTTTTGACATTTTTACAGGTTTTCAGGTGTGAGGAATATCAAAATGGGTATGGTATCCGTCTGTAGGGTGTCTGTTAGTTTGTTAGTGAGCTAGTGTGTTAGTCAGTTAGTGGGTTAGTTCGTTAGTATGTTAGTCTGTGTACACGATATCTCCCGAACAAATTATCACAAAGAGATAGGACAAGTTTTAAAGTATTAGTTATGACACTGGCAAGAACCCTATTTATTCGCAATATTCTAATTGAAAAACTCCAGAAGTTATTCGAAATTTACGATTTTTTTAACATGGAAGAGTAGAGCAAAATTTCCCTTAAACGTGCATGAAAAGAAATATTTTTACAGTAAAGATGTAAGAACAGCTCTTAAATATTCGTTTTGATACCGGAATGAACATCAGTAACTAGAAATATGCTACTTTGAAAATTTCGCAAATTATTCGAAATTTACGAATTTCTTAACATGGCTGATTACAGCAAAATTTCACATAAATGTCCCTTTTGAGAGATATTTTAATCGGAAAGTTGTCAGACTACTTTTAAAATATTATATAAGATGCTGGTATAAACATCCTTGACAATGAATTTTCCAATTTAAAAATTTCTTAATTCACTGGAAATTCACGATTTACTTAATATGGCGGAATAGGGCAAAATTTCGCATAAACATACACTTTAAGGGATCTTTTCATCGTGAAGTTGTCAGAACACTTTTAAAATATCATTTAAGATACTGGCATGAACATCCCTGATTATTAGATTTTTAATTTAAAAATTTCATAACTTATTTGGAATTTACGATTTACTTAACATGGCTGAATAGGGTAAAATTGAGCATAAACGTCCATTTTGAGGATCATAAAGATATCAGACAACTTCAAAACAACATTTATGATACTTGTTTGAACACGATTTACTACAAATATTGTAATAGGAAAATTTTGTTAGTTATTCGAAATTTAAGATTTTATCAACATAGCAAAATGGGCGATATCAGCATATATAGTCACGCTCATCAGTGCCTGACTTTGTCACGCTTTCGGCTTAAGAGATAGGTTTAAGAGATTTCCTTGGACTCTATCACTAAATTTTCATACTTAAGTTAATTTAAAAAATCTATTGTCCGATCGATAAGCTGTTTAATCCGACGGATTCAGAAAAATCGCCCCTTTCATTTCGTACCTTCTTTGTAACGAATTTTTGATTATATTTTTTAAAATTAATTAAAATATGAAAATAACAGCTTTAAAATAGACATTTAAATTTTTAATTGTTGCCATTTTTTATTTCAGTATAAAATGAAATATGCTTTTACGTGCGTATATACATACATACATATATATATATATATATATATATATATATATATATGTATGTATGTATGTATATATGTATATCTATATATATATGTATATATACATATATAATAATAAATTTGCTCATGCATATGAAAAAATGACGTCTATAAAATGATAATAATAATTTAAAATTTTAAAGGCAATGAAGAGACAAATAAAGTGCGAAAATTTCGCAAGGGCTTGCTAGCAAATGAATTATTTAAAGTGAGGAATAAATAAAATAAAACGATCATTTTTCAACGGGCGCCTTAGTCGCCGTACAACTAATTAGTTCCATATAAATATGCATTTTGGGGATTGTTGCATTGGAAATAGTAGCAAGAAAATAAACTACGAAATTGACCCCAACAAAATAAATCAAAAGATTAGAACAAGATACGTACATCGAACTAAACGGTGAGTAGCCTATTAGGCGGGGTTTTCATTCAGTCACTGTGTCAAGCGTTTGGTCAAATTCATTTCTCTTAACATGAATATAACATGTTTTGTATTAAAAATTTATGAGAACATACATATGATGGGGAACTGACCAGAGTCGACCTATGCCAACTAGTTATTACTAGCAAAGCCCCGGTTCGAGAACGATCCGAATGCGAGAAAAATATAGATCAAAATTTGCTAACGAAACCATTTTTTAATTCATGAAATCAGTGAAGGTAGTAAATCAAGAAAGGCTTTTCTAGCTTCGCTGGTCACTATATTTAAGGGAAACTCTTTTCGATATCGCTTTACAAACAAATATACAATTTAAAGAAATCATGAAATTGCTTTAAACCCCGCTTTGGTTTCCCGCTGCCTTCGGCACGACCCCCTCATTTGCAGACTTTCGGGTGTCTGTCCCTATTGCCTGTGACAACAGCTTACCAGTGGGCTTCCATTTGGGTGCTTATCAGATGACAGTTTCGAAACGGACAGTATCGAAAAAATTGAAGTAGCTACTTTATATTTGAATCCCAGTTACATATGAACAACACTATACGTGGTGTACATAATACTTTCTTTCACGTTATTTTCTATACTTATTTGATTTATTCGATCAAGCATAAAAATGACAACCACCAAACATAATATTACAATGTGCTATGGTCGGCTATGTCTATCGCATGACAATTAATTTTTTATGGTTATAATAGTAGTTGAATTAGTTAATAGTAGTTGGTTTATAGAAAAATAAGTAATGAAATAATGAAATATGTAAACCTGATCATGGTACAGCCTTAATGTAGCACCCCTTGGCGACTTTTGAATTTTTATCGTCCCTTTAGACAAAAATACGTAATTTCTGTTATTATTATTATTATTATTTTGTTTATTTCTTTTCTTTTCGTTTTCCTTACCTTTCCTTTTCTTTCTTTTCTGTTTTCGAAATTTTATAATTTATTTATATTTTTTATGCAATACTTGGCTTAAAGTGGCTTTTAAGAAAGTGGAGTCCTTGGCGAAAAATGTCCGATCTATTTCAGCACCAAAATTTTAAAAAAATATCCAGGATTATCATTAAGTAAAGCTCTGTAATGTAATGCTGAATTAGCTTTAATGTGAAGCGCGATTCATCCGTGCCAAAAACATACTATTTAAACAAAAGGGGAAAAAAATCTAAAATTGAGGTATATTATTTATTTTATTTTTATTTATTTATTTATTTATTTATTTTACTTCATTTTCATATTTTCATTTTTTTTAATGTGCAGGAGCAAATTTAATATTTAATATTTTTTTTTTTTTTTTTTTTTTTTGGTTTTCGCGTGAAAGCATATTTTATTTTATGTTAGGGAAAAAAAGAGTAATTTTTTTTGGCAAGAATTAAAAATTTAAATGTCCACTTTTAAAGCTTTTATCAGGTTATTATTTTCACATTTTAAATAATTTTAAAAAATCTAATCAAAATTTCGTTACAAATAAGATACCAAATGAAAGGGGCATATTTCTGAATCCGTCGGTTTAATTAACTTATCGATCGCACAATCCCAGACAGCACATCGCCTCCCCAGGATATCTTCAAGATGTCTTCTGGATGAAAAGGCATCCCAGAAACGTCCTTAAGATGTACTGTGGATAAGTTAAGCCTAACTGTGCTGTTAGGGATTAGATTTTTAAAATTAACTAAAGTATGAAAAGCTGGTGGCAACTTGCGTCAACACACAGACAAATAGACTCAAAAATCTCTTAGTCATATTTATATAGAGAGATTGCTTATAATTTACGATTATTTCATGTTAAAGTTCATATGAGGTCATTTTGTCATATGCATAAGCAAATTTAATTTTTGATTTTTTACTTCCTTATACTTTGTATATATATATATATATATATATATATATACAATTGGACTGCATGGATACCCTTAGTATCTGGGACAGTCGGTGTTGGGGCGCGCAAGCGCGCCACCTGTCTTATACTTTGTACTCGTATAAGGAAGTACAGTAATCCCGATTTGCGAAATGGATTTTGTATTTCACATTGCTCGAAAACGAATGATCGCTGAATGTTGCCAATTTATACGTGTAACTGTCATGATGTATAGTTGTACACCTGCAAGTGTCGTCTTAAAACGAGCTCTCGTTTTACAGATATAAGCGATTTTACACGATTTTTCGTGACGTCTGTATGTGTGTGAGTCTGTGTGTGTGTATGTCGCTTAACTCAAAAACGATTGAACGTAGAAAGTTGCAAATTGGTACATAGGTTTGTTATTACATCTAGTTCTGCACCTCCTTTTTTGGACTTTGTATGATTTTCCGTTTAAGAAATATTTAGGAAATTAGGTTCATAATGACCAAAAATACATAGGTTTGGGCCATAATGTATCAGAAAACGGTAATAACTCAAAAACAGTTTGGACAAATCTTGCAATTTAACTAACTTCCCGACTAGCTAGACATTTGAAACTTTCAGAAAAGCTCAGAACACGATGACAATGCGTTTTTTAAATATTTTTAGCCAACTGTTTCCGATACCTGCTGCCTTCAGCAGCGTTTATGTGATTCAACAGAAAATTTATTTAACTAACTCTCCGACTAGCTAGACACTTGAATCGTTCAAAATAGATCTGCATACGGTGAAAATGCATTTTTTAAATACATTTAGCCAACTGTTTAGGGTCCCTGCTGCCTTCGGCAGCGTTAGCAGTACAAATCTTGCAATCGATTTTTAACTAACTTCCGGACTAGCTAGACATTTAAAACTTCCGGAAAAGCCCAGAACACGGTGACAATGCATTTTTTAATTATTTTTAGGTAATTGTTTCGTGTTATTGCTGCCTTCGGCAGCGTTTATATGGTTCAACAGATAATTTATTTAACTAACTTCTCGAGTAGCTAGACATTTGAATTTTTCAGAATAGTTCAAAACACGGTGAAAATGCATTTTTTTAAAATACTTTTAGCTAACAGTTTCAGGTCCCTGCTGCCTTCAGTAGCGTTTATATGGTTCAACAGAAAATTTATTTAACTAACTTTCCGATTAGCTAGACATTTCAAACTTTCAGAATAGTTCAGAACACGGTGAAAATGTATTTTTTTAAATAATTTTAGCCAATTTTTTCGGGTCCCTGCTGCCTTCGTCAGCATTACCAGTACAAATCTTGCAATCGGTTTTTAACTAACTTTCAGAAAAGCTCGGAACATGGTGATAATTCATTTTTTTAAATACTTTTAGCCAACTGTTTCGGGTCCAATGTCAATGTTTTTAACATTATGTATATTTCTAAAAGTGTATAAGGAAGTCATGTAGTGTCCACATCAGATTTTTTTTTATTATTATTCACATGGAAATACAACATATTTCTTTTTTGTGAAAAAAAAAAAAAAAAAAAAAAAAAAAAACATGTGAACGTTTTAGCAACAGTATTAGTATGCTTTAAATCTAATTTTAATGTTATTATAGGGCTATTATTTTCATATTTCAATTAGTTCTAAAATCTAATCATAAGTTCGAAAATAGAGCTTCGATGTGCACGGACAACTCGGGTGAAATATTCATGTAAAATCACGTGACTTTCCGAGCTACCGTCTTTGCGGTACGCTGTCCACAGACATTGCCTTTTTGCCAAACATCAAGATTGAGTTAAATGTTATGTAAATTTATGGATCCAAACATCAAGATAATTGCCAAGACAAATAAAGAATAAAATGTTGATATATAAAGCGCAAAATTTAAACGCGTGTATATCTGATTTAAAATACACGTCTGTCAGTATGTACCGTATGCGTCATAAATTCGTGTAAACTTCAAAATTTGATATTGAAAGAAGTAATGCCCGGAAAAAAATTCGGTTTGTGGAAAAATGATCGGAAATACATTGGAGTTTTTTTCATGTATATATATATATATATATATATATATATTCCAAAAGTAACCGAAAGATGGTGCTCACATACGTCATTCTGAGACGTTAATGCCATTGAGTACTGATAGGAAGTAGAGTACGGATTATGTATGGTAGAGTAAAATGTAGGTTCGGCGAATGAATTGGTGGATTGGTGGGGATGAGAAGTTCGGAAACAAATAGGTTACTAATCCGAAAATGAATATGAAAAGGTAATTTAGCGCAGTAAGATTAGATACAGACAATTGCTAGGGTACAACTATAGTATTTCCCCACAGCTGAATTTGGCGATTTTTCTTTGGCTCCGATTTGAACGATAACGATGTCGTTCTGGACTGTTTGCGATATAATATGGCAGCCTGCATGCTATTTATTTTAGATTTATGATTTATGATTTATAATTTAGCTTATGATTTTATCATTTATGATACATGATTTATGATTTAGCCATAATCGCCAAAAATAAGTCGTCAAATTCAGCTGTGGGGAGATACTATAGTTGTTCCGCTTTTAAAGTTGATTGTAAACATTTAGTAAACACACACCTCTCAGTGAATGCACACAAAAGTATTCAATATTACGAAGCTTACTGGACAAGGAAGGAATGAGAACTTTATATTCAACACATTTGTTGAATTGGAGTTTATGATGCTGCTTCGCGGTTTTGTTATCGGTCAAAAGGCTGCAAAGTTTGATGGGATTTGTCAGATAGAGAATATTAACGAAATAGGGCAAAATTGGCGATTTTCAAAAAACTCACCAAGCAGCGCCATAAACTATTACTTTACCAAAATATATTTTGACAGTACTGTAATAGTGGTAATTAAATTTAATAATATATTATTAAATATCTATTAAAAAAAAAAAAAAAAAAAAAAAAAAAAAAAAAAAAACTGACAAAACCTTACCAATTAACGCATCAACTGTTACATTATAAATTCATTCACAACAATTTTGGATAAAAAAAAGGGGATTACTAATTATTTTACAATGGAATGCTTTAAAGTAATTGTTTTGCTGAAATACAACGTTTAGTTGTTGTACTGCTCTTCCACTAATTAACTTAAAAATAAATAAATAAAACTATATTATAACCAGAGAACGGTGAAAATTTTTGTTGAATGATTAAATGTTTTTAAATGCTTCAGATTATTCAATTTTTATTTGACGTGGAAGATTTATAAAATAAAGTTTCATGTTTCAATTTTGGTATCCACAGTCAAAGAATATTTTTATTCAAAGTCAAAGAGTCAAAGAATATTTTTATTTATTTAAACCATCATACTGCATTTTTATTTTTGCGAATTGAAATATAGGTAACCTGAAAAGAGTTACGTCATTTTGAACGACAGGAATTTTTTGTGTGATTCATACTACCGCTTCTTTGCTTAATTTTTGACATTTTGAGATAACAAAAGTTTACATTTATTTTTCTAAAAACTTTTTAATGCGTGTTCATTAGTAAAAACATCCATTTTGTCCGCTCCATTTCCACCAAAACACATTGTTTAGTGCTAAAATGATATTACTTCAAGACTTAAAATTAAAATATTTATTTAGGAACCGCCCTCAGAAAACAGTTTGTTCACAACCCCTTGAAAATTCTAATTGAACTAAATTCCCACTTGGTGGCGCTTGAAACGCCTTTAACAGTTTGTGTCTTTCTTTAAACAATTACGACCTTGCCATAAACGCATCACGAAGGCTGTTCGCGCCCCAAGGAAATCTTGACCACGCCCCCCCCCCCCCTTCGTAGGCACCTGTAGTTCTCTTTTCCTTTCGACATCAACAATCTATGTACTTTGAAAAAAAAAATCTGATTGTACAAATTTCCGCTTGTTGCCGCCCTCAACTCAATATTCCACGCTGAACAACTGGCTTACTTACTACCTGAAATAAAAATATTAAAAGCAAAATTATATTATTTGTTGTCACTAAAAATTCTGTTCCATATATCTTTATACATTAAAAAAAAAAAAAAAAATACTGCAGCCGCTGTTCATTTTGTATGTCTGCGACCCTATCTCCTCACAAATGGGAGGATCCTCAGCTTCGCGAGAAGTACCGGTGTTTGTAGAATCATAGCCTCCTAAACTAGATGCCTTCCGCGTTGCTAGGAAACTTGGCAACAGTTCAAGTGGTAGACAGCGCTACCTGGTACAGATTGCGCGACTTTTTTATTCAACTGTCACCAATAGTTAATTTTAAGAAGTGATATATATAATCGTCGTTTCTTCGATTTTTTTCGCCTTTTATGCATATCAAATCCCACTTTAAAAAATATTTGGTGAATGTTGAATAAAAAAATCGCGCAATCTCTACTAGGTGGCGCTGCCTACAGCCAAGTTTATGAGACTCGCGGCAGGCATCTAGTTTAGGAGGCTATGGTTGAATAATCCATGGAAAATGTCTATCTTAGTCTGAAATTTTTATCATCTTAATAAATTAAGTAATCAATTATAAACTTTACATGAATGAAGGTACTCTGCCAAATAGTTTCTCCTATTAAGTTTTTTTGTTGAGTCACAGACGTCACAGCTACCAGGAAAAAAAAGTTATTCATGCTGAAAAAAATGTGAAAAAAAAAAAAAAAAATTAAAGATTGCATCCTGGAGAGAAAGAAAAAAAAATGTATTAGAATAAATAATCTAAATAATTATAAGTTAAAAAACAAAAAAAAACTTTTTATACACCATGTTTTAAAATTTTCTGTTGAATTGTTGAATCCACGGAGTAGTTGAATCATAGCTATAAACAAGCGAAGTGTGACGTCACTAACCGTCAGTGGCGCCAAAAAAAAAAAAAAAAAAAAAAAAAAAAAATGTTTGTATTTTTTGTAAAAAGTTATTAAAAATTAAGAAAAAATATTTCCCAATTGGGATATAGTTATATTTGGATATAGTTATATATAAGTTATTGTCTACATGTGTTAGATTGAGTTACTTTTGCTGTAAAATTGATAAGCTTTTAATTTTAAATTTCAAAATTATGCCGCCCTTGGCGTTTTTTGTATTTGGCGATCAAAAACGTAATCTATATTAATAAAATCAGAGTTTTGTCTGTAAATTTGTCGGAATCGAAAAATTTTGCGATATCTTCACGTTTTACACACCATGAAAGCCGAAAATGACTTCAGAAAATTTTGCCTGTGTGTGTGTGTGTGTGTGTGTGTGTGTGTCTCTCTGTGTGTGTCATCGTGTCCGAATGTCGCTTTTTTTGTCCGGGCATCACTTGAGAACGGCTGGACGGAATTCAACGACGCTTGGCAGGAATTTAGGTCTTCACCCAACTTAAAATTATATCTATCAACTTTTCAGAAATTTCTCACCGTTCCCCCCCTAGGGGGTAAAAGACTAAAACACGTTTGTCCGGGCATCACTCGAGAACGGCTGGACGAAATTCAACGGCGCTTGGCAGAAACTTAGGTCTTCACCCAACTTGAAATTATATCTATAGAAATTTTCAAAATTATGATTAGTGTTTAAATTATGTGTAAAAAACGCCTGCGCATGCGCCATAAATACTTTTTCACTAAAATGCTTTGAATGAAAAATCTATATTAATAAAATCAGAGTTTTGTCTGTAAATTTGTCGGAATCGAAAAATTTTGCGATATCTTCACGTTTTACACCCCATGAAAGCCTAAAATGACTTCAGAAAATTTTGCCTGTGTGTGTGTGTGTGTGTGTGTGTGTGTGTGTGTCTGTGTGTGTGTCATCGTGTCCGAATATCGCTTTTTTTGTCCGGGCATCACTTGAGAACGGCTGGACGGAATTCAACGACGCTTGGCAGGAATTTAGGTCTTCACCCAACTTAAAATTATATCTATCAACTTTTCAGAAATTTCTCCCCGTTCCCCCCTAGGGGGTAAAAGACCCCAGGATTCAGAAAAATCACCTCTTTCATTTGGTACTGAATTTGTAATGATAGGTCTGATATTTGTAATTTATTTTCCCTTTATCCGTTTTTCCGTTACCACTTAAATTTCACACTTTAGTTATTTTTTGAAAATCTAATTGTCGCATTGAAAAACTGTTTGAACCCCTGGATTCAGCAAAATCGCCCCTTTCATTCGGTATCAAATTTATAAATATAGGTCTGATATTTCTAATTTATTTTACCCTTTTTCCGTTTTCAACCCAAATTCGATATGGAACAGCTTTAGTATTGGATCCCTTTGGCAAAATTTGAAATTCGGCACCGAAGTAGCTCGGACGTTTCTCGCCAAGATCTTTGATTGCACAATTGAGATATCCAGTTCAGTTCATCGCAAAAATGTCTTAAAATATTTAAAGTCACCAAAGGGTTCCGGTACTTCAGCTGTGCTTTTTGTATTTATTTATTTATACTACTGTCTATTAAAGACTTCTGTGGTCACGAAATTTGGTGTGTAAATTGTTTGTATGCATCCGGCACTTATTGTAACTGCATTTCACGAAATTCGAAATCTCCCCCCCCCCCTTCTCGGAGTCGGAGGGCAATAAACATGTGTAAAAACATGTTTTTTCGTTTGAATTCGCTTTGAATTATCTTAGAATGGCGAATTTTGGTGTGTGGATATTGATTAAGTGTATGCATTATGTACATTAGTGGGATTTTGCAAAACTTCGAACTCACCCGCTGAGGGTGGAGAAGTAAGAAGTGGGTAAGTTGTGCCGAAGACAGTGGGGACCCAGACTCATAACATTGGGAGCGAGAAAACCTCTACCAATCACAGCGAGAACTTAGGTTATTAATAAAGATATGGCATTTTGACAAATCATTTAAGTTTAAAGTCCAGCGAAGCGGGCAAAGCCTGCTAGTACGAAAATATACATATCAGATGCATATTTTCGTAATATGCATTGTACGATATATTGTTTCATATTACTGACTCCCACCTCCTCCCAGGCTTCGGCCGCCATAAACCTTCGGGTTGGCGGGAGGTTGGGTTGTCCTTGCTCTCTTAATATACGTTGTTGAAACAACCATGATTTTTGAAAGGAACTAAAAATGTTCACCAGATAATTTGGCGATATATATATATTTTTTTCTGCTGAGGACGACAAATATGAAATATTCCGCTGCAATATATAAATATCTTATATCAGACACTTTATTTAGACATTTGTTGCGTACTTGGGGGTTCGTGAGTTGTTTGAGAATGAAAGGCCAAACGTACAAAAATTCAGTAATTTATTCACAGGAAATTCCAGAAAAATGCAGGTCTATAAACCAAGTATCAGCTTCAATTCAAACAGTAAACACAGCTTAAACAACAGCTGTCAACAGCAAATCCACAGTACAAACTGTATAGTAATAACGCATAAAGCAAGTCTCTCTCAAAGAGGCTTAAGAGCACTAGCGAAGCTGGCTGAGATCTGAACTGAACTGACTGCCTTGGCGAGGAAGCGCTCCTTATATGCTGTTCCATGGAGCCCAGATTTTTCAAGAAAACTCTAGAAAGTGGTCAACCAATCAACTTACAGCTTCCATATTTGGTATATCCCATATAAGGATTTTCTCGCCAAGGTCGCCAAAAAATCGCCAAGGTGGAAAAAAGTCGCCAAATTTGGCGCCAAATCCATTACCTGTATTACTGGGGCTTTTTAATGCGTTTTTAAGGGAAAATAAGGCTATTTCAACGCTAGAACGACTAGAAATGCACAGAATTAGCACGTTATCAATTTACTAAGCCTCTTTGAAAGAATTTATACAAAAATGAACACAATTATTTACAATTTCGTAACACTGCCCTCCTCCCAAGGACTGCACGTCCCGGGCAGTGCAACCCTTGGTCAAGAGGCGAAACTAAACAAATTTACACAATCTAAAACACAAAAACTAAGTTGCACATAAAGATAACATAGAACTATAAATTAAGTGGGAAATATTTACAAAATTCACAAATATGTACAAATATTTATATACAAATATTTACAGTGCGCATGCGCAAATTTTACCAGTATTTACATTTTAAATTTTAATTTTACCGTTACTTGTGGTACTTGGCTAGCCTGTTATAGTGCACCACCTTCGGTTTTGATGAAGGTGTTTTAGTGATCCGCACCACTACATCATTCAGCCTTTTTAAGACTGTGTATGGTCCGTCCCAGTTGCACTGTAACTTGGGAGAGAGTCCTTTGCGTCGAACAGGATTCCACAACCAGACCTTCTCTCCTTCCTGGAACTCATATTGTGTAGCCTTTAGATCGTACCTTGTCTTCATTTTCTCCGTTGCCATGTTAATCCGTTCCCGAGCGAAGTTGTGTACGTCCTCAAATCGTGCCTGAAGATCTTGGATGTACTCCTCGGGCGATGAAGGCGCCTCGGGTGGACAACCAAACAGGAGATCACAAGGGAGACGAAGTTCACGTCCGAACAGCATCTGGGCTGGAGTATAGCCGGTGGTTTCATGGACAGCACTTCGATAAGCCAGCAGGAACAATGGCAACTTCAAGTCCCAATCTTGCTGGTTCCTTGATACTAGAAGTGAGAGGTTATTCAGGATGGTACGATTGAACCTCTCGACCATGCCGTCCGACTGGGGATGTAAAGGTGTAGTCCGGGTTTTGTCTATGCCGAGTAGTTGACACAGTCCTTTGAAAACATCAGAGGTAAAGTTCCTACCTTGGTCGGTATGAAGTTGTAGGGGCGTGCCGTACCTTGACACCCATTGCTGCACTAGGACCTCTGCGACCGTGCATGCCTCTTGATTGGGAATGGGATATGCCTCAGGCCACTTGGTGAAATAGTCCATCACGACGAGGATGTATTTATTTCCACTGGAGGTCCGTGGCAAAGGACCCAAGATGTCGATTGCAATCCGTTCAAATGGTGCTCCCACGTTATACCGTTGCAATCTTCCTCGACTTCGTTTCTGCGGGCCTTTACGTGCCGCACAAGCATCACAGGATTTACACCATTTCTCCACATCCTCCTTTGCCTTGCACCAGTAGAAGCGTTCCCGAACTTTCTGCAGAGTCTTCATTACCCCAAAATGGCCTCCGGTAGAGCTACTATGCAGTTGTTCTAAAACAGCTGGAATTTTTGATCTTGGTAATAAAATCTGCCATCTGAAGCTTTTCCCATCATCAGATTCCCACTTTCTGTATAATACGCCGTTTCTGATATGAAGAGAGTCCCAAAGTGCCCAATAACTTTTCGTAATGGGACTAAATCTGGAAATATCCTGCCAGATAGGTCTGTTGCTGGTCGTCTCCTTCAGCTGTAATATTGGCTTTATGTCAAGATCTTCCAGCTGGGATTTTCTAAGTTCTTCGTCACTCCATGGATCGGGATCTTGATCTGATGGTGTTGAGACAGTAACTTGGCAGGCAACCGGATTTATCGGCAGGTATTTCTGTTCAGCTCTAGAGCAACACTTGTAGCTTTCCGAGCAGGGCTTCCGGGACAAGGCATCTGCATTACCATGTAGAGTCCCTTTACGATGACGTATCTCGAAGTCATATTCCTGCAGGCGTTGTATCCACCTGGCAATCTGTCCTTCCGGGTTCTTGAACTGGAGCAACCACGTTAAAGATGAATGGTCAGTCCGGAGCAGGAATCTTCTGCCATAGAGGTAATGATGGAAATGTTCTATGGCTTTTACGATGGCGAGTAGCTCTTTCCTGGTGGTACAATAATTTCTCTCCGGTTTAGACAGGCATTTACTCCAATAGGCAATGACATGTTCTTGACCATCAATTTCCTGCGACAGAACAGCACCGACACTCTCATGGCTGGCATCTGTATCAAGTATGAACTGTCTGTCGGGCTGTGGATACGTCAAGATAGGCGATGATGTTAAGGCCCCTTTAAGTCGCTTGAACGCATTTTCCCATTCATCTGTCCACAGGAACTTCTGTTTGGCTTCCGTCAGCTTGTGGAGTGGTCTGGCAATATTTGAGAAACCCTTGACAAACTTCCTGTAGTAAGTGCATAACCCCAGGAAACTTCGTAGTTGGTGTACATTTTCAGGGCGACTCCAGTTCTCGACTGCAGAGATCTTCTCAGGATCAGTTCTCACACCTTCGGCAGAGATGATATGGCCGAGGTAGCTCACTTCACGACGGAACAAGTTACACTTGCCTGGATTCAATTTGAGGTTAGCCATTCTGAGTTTCTCCAGCACCTTTCGGATGTTTCGTAGATTGTCTTCAAAGGTGCGCCCCACAATGATAATATCATCCAAATACACCAGACAGGCTTCATAGGAAAGTCCTTTTAGCACTGTCTCCATCAGGCGTTCGAAGGTGGCAGGTGCATTACATAATCCGAATGGCATAACTTTAAATTGCCACAGTCCTTGTCCCGTGGTGAATGCAGTCTTCTCACGATCATCAGGATGTAATTCTACTTGCCAGTAACCGCTCTTCAGATCCAACGTCGAGAACCATTTATTGCCAGCAAGTGTGTCTAATGTGTCGTCAATTCTGGGAAGAGGGTAACTGTCTTTCTTCGTGATGTCATTCAAACGACGATAATCCACACAAAATCTTGTTGAACCATCCTTTTTTCGCACCAGTACTATGGGAGAGGCCCAAGGACTCGTTGATGGCTCGATGACATCATTGTGCTGCATTTCACTTAGAAGTTCAGTGACCTCTTCCTGTTTAGCAAATGGAAGCCTTCTTGGATGTTGTTTGATTGGAGGATGATTTCCTGTATCAATTCTGTGCTGGGTGATGTTCGTTCTCCCGACGTCTTCAGGTGTTCGAGAAAAAAGGTCTTTAAATTCTTGTAGTAGCTTCTCCGCAGCACATCTCTGTTCTTTTCCTAACTCTGCATTCTTGAGTAGTTCAGTTGTTAATTGCTCAGAAGACTTGGATTCGGTTGATTGCGTGGGGCGGTTGATGCATGTGACAGGAGTGCAGGTTGCCAACACCTCATCCTTCTTCACTGTCCGGACCTTATCGCTGATGTTTGCGACTCGCACAGGAATAGTACTCTTTGAGAGATCAACTAGAGATGAAGCTACCAGAACTCCTCTTCGGCTATTGTCTGTATTCGGGTATTCAATCAGTCCATAGCGGAAGTATTGCTTTGTAGGTGGTGTTCCTGAAACTATTGTCTCTGTGTGTGGAGGGATGGAAATTTCAGACTTGGCTGTTATCTGGCAAATTGTCCGAATGTCTTGATTTTCAGTGTTGAATACAGCGATGTCTTCCGAACTCGAATGCAGTTCATTATTCTTGAAGTCCAATTGAAAGTTAAATTTTCTCAGGAAATCAATTCCAATGATTAAAGGATCTCTTATATCTGCCACATATGCCATATGATGGTAACTGACATTCCCAAAAGTGATAGTCAAGTTCATTTTCCCATATATTTTGATTTCGTCTCCGGTCACAGTCTGGAGTTTAACACAGGGCGGCGTCCAGATGATCTTCTCTTTTAGTTCTTGAGCCAAATCCGTTCTAATGATGGTCACGTTGGCTCCTGTGTCCAGAATCATCCGGCAGGTGGCGTTGTTGACTTGGCCATAGACGTGAAGTCCATTATCGCCGCCACTCATCGATGAAACATGAAATACTGTAAATTGGGGCTCTTTAATTTTAGGCAACCTCCGCCCCGCGAGATGGCCTCCTCTTAGTTTCCCTGTAGTGATGGTGAAGACGGGTGATTTCCTATAGTTGGTCGTACAGGGCAGTTCCTCTTCACGTGACCATCCCCTCCACAGCCCCAGCACTTTATCTTCCGATCTTTTATTTCTATGTTATTTTCCAGGTTGCGCAATCTCTTTAAGATCTCTGCGAAACTTCTCTTCATTTCATTCTCATCAGCAGGCGTATCATTTAATGAGACTGCTCTTATGGTATGGCGGTCTTTACGGGAGGCTTGTTGGGCTGCCTCTATCCTAAGGGCATAGCCTAAAGCTGATTCTACGTCTCTGATGTTGGAGAGTCTCAGCGCTTTTTGAATTTCTTGATCCCGAACAGCATCGATAAAGTACTGAAGAGCTAAGTCGTTTCGAGTGTCAGCTTGGCAGTCTGAGAATGCTAGGTGTGACAATCTCTGAATGTCCGCTGCCAGCTCTTGCAAACTTTCGCCCGTTTTCTGGTAACGGGACTTTAGCTGGAGGCGACTATAGTCCTTAGAACGCTTCTTTCCAAACCGTAGCTCCAGTGCTCTAGTCAAGGCCTCGAAGTCGTTCCTTTCTTCTTTAGAAACATTTCTTAGTATCTCGGCTGCATCTCCCCGTAATGCTGCTGCTAAGTGGACCGACTTGGCTGTAGAGTCCCAGCCGTTAGCTTCAGCAACGATGGAAAACTGCGTCTTATATACATGCCAGGAGGAACTGCCATCGTAGGTACTTAGCTTAATAAATTCCTGATTCTGGATTCTTCTCTCTTTCTTTTCAGTTTCCTGGGGCATGGATTCTAACTTTTCTTCCATTTTTTTCTCCAGATCTTCTTCTATTCTCTTAAACTTGCTTTCTATCTCTGAAACCCTTCCTTTCAGCTCTTGATCAAAGTTTTCTTTAAATTTCTCCTCAAAATTCTCTTCTATCTTCATAAATCTCTCTTCAAAATTCTTTTCTACTTTCATAACATTTTCCTCGATCTTCATTGCTTTCTCTTCAAAACTCTCTTCTATTTTCAAAACTTTCTCTTCTATTCCATCTATTCTGCTTCCCATATCCGATAATTTACTTTCAATCACTTCCTTTACTGTCGAAAGTTCTCTCTTCATCTCGTCTTGATTAGATTTAATTTTTTCGGTCAAACTGTCTTTCAACTCTCTTTGCGATGTTTCCATTTTCTCTTGTGCTACTTTCATTTCTTCAGTCAAACCGTCTTTCAATTCTTTCTGTCCGGCTTTCATTTCATTCATCTCTTGACTCAGGCTATCTTTCATCTCTCTTTGCGATGCTTCCATCTTTTCCTGTCCTGTTTCCATTTTCTCTATCAATCCAGATCTTAACTCATTCATCTGAGCAGTGAGTCCTTCTAGAAATTTCTTCATTTCTTGTTCCATAGCTCTCGTTATCACCATTCACAGACAATCCCCGCTTCTGACACCAGAAATGTTGCGTACTTGGGGGTTCGTGAGTTGTCTGAGAATGAAAGGCCAAACGTACAAAAATTCAGTAATTTATTCACAGGAAATTCCAGAAAAATGCAGGTCTATAAACCAAGTATCAACTTCAATTCAAACAGTAAACACAGCTTAAACAACAGCTGTCAACAGCAAATCCACAGTACAAACTGTATAGTAATAACGCATAAAGCAAGTCTCTCTCAAAGAGGCTTAAGAGCAATGCAAGCACTAGCGAAGCTGGCTGAGATCTGAACTGAACTGACTGCCTTGGCGAGGAAGCGCTCCTTATATGCTGTTCCATGGAGCCCAGATTTTTCGAGAAAACTCTAGAAAGTGGTCAACCAATCAACTTACAGCTTCCATATTTGGTATATCCCATATAAGGATTTTCTCGCCAAGGTCGCCAAAAAATCGCCAAGGTGGGAAAAAGTCGCCAAATTTGGCGCCAAATCCATTACCTGTATTACTGGGGCTTTTTAATGCGTTTTTAAGGGAAAATAAGGCTATTTCAACGCTAGAACGACTAGAAATGCACAAAATTAGCACGTTATCAATTTACTAAGCCTCTTTGAAAGAATTTATGCAAAAATGAACACAATTATTTACAATTTCGTAACAGTATGTTTGTTTGTTTGTTTGTTTGGGACAAATCTTGCAATCGATTTTTAACTAACTTCCCGACTAGCTAGATATTTGAAATTTGCAGGACAGCTCACAACACGGTGACAATACATTTTTCTTATAATTTTAGTCAACTATTTCAGGTCCCGCTGCCTTCGGCAGCGCTTATATGATTCGACAGATAATTTATTTAACTAACTTCCCGACTAGCTAGACATTTGAAACTTTCAGAACAGTTCAGAACACGGTGGAAATACATTTTTTTAATACCTTTAGCCAAATGTTTCGGGTTCCTGCTGCCTTCGGCAGCGTTATCAGTACAAAGCTTGCAATCGATTTTTCACTAACTTTCCGAGTAGCTAGACATTTGAAACTTTCAAGCTAGCTCATAACACGGTGACAATACTTTTTTCAATACTTTTAGACAATTGCTTCAGGTCCCTACTGCCTTCGGCAGCGTTTATATGATTCGACAGAAAATTTATATAACTAACTTCCCGACTAGCTAGACATTTGAAACTTTCAGAATAGTTCAGAACACTGCGAAAATGCATTTTAAAAATATTTTTAACCATCTGTTTCGGGTTCCTGCTGCCTTCGGCAGCGTTACCAGTACAAAGCTTGCAATCGATTTTTCACGAAATTCCCGAGTAGCTAGATATTTGAAACTTTCAGGATAGCTCAGAACACGGTGACAATACATTTTTTTAAATACTTTTAGTCAACTGTTTCAGGTCCCTATTGTATTTGGAAGCGTTTATATGATTCAACAGAAAATTTGTTTAACTAACTTCCCGAGTATCTAGACATTTGAAACTTTCAGAATAGTTCAGAATACGGTGAAAATACATTTCAAAAATATTTTTAACCAATTGCTTCTGGACACTGCTGCCTTCGGCAGCGTTACCAGTACAAAGCTTGTAATGAACTTTTAACTAACTTCTCGGCTAGATAGCCATTTGAAACTTTTATAATAGCTTAAAACAGGATAGCAAGGAAATTTTTAATACTTTTATCCAATTTATCCGGGTTCTCGGTCTCTTCAGCAGCGTTTATATGATTCAACAGAAAATTTGAAAACATGGTGTATAAAAGTTCTTTTTATCTTGTAATTATTTTCCTTTTAATTTGTATATTAGTTGGATATCTATTGTGTAAATATAAACCTTTGAAATGAAGTGTTTATGTTTACATTCGAAAATGGAAGTTTGACATTTTTATTCTACAGTTTTAAAATTTAAAATTAAAATTTTATCAATTTTACAGCAAATAAAATTTTTAAAATGACGTCAATTTTTGTGAGATGAATAATTTAACTTTTTACAATTTTTTAACGCTCACGTTTAATTAAATGTATTTATTTTTATGTCGAAAGAAAATGAACTCGTAAATTTTTTTTGGTAACAATTAAATTATCTATATTAATAAAATCAGAGTTTGGTCTGTAAATTTGTCAGAATCGAAAAATTTTGCGATATCTTCACGTTTCACACACCATGAAAGCCAAAAATGACTTCAGAAAATTTTGCCTGTGTGTGTGCGTGTGTGTGTGTGTGTGTCATCGTGTCTGTATGTCGCTTTTTTTGTCCGGGCATCACTTGAGAACGGCTGGACGGAATTCAACGGCGCTTGGCAGAAACTTAGAACTTTACCCAACTTAAAATTATATCTATCAACTTTTCACAAATTCCCACTCCCCGATCCCCCATGGGGGGCAAAAGACAAAAACACGTTTGTCCGGGTATCACTTGAGAGCGGCTGGACTGAATTCAACAGCGCTTGGCAGAAACTTAGATCTTTATCCAACTTAAAATTATATCTAACAACTTTTCAGAAATTCCCCCCGTTCCCCCATGGGGGGAAAAAGACAAAATCACGTTTGTCGGGGCATCACTTCAGAACGGCTGAATTGAATTCAACAGCGCTTGGCAGAATCTCAGATCTTTATCCAACTTCAAATTATATTTATCAACTTTTCATAAATTTCCCCCCGTTCCCCCTAGGGGTACAAAAGACTAAAACACGTTTGTCTGGGCATAACTTGAGAACGGCTGGACTGAATTCAACAGCGCTTGGCAGAAACTCAGATCTTTATCCAACTTAAAATTATATTTATCAACTTTTCAGAACCCCCCCCCCGTTACCCCAGGGGCGCAAAAGGCAAAAACACGTTTGTCCGGGCATCACTTGAGAACGGTTGGACTGAATTCAACAGCGCTTGGCAGAAACTTAGATCTTTATCCAACTTAAAATTTTACCTATCAACTTTTCAGAAGTTCCCTCCGTTCCCCCTTTGTGGGGCAAAAGACAAAAACACGTTTGTCCGGGTATCACTTGAGAACGGCTGGACTGAATTCAACAGCGCTCGGCAGAAACTTAGATCTTTATCCAACTTAAAATTATATCTATCAACTTTTCAGAAATTCCCCCCGTTCCCCCATGGGGGGCAAAAGACAAAATCACGTTTGTCGGGGCATCACTTCAGAACGGCTGAACTGAATTCAACAGCGCTTGGCAGAATCTCAGATCTTTATCCAACTTAAAATTATATTTATCAACTTTTCAGAAATTTCCCCCCGTTCCCCCTAGGGGTACAAAAGACAAAAACACGTTTGTCCGGGCATAACTTGAGAACGGCTGGACTGAATTCAACAGCGCTTGGCAGAAACTCAGATCTTTATGCAACTTAAAATTATATTTATCAACTTTTCAGAAATCCCCCCCCGTTCCCCCTGGGGCGCAAAAGGCAAAAACACGTTTGTCCAGGCATCACTTGAGAACGGTTGGACTGAATTCAACAGCGCTTAGCAGAAACTTAGATCTTTATCCAACTTAAAATTATACCTATCAACTTTTCAGAAGTTCCTTCCCTTCCCCCTTTGTGGGGCAAAAGACAAAAACACGTTTGTCCGGGTGTCACTTGAGAACGGCTGGACTGAATTCAACAGCGCTCGGCAGAAACTTAGATCTTTATCCAACTTAAAATTATATCTATCAACTTTTCAGAAATTCCCCCCCGTTCCCCCCTGCGGGACAAAAGTTAAAAACACATTTGTCCGGGCATCACTTGAGAACAGTTGGACTGAATTCAACAGCGCTTGGCAGAAACTTAGATCTTTATCCATCTTAAAATTATACCTATCAACTTTTCAGAAGTTCCCTCCGTTCCCCCTTTGTGGGGCAAAAGACAAAAACACGTTTGTCCGGGTATCATTCGAGAACGGCTGGACGGAATTCAACAGCGCTTGGCAGAAACTAAGGTCTCTACTCAACTTAAAATTATATCTATCAACTTTTCCGAAATTGCCCCCGTCCTCCTCTGCGGGAGAAAAAGACAAAAACACGTTTGTAAGCATAACTCAGCTCCTAGTTACTTCACAATAAAGAAATTCCACATGGGGAGACTAGACATGAGTACAAATAAAACATTATCTGCGATTTAGGAATTTTCGATTTTTAAAGGAAGGAAGGGAGGATATCGATTTTTGGCGGGAAATTTTGAAAATTCCTGATTTGAGCCGAATTCTACCAAAAATGGAATAAAGATGTTGAAAAAAGGCTATGCGACTTACTTAGGATATTTCCTAAAACACATTTTTGATTTTTTGTGATCTGCCATTTTTTTTTCTTTGGGGGGAGGGGGGGAGGGGTATGTGCTACAAAGGGAAAATTCGAGACATTCTTTTTAGCGCTAAATTTGTCCAGTCAAATTTATGAGAGCTGCAGTCACGAAGTTCGGTGCTTGGATTTTTTATATGCAACCGGCACCTAAAGGAACGGGATTTATCGAAATACCCCTTTCCCCCCATCGGGACAGGAAGCAAAAAAACGTTTGTAAGCATAACTCTGCCCCAAATTACATCACGGTGAAGAAATTGCACACGATGAGACTAGACTTGAGTATAAATAAAACATTATGTACGATTTTAGAATTCTTGATTCTTAAAGGCGAAGGGAAAATCGTTTTTCGAGGGGGAAATTTAAGATATTCCGGATTTTTTAGTAGAGCTCTACTAAAAATATTACAAAGTTATTGAAAATAGCCTCGTGTCTTCTTTAGAATATATTCAAAAACACATTTTCGTTTTTTTGTGATTTTTGATTTTTTTTTTTTGAGGGGGGTGAGTTGCAATTTCATCCCCCCCCCTTTTTTTAGCACTAAATTTGTTTTAGGAAAGCTATGGGATCTGCGGTCACGAAAATTGGTGCGCAAATTGTTTATATGTATCTGACACTTATTGTAACGAGATTTTACGAAATTCACTCACTTACCCCCTTGGGGTCGGGGGGGGGCAATAAACACGCGTAAAATTACGTTCTTCGGTTTCAATTCGCTTTACATTATCTTAGAATGATGCGTTTTAGTGTGTGGATGTTGATTAGGTGTACGCATTATGTACTTTGGTGAGATTTCGCAAAACGTCTAACTTAGCCGCTGGGGAAGGGGAAGTAAGAAGCGGGTAAGTTGCTGCCGAAGACAGTGTGGACGTGGAATCCTCACGTTGCGAGCGGGAAAAACCTCTACGGAATAGAGAGGAAACTTTCTAAATTTTTTTTTTTTTTTTTAACTTAGATTAAATGTAATGGAATTTTGACAACTCATTTAAGTATAGTGCTCAGCGAAGCGGGCAAAGCTTGTTAGTAGTTAATATTTTAATGGCTATTTTTAAGGTATTAGGAAGTTATTATTTTCATATTTTAATTAATTATGAGAAAACTATTCGAAAATTCGAAAATCGGACTTCGAAGTATTGTGTTGTCATCGGGTTGTGAGCTATTGTGAAAGTTTGAAATGTCTAGCTAGTAGGGAAGTTAGTTAAAATTCGATTGCAAGATTTGTACCGGACAAACAAACAAACAAACAAATATACATACAAACAAATAAGAATAGAAGTTGATAAAAACATGGTAAAATAATTGACATATTAAAATATTATGCAAATATTTAATTTAAGTTGGGTGATTGAGTTTATTGGTTGGTTGGATAATTGGCGAAGTTCTGAGACGCACCCCTAAAGACGGTTCGGGGACATGTCAACACAATTTTATCCTCTATGTCAGGACGGATTTTACAGTACCAGCCACCATTAGCGTACACGACGGTCTTTGACAGGCTCGAGTATCAAACCCGCGATTTTCCAATTACGAGCTCAGCGCTCTACCGACTGAGCTATGGCGGTGCCTTTAATTTAGGTGTTAGACTGTTAGTTTATTATATCTTACTATCAAAACCTTACAGTTTAAAATTTTGTTTAGTTTTGTTGGAAGGGGGAGCAAAATATTAAGTTTTATTTATTTATTTATTCTATTACCATGTTTTATTAACTTCTATTCTTGTTTGTTTGTTTGTATGTTTGTTTGTTTATCCGGTACAAATCTTGCAATCGAATTTTAACTAACTTCCCTACTAACTAGACATTTGAAACTTTCACAGTAGCTCAGAACCCGGTGACAACACAGTACTTCGAGGGTCGATTTTCGAATTTTTGATTAGTTTTCTTATAATTAATTAAAATATGAAAATAATAGCATCCTATTAGCGTTAAAATAGTCATTAAAATATTAGTTATAATTATTTGTTTCCAAAAAAATTTACGATTGCATTTTCTTTCGACATAAAAGTAAATACATTTAATTTAACGTGAACGTTAAAAAATTATAAAAAGTTTAAATTATGCATCTCACAAAAATTGACGTCATTATCACTTTAAAAATTTTATGCACATTGATAAGAGTTCTATGATTCATCAGATAATTTAAAACAGGGTATATAAAAAGTTTTTTTTTAAATCTTATAATCATTATTTTTATTTACTTCGATTCTTGATTGTTTGTTTGTTTGTCCGGTACCAATCTTGCAACCGATTTTTAACTAACTTTCCTACTGGTTAGACATTTGAAACTTTTAGAATAGCTCAGAACCCGGTGACAACACAATACTTCGAAGCCCAATTATCGAATTTTTGATTAGTTTTCTTTTAATTAATTAAAATATGAAGATAATAACCTCCTAATAGTTATAAAAATAGCCACTAAAATATTAGATATAATTTAATTGTTGCCAAAAAAAAAAAAAAAAAAAAAAAAAAAAAACGAGTTTATTTTCTTTCGATGTAAAAATAATTACATTTAATTAAACGTGAACGATAAAAAATTGTAAAAAGTAAAATTATGCATCTCACAGAAATTGACGTCATTATCACTTTAAAGATTTTATACGCATTGATAAAGTGCTTATATAGCTATGATACAACTATGATATAAATACAGCTATGATTCAACAGAAAATTTAAAAACATGGTTTCTATAAAGTTTTTTAACTTAAATTTATTTTGTTTTATTTTAACAATCCGCGTTTGTAATGATCGATAGATGACGCTTTTATAAGTGTTGATGTTAGTAAATATAATAGCCACGTGTATTTATTATTGTTGTGTTTGTGTTGCTACTTGCTATCTGTTCTATAAATTTTCTGCCATCACATCATGGAATATTGATTGCTTTTGGAAAAAATATTTCAATTTATTCAAAGTTCGATTGGAAGTAGATGCCTAACCAAAGCTGAACAAATACTAGTTTCTAATCATCTGATTTTGTGCGGCGTGAAATCGAAAGATGATAATACTGTTATTATAGAAGCAGTTTGCCTCAGATCCACTGCTGTGAAGGACCCCCCCCTCCCCCCCACACACAATTAATTGTTCTTTAATAAACCATGAAAATGTGTGGGACATTAAAGATATTGAATGTGCCTACAAAGCGGGTAAAAACAATACCTGCAAACATTACGTTGCAGTTTTGTTGTACTGTAATAGGTATGTTATTTTCTTAATACATCGTCGTTCCATTTTATTTTAATGCAATAAAAGTAATTACTAAAGAGAATATGTGTGAAACAAAACATAATAATAGGATGCAATGAAAATTATTGCGTTTTATTGTTTAATAATTCCACTGTATTTTAACTGCATCTATATGTTATCTTACAACTTTGTTGTAAGATAACATATAGATGCAGTTAAATGCAACAAAGGTACATAAAAAAAAAAGGTACTTACGTATTATCGCAACCAGGCCAAAATTCGCATAAATCGCCAAATTTGGCGACCCTACTTACGGCAACCCTACGTGTTATACGTGGTTTTTTTGTAAAGAAATTATTTTGCTTACTGGTTAGATTGAATGCCGTGAAATACTTTAACTAATACTAATAACTTAACTAATAATAATAATAATAATAACTAATAATAATAATATACTTATAATAATAATAATAATAATAATAACTTAATAATAATAATAACTAATAATAATAATAATAACTTAATTAATACTAATAACTTAACTTTCTTACTCAAACTTACAAATCGCGCCAACCTGGTTGCGATAATACGTAAGAACCAAAAAAAAAAAAATTTACAACTATAGAGTTGGTCCATAACTGGATTTGGCGATTTTTCTTTGGCACCGTTTTGGACGATAACGATGCCTTTCTTGATTCATTGCAATACAATACGCTTTTGTTTACGCTTGGAATCCATCGCAACCATTTGCAAAAATGGCATTTCGCCAAAATCACCAAAGAAAAATAACCAAATGCATTTGCGGACCAACACTATAGTTGTTCCATGACATCCATGAAATGTGATCGTTTTGCTTTGTCCGTTAGTGAAGGAAACGATCAGCTTTATCTGAAAGATTTTATAATTAAAGCAAAATTAAACATATTATTACTTGTGAAATCCTGAGGTGTGAAATGTTTTGAACAAACAGTCATTCTCGGTGATACTTATTTCCCAATTCACAAAAGTTTAACCCATTCAGATTTTCTACTAACTAAAGTTTTACTTCCATTATCCGAAGCAGCAGAAACTTTATATTTGTCGTTTGGAAATAAATGAAAGCTTAATTCTGGCTTTCTGGATCCATTGGAATTACATTGTGATACACAACAGTATATGTAGTCTTTTTAACCGGATTTATTCATTTTTATTCAATAAATAAGTGAAACTAAACATTGAATATTCGGAACGCAATGGCGTTTTGACGAAAGCTATCCGCGTATTGTAATTTCACCTTAGGCCACCAGAGGGCGAACATTTCATTACAATCGCGGATAATGGCTTTAACGCTTGAATTTGTTGCATATATGCATATTATTATGTTTAGATACGCATAGTTTAGAGTTCATTTTAGTTTAAAGTTCTGCAATATTTTGAAAAAAAAAATTGATCAAAAATGGACTTTTAGTGGTTTTAGTCAACTCAAAACAATATTCTTTGGAACAACTATAGTATTTCCCCTCAGCTGAATTTGGTGATTTTTCGTTGGCGATTATGGCTAAATCACAAATATAAAAATCATAAATCATATAGCATAAATGATAAAATCGTAAGCTAAATTATAAATCATAAATCATAAAATCACAAATCCAAAATAAATAGCATGCAGGCTGCCATATTATATCGCAAACAATCCAGAACGACATCGTTATCGTTCAAATCGGCGCCAAAAAATATCGCCAAATTCAGCTGAGGGGAAATACTATAGTTGTGCCTATTCTTTTGTTTTTCGTTTTAAAAAATTCGCGTTTACTCTCTTTAATATGCTTTAAGCGCATTCATATTCTCTTTACTACATAAAGGAATAAAGTAATACTTATTTTATTTGAGCCTCAGCAAAAAAAAAAAAAAAAAAAAAAAGGCTATACTATAGGACCCTTTTGGTGAAATTTAAAATTTGGTATCGAATTAATTCAAACGTTTCTCATCAAAGTCTTGGAGCTGATTTGGTATCTGTCACCTTTGGCGAAAAAAAAAAAAAAACCTAACGGACATATTTAATTCCTTTCAAAAATCATGCTTATGGTATAGTAACCATCATGATAAGGTATATTAATATCATGATAAGGTATATTAATATCATGATAAGGTATATTAACCCTTTGTTGGCCTTAACGCTCTAAAGCGCTCTAAAGCGCTCTAAACAGTGTTGCCAAATTTAGAGATTATTTTATTCAACTATCACCAATAATTCCAAGAAGTAATATTTTATATATATAATGGACGAATAATTTTGGAAGTCATTAGGCAATCACTACAGTTAAAATTTAGTGGTGGATATTGAAAAAAAAAAAAAAAAATGTCGCTGAATTTGGCAGCACTGACCAGAAATTGAATAGGACCGTCAAAGGGTGAAGAGAGGAATTAAGAATATGAATCAATACTTCGTACCATATATATTACGAAAATATACATCTGGCGTGCATTGTTTTTGTAATACGTTTTTGATCACGGAGTTAAAAAATTGCCAAAGACGACAGATATCAAAGCTATAACAAGGTCTTCATTTACGCAATTGCGATATCTGTTTTAATTCATCGCCAGAAGGAGACAAAAATTTAAATGTCGCCAAGGAGTTTTCTATACTAAACGGTACTCTTCCATTTCGCCGGCGCAGGCCATAAGGTCCCCAAATAATGATACAACCGATGCCAAACGTAATATAGTCGCTGGTAACCTTTTACTGCCACATTTTCAAAGCGATAAGAACGAAAGACTCAGTCAAGAAAGACTCAGTCATTTCTTATTAGTCACATTTTTTTTTTCCGAATACGTCAAAAATGGATTAAAAAAAAAAGAAAATCAATGAAAATTTTGGATTTGCCCAGAAAAGAGGAAGAATCGGCCAGATTCTTTCACGATAAAGACGTATTGCCTAAAATTGCTACTTGTGATAATAATCATGAAATGAAAATGTATTTTGGAAAGGAAATTGAAGGGCATTCCTGCACAAGGGCAAATTCGAGTCCTGCACACCCGAACCGAACCAGAAAAGGGAATTTTGAATCAACCCGAAACCCGACCCGAACCCGAGAAATAAATTTTATTCTACCCCAAACCCGACCTGAACCCGAGAAATAAATTTTATCCTACCCGAAAATCGACCCGAAACCCGATTAATTTTTACCCGAACCCAACCCGACCCGAAACCCGAATCTAAATGAAAATTAATAATTCATCTAAAAATCGTGTAAAACATTTTTAATTTATAAAATAAAATAAAGTTTAATTGTCCTACTGCTGTGTGTGTGGTAAACCATTTTTAAAGAATTAAAAATATAATTAAAAAAATAAGTTAAAAATTAAGAAATCTGGAAAATGGATTAATAATAATTTTTTAACTATTTATGTGTGTTGTGAACTTCAAGTGTACAAAAATGGGTTTCAAGCTTAGTGTGTGTAGCTTTATTGTTTAATGCTTATCACAAACAGAATAATATTAAAATAATGCAATGTTACAGGCGCCAACTAAACGTCCAGTAAATTCATCTAAATCTATATTCCTATAACTTCTTAGAAACATCTCAAAGAAAAAAATATTAATTATCAATTTAAATTCACAATCTATTTTAAGAGGATATGAGTAATCAAAATAGAAGAATCATACATCAGGTTACTGTCGGAGAAGTAGCCTGTATTCAACAGCTTATGTTATAAATAATATATCGTTGCGTACTTGGGGGTTCGTGAGTTGTCCGAGAATGAAAGGCGAAACTTACAAAAATTCACTAATTTATTCACAGAAAGTTCCAGAAAAATACAGGTCTATAAACCAAGTATCAGTTTATTTTCAACGAGTAAACACAGTTTAAACAACAGCTGTTAATAGCAAATCAACAGTACAAACTGTATAGCAATAACACATAAAGCAAGTCTCTTTCAAAGAGGCTCAAAGCAATGTAAGCATTAGCGAAACTGATTGACTCTGATCTCAAACTGAACTGAACGGAACTGAACTGACTGCCTTGGCGAAAAAAAACAGCCCTTATATACCCCTGTAGAAAAGTGTGGAAAGTTCCAGAAATTTCCGTATCTCATCAGATAATGAGATTAGAGCTTCCATCTTTGATATACCCCAAATAAGGATTTTCTCGCTGTCGCAAAAAAAAAAAAAAAAAAAAAAAAAAAAATCGCCAGGGTGGGAAAAAGTTGCCAAATTTGGCGCCAAATCCATTACCTACCTTATTGTGGCTTTTTAATGCGTTTTTAAGGTAAAATAAGGCTATTTCAACGCTAAACGACTAGAAATGCACAAAATTAGCACTTTATCAACTTACTAAGCCTCTTTGAAAGAATTTATACAAAAATAAACACAATTATTTACAATTTCGTAACACTGCCCTCCTCCCAAGGACTGCACGTCCCGGGCAGTGCAACCCTTGGTCAAGAGGCGAAACTAAACAAATTTACAATTATTTACAATTTTGTAATAGTACATATATATATATATATACATTTGTTCATTACTTTTGTCAGATATGGATGTTTATTTTTTATGATAATTTGGATAAGTGTATATTCGTCGTGGGTATATAAAGCAAACAAATTACTGCTTTATTAAGATAATATTTTTTTGAAAGATGGCTTCACGTCGACCCGATTCGTTGAAAACTATACCCGACTCGAACCCGACCCGCAGTAAATAAAATCCAGTCAACCCGACCCACAAGAAAAAAAATTTACCCGAACCCGACCTGACCCGCTGTTCGGTTCGGGTCGGATTCGGGTAAAATCGGGTTACCCGACCCGATGCAAGACTCTAGTTTGAGTCATCGAAATTGAGTTTCTTGAAATGTATCAGATTTTTCTTATGGTTGGAACAAAGAATTAGCTCCAGTTAAATAGTGTGAAAAGCAATTGGAAATCAGTTACGGAACAGTTGTGGACTTGAATAACTACATACGCGAGGTTTGTGTGGATTCTTTGCTGAAATGTTATCAACTGCTTGGCGAGATTTGCGCCGGGGAAATCGAAAAGTACCTACTAAGCCTATACCCAGAATATAATATATATGGTTGGCTAAATGGGAAAAATACTTGAAGGCTTTTAAAATTTGGCTCTGGAGTAGCTCGAACTTTCTCATCTATGTCATTTTCAGTTATTCTAATTTTATGATTAAATATCTGAATTGACCTCACTCGATTTTCTTAATATTTAGTAGTTAAAAAGGTTTAAAAAAGTTGAATCGGAGAATATATTAGTAAATAACCGTAAATGATAACTTTTTCCTTAGAAGACTGTTACATCATTTGATGCATTTGGCGATTCGTGCAGATGACGAGACCCAACGACAGTACAATCAGGGGAACAAAGCATATGAGATTTTTTCACTCGAGTAATTCACAAACAATTTAAAAACATTATTACCATGTTTTTATTAACTTCTATTCTTGTTTGTTTGTACGTTTGTGTGTTTGTCCGGTACAAATCTTGCAATCGATTTTTAACTAACTTCCCTAGTAGCTAGACATTTGAAACTTTCACAGTAGATCAGAACCCGGTGACAACACAATACTTCGAAGTCAGATTTTCGAATTTTCGAATAGTTTTCTTATAATTAATTTAAATATGAAAATAATAACTTCCAAATACCTTAAAAATAGCCATTAAAATATTAACTATAATTTTATTGTTGCTAAAAAAATTTACGAGTTCATTTTCTTTCGACATAAAAATAAACACATTTAAATAAACGTGAGCGTTAAAAAATTGTAAAAAGTTAAATTATGCATCTGGCAAAAATTGATGTTGTTAGATTTCAATGCATGTTTCCTCATATCATCTGTTCATGAAATCATGGAAGATTCTAGAGTGGTAAATACACCTTTAGACAGCAGTGTAAAATTAACTAAACAAATGTGTCCAAATACAGAAGAAGAGAAATCATACCTGTCAAAAATTCCTTATCGACAATTAATTGGTTCTCTTATGTATCTGTCGGTTGCTACCAGACCAGATATCACCCATGCTGTAAATTATTTAAGTCAGTTTAATAACAATCCAGGAAAACCTCACTGGATAGCTGCTAAAGCACATTGACATTCGTCATCATTTTGTGCGAGAAGTTTACAATAATAAACTAATAGACATTAAATATATTTCATCAGATGAACAACCTGCACATATTTTAACAAAAAGTTTAAATGCATATAAACATGAAAAATGTTGTGATATGATAGGACTTAATACTCAGGACTGAAGAACTTAAAAATATATATATATTTAAACTGTGTTTTCATTAAGAAATTAACTGCTTATATTTTACGTATTTTATTTTATTATATTAACCATAATTATTTGCTTATAATTATATTTCTTTACTAACACTTTTCTCATTTTAAGTCACTTTTGCATAAAAATAATTTTCTGTAATTTTTAATCTGCTATTATAATGCATAAATATGTTTTATTTGCGAAACATTTATTGAAAAAGGGGGAAATGTTAGATTTCAATGCATGTTTCCTCATATCATCTGTTAACTAGCGAACACCTGTCATGACGTCAGATGTGACGTAACTGTATTACGTAATCAACAGCGCATCTTCGCTTCTCCGAGAGAGAGGTTTATATGAGTCTGTACGAGAAAGCTTTGCTAAGCGTGCGGCAAGAAATGCCCGCATTATGTTATTCTACTTTTCTATATTATTATTCTATATTATTTTCTATATTATTACGCTTCGTTCACATGAAAACAAAACAAAACAAAAATCACTGGACACCACTACCTCGCTGTGCATGAATCTGAGAACGCATGTAACTCGTTTTCGCAGCAATCAGTATCCCGCACGTATGTACACTTCGCTCACATGAAAGAAAAAACATCCCTGCCCCCCCTCAATATATATATATATATATATATATATATATATAAATTACCTGTATCATTTATATTTATATTAAAATAAATTTGGCGATCTTTGGCGATTATTCGCTGGCATGTGTATAATAGGTAAGTGCCTTCTTATTAATTCCTTAATGCAAGATCCACTTTCTTGAAAACAAAAAAGTTTCCAGCCAGGGCAGTTGGTATAATTCCACCAACGAACTTTTTGTTTCTTCCTATTCAGAGCGAAGGGGTGGTAACATAGAAACTTGCAAGAGAGTAAGTGAAAGGGGGGATTAAGTCTAGTGAATGCAGTTGGTATATTTTGAGTGCAGTTGGAAAACACCCTTTAAGGCAAATATGCAAACGATATATTTATTAAAACTTATTGTTGATTGAACTTATTTATTATCATAAAATTAATATAAATTTTAAAAAGATTAATTGAAAAAAAAAAATATTTTGAAAAGTTAAAATATTAGAATATTTATTCAAGTGGTTCAAAATATTAGAATATTTTCGATTAATTCTATTTTAATTATCACCAACTCATAAGTGGCAGCATCATTGTTTAAATTCAGACAATTTTATTTATAATCAGTAATCTTTTTGCAGTTTTTTTGCTTTTTCGTCTTAAAATGGGTCGTGTGAGTTATAGTCCTGAATTTGTTAAACTTCGTATGGTTGATTTGTATCGGCACGGTAAAAGTCAATGTTATATAGCGAATTATTTACATTGTTCGCAATCAAGCGTTAGAAAAATACTAACACAATATTCAAAAAATGGAAATTTTCAAAATAATCGCCGAAATGGTGGTCGAAAACCAAAAACATCTGCTAGAGATGACAGGACACTGAAGCGTATAGTTAAGAAAAACCGTTTTAAAAATGTGCTATTCTTGAACCGAAAATGAAAAGAAGAAGGAGTTGAAGTTTCTACACCGACAACATTAAGACGTCTCCATAAATTTAAGTTTGAATCTTGTGTACCGAAAACAAAACCTCTCATGACTGCAAAACAAAAGCGTATAAGATTGAATCGGTGTAAACCAAGATTTTTATGGAGCGAAGAAGACTGAAAAAAATGTATTATTTAGTGATGAAAGTATGTTTTGTGTTTCATATGGTAATCAAAGTACTTCAGTTTGGAGAATGAAGAAAGAAGCATTTGATAAAGAATGCCTTAAACGTTCAGTAAAATTTGCTGCTAACGCCATGAGCGCAGAAGGACTGATCGCAGAAGGACCTGGAAAGTTGTGCATCGTCTACGAAAACGTTAACTCTCAGATATATAAAGAAATTTTGGAATATTACATGATTCCATGATCAAAAGATTTATTTGAAGATGATTTCATCTTTCAACAAGATTTAGCGTCATCGCCTACCTCGGTGTCAACTAAGATTTGGTACCACCAACGCAGCATTAAAGTTCTTTCTTGGCCCCCAAAATCACCAGACATTAATCCCATCGAACACTTATGGGGTATAATGAAGAAAAAACTCCAGGAAAATTTTCCTTCAAGTAAAACTGAGTTAGTGGCACGCATAAAAGTCTGTTTGGGCTAATAATGATAGAAATGTTTGGAAACATCTTGTATATAGTATGCAAGACCGATTGTACGCTGTTACTAAAGCTAAAAGCTATGCTACGAAATATTAACTACCATTTACTTCAATTTCATAAGGTAATATTTTTGCGTAAAATAAAATATTCTAATATTTTGAACCAATTTAAACTTTATTCTAATATGTTTATGTGTTTCAGAAAGCTATTGTATACCTAATTTATTGTATTTTATATTTTGTAAATGTTAAAATCTTATCTTAACATTCGAGATTTAATTTATAAGAAATTTAATTGCATTTACTTAGTATCAAAAATAAATAAATGGAAAATAATTTCTTTCTGATTACTTTTTCTCAATTATTCGAATATTTTAATATGAGTTGTACACATACGTTCATACTTTCATCACTGTAAAAATAGCAAAAGTGAATTCAGGAGACCTCAAAACACTAAAATGTTATAAAAAAAAATTATAAGAATGCATCGCAGAGCTGGCATTTAAAAGCAATAAGTATAAAACTTTGAATAAACACCATAAAATATAAGAACTCGCAACAATTGTTTCAGGTCGAAAAAAAAACACGACTCTTCGTCAGGAGAATAATGTAGGCATGCGTGCTGCAATGCAAACAAAGCGTTTGCATGCAGCACTCGTGCTTAGTTTGTTTGCTTGACGGCGGGTTGCGTTTTCTTTCGACCCGAAACAATTGTTACGAGTTCTTACATGTTATTGTATTTATTAAAAGTTTTGTATTTATTACTAAAATGTCATATCTGAATTTTTTCATGATAACAATATTTATCTTACATAATATATGATCGGAATTTAATTATATGTTTTATTCCATCATCCGTAATTTTATAAAATTAACGAATAGCTCTTTTACTTAACCCTCCACAGTACTTCTGTTAAAAGTCTATTTTGTGTACCTTTTAAGCATTTATTTTTACTAAATTTGGCGATAAAATCACTCTGCGAATTTAGTCTAATTTTCTATCAATTACTTTTTCTTAATTAATAAATAAACATGTTTCTTATAAACATTTCAAAAATTTTAACAGAAAATTGTCTTTAATTTATTTCTATTCATTAAAAAAAAAAAAAAAAAAAAAAAAAAAAAACGTTCTTAATAGTTTTAATATCTCTCAATATGAAATTCATTGGAAACAAGCGCCATTTCTTGACGATTTCACGAAATGTTTTCGTTAAACCTTACAAAATTCAAAATAACTAGCCTGCATATTGGCGAGAAAAATTTTTTGATTGCAAAAGGCACTAATATATGTCAGAAGCAAAATCCATGAAAACATTCAGATTAGTAGACGCATAACTATAGGTTCTACACTTGTCAAGCTGAACAAGGAGAAGAAGAAGAAGAAGAAGAAAGTAACCGGCAAATTTTAGGCTTTCAAAGTTACGGTACCAGGGTTCCTTAATTCGGATCGACTTGAAAATTTATATATTTTGTCTTAAAAATATGCACAAAAGCCCTGACTAAAATCCCATAGAAAAACTGTGTAGTTATTTGTTTCACCAATTATAGAAAAGTAAAAACAATATAATTCAGCATATAACTTAAAAGTATAGTTATTATAAGGAAATGGGACAGTATCTTAATTATGAATAAAAAAGAATTATTAATGGACTAAATTAAGCTTTTTCAATAATTCTTAAGTTACAAGGACTTTTAAAAGCTTGGATGAATATATTTTATATATATATATATATATATATATATATTGGTAACATTTATGTAATTTCTTTGAAAATTTTGAATAAATGATAGAATATAGATAAAGCGTGTTATTTGGAACTCAAAGCAGTGTGTGTTTTTCATTCATTATCCAGGATTACACACTTTCTTTCATTCATTCTTTTTTTTTTTTTTTTTTTTTTTTTTTAATTTATATGGTCACCACAGAGAACTTGTTCATATGGATTAAATATTTTTTTCACCATTTTCAGTTAGGTGTAAAATAATAAACTATTGGAGCAATAATCAAAAAGAATTTTGTGATGCAAAAACAGATAAGTTAATTTTGCTTTCTGCATTAAATAATAATGATGATAATAATAATAATAATACATAGTCTTAATTAGAAAGTCTCAGTAGTTAAATATATTTTTTGTAAAAAAGACTTCTTAAAAGATTAAAAGTTTGTTTTAAGGTATATATATATATATATAAATTGATTGAGCTCAGCGAAAAGTACTTATTTTTCACATCAGAGATTAGAAAAAAAAAAAAAAAAAAAAAAAAAAAATCCTCTAAGTTTATAATAAAAGAAATTAGGTACAAATAATTTAAAAATAATTTTTACGTTTACAGAGTTCTTCTAGGTAATTACTTAAATACGTAATTTGAAAGCATTAAAATGACATAAAATGAGTTAAATTATTTTCTATAAAAAATTGCATAGTCTTAATCAGGTTTCTTGGTAATTTTTAAATGGGCTTTAAATCAGCCAGAACGCCTTAAGAGTAATTAAACAACTATTTTCAGAGTTTTAAGGTGAAAAAAAAATGATAATTGTTTTTGCAGTGAAAAAAAAAAAAAAAAAAAAAAAAAAAAAAAAAAAGCTAATTATTTTTCCTCCAAGAGAATGGAAGAAATATTCTTTAAAGGTGTAGAAATTGTATGGATAAGTTTTTGTGCTTGTACATTTATTAAATTGCAGGAATGCCTTAACATTTTCAAAATGTTAAGATAAATAATATCTATAAGATCATGCATATTTATTGATTTATAAATATCTTTATCAGCAATTAGATAACTGCGTTTAAATAAATATTATGTAAATATATTTTCAAGAGAATATACGGTTTACTATTAAGTTTGCTTTTGGAATCCGTTTTTATGTGTTATTGAAGTAGAAAATGTTAAATCTTAATGTGCTTATATAGATAAAATAATTATTAATAATAATAACTTTTTATATACCATGTTTTCAAAATTTCTGTTGAATCATATAAACTTGACAATTCTATGTATTAATAAATGCTTATAATTTTTTTTTTCTTTTGCTGAATTATCCTATGAACTTGTGAGGTGTGCGTTGCCGCAGACCCCATCTTAAACTTAATTAACAAAGTAGTAATAGTACGAGACAAAATTAAAATACAAATAACGTTTTATTAGAGCTTAAGATCAGGGAGGATAACTGGGCCAAACTCAATATCAAATTTTAGGCAACTTAAGAAAAATAGCTTTTTTAGATAAATGCAGAATGAATCTCACCCAGCGAAGATACTGTAGTAGATTGAAGACTGCTCCCGATGAACCCAGAACCACGCCACTTCTCAAACTAGATAAAGGTGGTAGAATTTCCTGCACCACTAATTTCTCCACTCTAATTCAACTCTTTCATCAACACCACAATATTCACCAAACTAAGAATCTAAATCACTAAACACTCCCGTAAGAACAATTATCTTCTGCACCACACAAACACCAAAGATACCTCCATATTTATACTTAATCTCAATCAATTCTAATCGCTTCACTTAACAGAACTTTAAAGCCTCTTCGTATTCACTCACACTCCGCAACTTACTTCCTCCGTTGCAGCGCTATGCTGACGCAAAACTATTCCAACCTGAAATCTCGCCGATCACTGGTGTCGAAGCATTTTAACTCTCCCATCTCTTGCGTCGCTGGATTCAGCTTAATTAAAAAATAAATAAATAAATAAAAAAATAATAATAAAAAAAAACTTTGGTGACCTACCACATTCTCAACCCTACAAACTTGAAAGAAAATAAACAAATCCGTAATAAAGAGAGCAATTATATGAAATTTTCAAACATTTATTAATTGAATAAACGTATTAAAAGAATGCATTGCCGTCGTGTCCTGAGCTATTCTAAAAGTTTCAAATGTATAGCTAGTCGGAAAATTATAGCGGTAGAACTATATTAGTACTTTATCAATGTGTATGAAAATTTCAAAGTGATAATGACGTCAATTTTTGAGAGATGCATAATTTAATTTTTTACAATTCTTTATTGTTCACGTTTAAATAAATGTATCTACTATTTTCCTATTGAAAAAAAATGAACTCGTAAATTTTTTGGCAACAATTAAATTATAAACAAAACTTAAATGGCTAATTTTAAAGCTATTATGAAGTTATTATTTACATATTTTATTAATTAATTAAAAGAAAACATTTATTAATTGAATAAAAGTATTAATACAATTCTCACCGTTTTCTGAACTACTAGTATCGCCCAGTGGTCGAAACTCGACCATTTTTTTTGGAAAGCGAGGCAAAGCAAAGTTATTGCCTTGTCCTAAACGGAATGCAATTGCAACACAGCTGCAGCAATTGTTTGGCGATATTCACTCTAACTGAATCAGCAGAGTTTTACTTAATATAACTATTTCTCTCTGTAGATGTTAGCCTTTCCTGAAATGATAGAAAATCGCAACGTGAAAACGCCCCTTGTTGTGTGATACAGCCCAGAAGCTAATAGTTTCCATGTCAAACGAAGGCCCAACCAAAAATTCGATTGGTTCATAAAGTACAGTGTTTGAACAAAAAAAAAAAAAAAGATATTTTTCAAAAATGGTCGAATTGAGTTCGGGAAATTTCAAAACGTGTAACTTTATCGAAAACCGAAAACCGAAAATCCAAAACTTTTCTGAATCTTATATTTTCTAGTTATATATGCAGAGGAAAGAATAATAAATCCACTTTTTAAAAAATAAAAATAAGTATAGTCAATTTCACTTAATTAAAATGCAAGGAAATCTCAAAACGTGTAAATTCATCGAAAATTCGAAAACCGGAAATCAAAAGTTTTTATGTATCTTCTACTTGCTTCTTCTACCCACAAAAGCTAGCAATAAAGACACTTTTTTGAAAAATAAGTAGCCAATTTCAGTTAATTGAAACGTAAAGAAAGCTCAAAACATGTAAATTCAGCAAAAAACGGAAATCAGAATTTTTTCCATATCGTCTACTTATACATGCAGCAGTTAGTAACAAATCCATTTTCCTTTTATTTAGTATATTAGTTGATTATTTATTGTTTAAATATCTCCCTTTGAAATGAAATGTTTATGTTTACATTCGCAACTGGAAGTTTGCCATTTTTTTTTTTCTGGAGTTTTGTGATTTTAAATTAAAATTTTATCAATTTTACAGAAAAAATAACTCAATCAAACACATGTAGACAGTAACTTATATATAACTATACCCAAATATCGGAATTAAAATCGGCAGATAATTCCCGTTATTTTTTAATATTTTTTTACAAAATATCCAATGGACAATTAACATAGAAAATCCTTTTCATGGCTCCAGGGACAGACAGTGACGTCATCACTTCGCTTGCGTATAGTGATGCTACATTATACAAATTACTGTGTCTATGGTTTTATTTGAGGTTTATGAAATTGCCAGATTTAACAACTTTCTACTTTTAGGTATTTTTTGATGTAAAGGAATACGTGCATAAAAGGGAAAAATGGGGGAAAATGCATAAAATATAAATGTATTTTTAAATACCTTCTTGACATCGTAAGAAAATAATATTTGTATTCGCACCTTCCGGCTAACCATACCTTTCGAATGATACCATTTTCAACCCTCTACTCCCATAATTAATATGTAAAAAAGGGACAACAAATTTTATGCTTGCCTATTAATATATAGATTCTAAAAATTTCAAGTGTCTAATCAGTCGGAAAGTTAATTAAATATCGATTGCAAGATTTGTACAGGACAATCAAACAAACAAGAAAGCGAATTAATAAAAACGTGGTAAATTATAACATTTAGAACAACAATGAAGACAAGTGAAGAAATTTAACACCCCTCTCCTAAACGTTATAAAATCATTTTGTTCAGGCGAAGGTGGGTTTTTAAAGACTTTCTGTTTTTAACATATTGGTGTTAAATTTTATTACACTTTTAGGCATATAGTCATTGAACTACGGCTAAAATTTCATATTAAAGAAGTATTAATTTTTAAATATGTTAATAACTATCTTAATTGAAAATACTCTATTTGCATAATTTTTTCAGATAACATACTGAGTTATATAACACCTTTTAGACTATATAATGAAGCTTAGTTGTTACCGAGCTTTCAATATGTAAAAAAAAAAAAAAAAAAAAAAAAAGAAAAAAAATATATATAAACATAAGTTTTCTTTGTAAACTTTTATATGTCTTGAATTAAACGAAAATTTGCATGTTATGTGATATAAAATTATTATTATTGTTAATGAAATTTAATTTGTGTACTATTAAGCGGATATATGACAAATTTTAAACTACTGAAACATTAGACTTGATCATGGAGCGTTTTAAAAACTTATATTGCATGGCAAATATTGTTATTAAAAAACAACAACACTGAATCAAATGACAAAATTAAAAAAAAATTCTTTCGCACTTGCATTACTTAAAATACATAGTTTAATAACGAACTAAATCCGAAAATTGGTCATTTTAGCGATTTTTTTTGATTTGAAAATCACCATAGTTGCCTGATGAAAAATACAAGATTTCTAATAAACATTGCTAACAAAATTATAAAAATTAGTACAAACTGTATCAAGCTAAAAAAACCAAGATTTTATATAGTTTTTATATAAACTGTTTCATAAGGAAATGAAAGGACATGGGAATGAGGAAAATAATCTCAAATAATAAACGTAATTGCTATAGTAATTTCCCCTGTGTCTTTTGTTTTGTTCCCAAGATTTAAGACATGAATATTTTTTAAAGCTTCGAAAATGCTGAAGCTAAAATTGTGTTTGCTCTTGGTGCTTTAAAGTATGCTACTTATTTATTTATTTTTTTTACTTTCTTCCATATGTAATATAGAGAAAGTATTGGATTCGTGAAAATTTTCGAACTTCGGTTTTCGATAGATTTGCACGTTTTTGGATATCCTGAACACGATTTGATAGTTTTTAGAAAATGTCTGTCTGTCTGTCTGTGTGTATCACGAATTTTGTGGACGCTGTATCTCCCGAACCAATGAACGTAATTTAACCAAACTCGGTATTTAGTTGAACCTTGACATAAACTAGTGCTGATTAGATTTGGGGATCAATCGCTTAATAAGTGGCGCTGTGATCGCATTTTTTCTAAATTTTTAACATGGCAGTATAGAACAAAATTTCGTATAAATGTACATAATGAGAGTTGTTTTTAACTTGTGACTGTAAAATTAATATGAGTTATTGATAATAGTTGTAGTTAACTAGGAAAAACCTTTTGTGCATGTGGGGACATCGTCCCCCCCCCCCCAGGGGGAGAATTACAACCGGGGGCAGTAAATTTTCAAGATGGATATCTTTCGAAAGGTCTCATCAATACATTTAAAACGAATGGTTGAACTATAGATCCGTGAAAATTTAAAACAAAGTTATCGTTATCTTTTTTTTTTTTTTTAACTTTTAACGAATTTTTTTTTTTTATATTGAGAATAAAATGGACTTTTTTGGATATGTAGTATTATACTACTTCTCTAATATGGAAATCATCTGCATTATCATGGAAGATAGTTCTTTTAAATAATAATTTTAATAAATTATTTTTACTGAGTGAAATTGTATAGGAAAATATAGAAGAAAGTCATGTGTTGGTCACAACATACTAGTTTTTTCTATACTTTCTTAGGAAGGGAAGAAAAAATCCTCCGAAAATAGTAGAAAACTTTTTTTTTCATATACAAATTCTTTCGATAATAATTCTATGCCACAAAAGCAAGAAACACAATAAATAACATCATTCTCAAACAACAGTGTAGCGTGTGACTAAGTTAGTAAGCAAAGCCACTGTTTAGAAGATCCTCATTAACGGACTAACCCTTTCTATTGAATGCTGTACGGTAATTGCTACTGCATCAATAGTTTCATTCTTATTTTGGGGTTCAGCGCAATTTCTATTAGTTTCAATTAAGAAGATTTGAAGAGCGTATTTTTGCATCTAAAATTCGCAGCCAAACATCTTAAAAAAAAGAAAAAAGAAAAAAAAGAAAAAAGATTGTTATTAAAATAAACAACTCTACACCCAAATATGTGAGGTTTCCAGAATCTTCTGAAGAAGAATGCACAAGAACGCTGTTTAACCCTTCAAATCTTTTAAAATACTACAGAAGAGACATCTTTCGACAAAATTTGCTCTTAAGAACTAACCAATAAGGAATTGCATTACTTAATAACTAAAATACAAATGATATTTCTAAACTTTAAAACAGAAGCTGCAGAATTAGATGAAATACAAGTCCTTAATAGTGATTTTTTAATTTGTATAGCTAACTTTGTATACATTAAATTATAGAATTTGTATTGTTTGTTTTAATTCGGATTGTACAATTCTCGAAAACAAGAAATCCCGTACTTTCGAAAATTTTGAGTTAGCATTAGAAGGAAAAGTCATAATATAAACGAAAAATTAAATATCCTTTCAGCAACGTTTTCTGGATTATGAGTGGTACTAAGAGCATATAGATACCCACATACGTCACGAAACTTTTTGACAAATTCTAGAAATGTCTGATGCGAGAAATGATATGGTAAACAAAATTCTTGGAACACAACTAGATGTTAGATATACAGAAGGAAAGTTCACCTTCTTTGAGAAAAAAGTCCCACTTCCTCTGTTTGTAACAAATCGCAGTAAGACACTGTAAAATTTAGAGTGTTGACCGTCTATTAAAAGATCACTTCCCTTTATTGAGAAAAAAAGTCATGACAGATTTACGGGCATAAATTCATTTTTGCGGTCAGTGACTTGAAGACGTTTTTCAGCCAGTTTGCAGACCAGCTAAAATTACTTAAAGTTTACATATAACCATTTTTAAGTTATACAAAATACAATATACATTTTGTTAATTGAGATTACAATAGTTCCTTTACTTTGTACAAGGAAGTAATGAAAAGTTATTGTATATTAATATATATTAAACTTATTTTTATTTTTATTTTATTTTTTTTTAAAGCTTTGTATTAAAAATAACTTTTTAATTTTTAAATTTCAATTTCGATCATGTTATTAAATGTTAATGTTATCCGAATCTGAAAAACTTCATCTATATATCTGTACAGATAAGTAAGTATAAAGGATTTAAGTCCATATTCTTGATTTTTCAGGAGACGAAAAATAAAATTAAACTAACTAAAAACTAATCAGAATAATCGATTAGGAAAGGAATTATGTTGATTTATACCCTTTACACCATTCAGTGATTGTCAAACTTCATTTAATAAAGGGAAAAAATTGAATTAAATATTTTATATCAAAGAATAATGCTAAATTTCTGACTTGAATCTTTTTTTACCAATGAATTTTCTCAAAGACTAAATGACATGGATTTAAATCCTTTATACCAATCGATTGAGAATTTTTTCCTGAGTCTGACTATGTACTTAACTCAAAATCGACATTTTTGGACTTAAATCCTTTATACTTATCAGTATAGATATATATAAATGAATGTTTGTCGATCTGTCCGGATTTTTCGTTCGTTATATAAAATTACACTATTCAGCTGATCGCTACAAAAAGTGGTAATCTCATTAATCAGGACAAACGCTAACTAACGCCGTATTAAGTTTAATCGGATAATAAGTTCAAAAGATATTAAATAAAAATCCTATTTTAACTCTAAAATTATTAAAAAGTAAAAATTGAATTGATGCCAAAAATAAATAATTAAGTAAATATTAAAAACAAAAACTGTTTTATTTACGAGACAAAACTTAAGTTAAAATACATTTAAAAACATTAAAATTTTTTTATGTTTATGTAAGTTGAAATTAAGTAAATACTACACATTTTTATTAAAAAAAAAATGAACGTACGAACATATCTTTTTATTTCCATTACCCAACTACCGTAGGTAATGGAAGTATTGTATTCGGTCAAAAGATTCGATATCGAGTTTTCACCTGATTTACACGTTTTAAGGTCTCCTGAGTCCAAAAAAGTAGTTTTTGGTAATTGGTCAGTGTATGTGTATGTATGTATGTGTGTGTGTATGTGTGGAATCTTCTGGCTATCATATCTCCGAAACTAATAAAGATAGAACTACGAAACTTCAGAATTGAGACAGGACTGGTGTACAGATGAATTTCCAAATTTTCGTGAAAATCGAAAACTGGAAGTGGGACCGTAAGTCCGTATCTTAAAAACGACCAGAACAATTTTCTTCAAATTTGCTATATAAACACTCTATTAGATGTCCTTTCGAATGATATGGTTGGTTAGTTCGAGAAAATTGATAGACTCCCTGTATAAATAGTTCAATTTCAGGTCTCGCAAGTGCGTTCCTTTAAGAAAGGCTGTACAGATTTTTTTTGAAACTCGACATATTAACTCCCCTTTAAATATCCTTTTGTATGTAATTATTGTTTTCTATCAATAATTGCGTATACCAAGTTTTGTTAAAAGTTGGTATGTCAAAAACGGCTCTAATGATTTTCTTGAAAATTGTTACATGAATCCATTTTACGTATCATTTCTTGTGTATTACGTGGTTATTACAGGAAAAATAACAGTGATCCGCTTAGGTAGGTAAGTTTTAGATCTCGGACATTGGCGTTTAAAACAATAACTATAATGTTTTCCCCTTATTTTTTAACTCATTAAACTCTGTTTTACTGGTAATGTAAACTGCGTAAATTTAACAATGTAAACTCTGCTTTACATGACTTTATATCAACTTTCTGTCATAGAAAATTTGTTAGGTGTATACTTCGTCAGGTTAATTTTATGTCTTCTGATCACATTACTTTTAAAAAATGCATATGATACGTGTAACATCGGGTAATGGAAGTAGTGTGGTTATTTCACACCAGATATTTAAAAAATTTAAAATATATAAAAGTTTGTCATTGTATATGTCCGGCTTTTTAGTTTGCTATGCAAAGTTTTACCCTTCAACCGATTGCTACAGAATTTGGTGTGTTTATTCATCAGGGCAAATTCTAGCTAACGCCGTATTGTTTTAGTTCAATCGTATAATTGGTTCAAAATACATTAAAAAATACCTCATTTTAACTTTGAAATGATTAAAAAGAAAACAAAACTCCTGCCAAAAATAAATAAATAAATAAGCAAATAGATTTCTTTTTATATAGGGGAAAAATGAACGTGTAAACTTTTTTTTTTAAAATTAATTGTTTATTTCGTTTTTTTTGTTTATGCTCTCACATGAGTTCAAATTGCTATTATTAGGATTTTTTTGAGATAGTACATGTAGTTATTCATTTTATTGCTACCTTTTTTATTCCATTAAATTTTCTCACAGTTTTAACGTTTAAATAATTTTACTACTGAAACTCAACGGTCATATAAATCATTAATACACGCATTATCACAGAGCTAAAAGATATTTATTTCATTCTAATTTAATACAAAAGATTCCGAATATCCAGAATATTGTTCTTCCATCTAAAAATATGTAGACTAGAAATTCTAGATTATTTCCTCTATTCAGTTTATTGGTGTGTCTTATGCGCATAGCTCGGAAATCTATATTTCTAGTTTAGGGATTTAGAAAATGACCATTTATTCATTCTAGACGAAAACGGTATATTTTTTTTCGCAGTGCAGGGCTGATCAGACTTGTAATTTCATATTAAAAGATTACATTGTTATTTAAATTTTATTATCAGTGATAAATTGTAAAATAGAAGCAACACATTTAGGGGTGTGAATCGATTAAGAGTTTTAACTGGGTAGTTCATTAATCGATTAATCGGATTTTTAACCGGTTTTCATTTTTTTTATATAATTTTATTTCAATGATAAATAAAACTCTCATATTGTGTATACATATATTATTTTTTGACTGAATTTTTTTTTTTTTCAAAAATTTTTGTCTAATCAATTATATCTGTTTCATAACTGAAATTTAAATCAATTTTCAGAGTAACAATTGGTGACTTTAAGTGTTACTTTTATATAAATATTTTCCCCTATTCAATTTTATTTATTGTTATTATTTTTTTAAATAAATTAATTTTTCGATTCATTTTGAAAGAAACATTAAATGATTGTAGGCCTTGTCCATCTCACTTGCCACTATTTTTAAATGGATTCTTAAAATTCCATATCATTATCATAAAAATCTCAAACTCTTATATTTTAGTTCTTCTTTGTCACTTCGAACTAGAACACAGAATGTTATTTTCTGTTTCTACTTCAATAGTTACTATCAGTATTTCTGAACAGACAATAAACACTTGAAAATACTGTGAAACTCTGTTGATATTTCCCCCATCAGAGGAATAGTAAAAATCTCAATCCCTTCTTCTTCTTCTTCTTCTTTTTTTTTTAAATCTTTAGCATTTCTATTTTTTGAAAACTTCTTGTTTCTGAGAATACTATTACCCTAGCCAACACTTTCTGTAGAAGGCTACAGACAGGTGGTGTTGCTCCAGCATGCACATGAATCTGCATTTTGTTTAATAACTGTCCTCCCCCTTTTCTCTATCAACAAAAGTGCAACAACTTCTTTTGAGAGGTTTTATTTATTTATTTATTTTTTGCTTTTTCATTATTTGATGGCTATTTCTTAGAATGTTTTTTTAGCAAAATATGTGAAAAAATATTTTGTAGACAGAACAATATTTTTATTTAAATTCGTAGTTTGAAAATTTTAATCGGAATTAAAAATTAAAAATTTTAATTTTAATCGGATTTTGAAATTTTTTAATCGAATTAATCGATCCGATTAACTCGATTAAAAAAATTGATCGGGACTAAGCATTGATTGATTAACCGAATTGATTAATCGATTAATCGGCACAGCCCTAAACACATTAATCATAAATAGCTGATAATGGATTGAACATATCTAATATCTATCTTAGTTAAAATTAAAGAAAACAAAAATACGTTTCTTATATTTAATATTAAAAAGTTGTTGATATCATTTAAATAGATAATAAAATTCAAATAGACCAATCAGAAATATCGTCATATACTTAAAAATAAACACACAAATTATTAATCCGACAAATTAATCTAACTTATACGCACTAAAAAACAATCCGAAAGGAATGTTAAAAATAATACAGAATTTGCATTCTACATAAAATCGCTTTTTACTTGGCTCAAAGGAGAAAAATATCCTGTTTATATCCTCCAGGCTTTTTACATTTCAATGTTTTACTTTCAGTGCACTTTAAAAAGCAGAAAATAATTTCACTTTAACGTGAAGCTAAATTCGCTGAAAATTTCAATGGTATAAAATGCTGGATATTGCATTCCAGCAAATAAATTTATTTCGAAAAGGAAAAAAAAATATAATGTTTAGAAAAAAAAGAAGATAGTACGATACTAGTGTAGAATTTCCCTGTGGAAGCACTGTTTTTCTACTTCGATATCAAAATAACAATATATTATTCCTTCAGTGGTAGTTATAAACAAAAGATACTGCAACCTGGTAAACAAAACGTATCTAGTAAACTTCTGTTTCTAACAGCAAACATACTTTCACTATTATTAGGGAATGCTTTGAAAGTTTTATAGTAAACTAGAGAGTAGGTTTAAACTCAAGTAATAGTTATTTTCTTCAAAGTGAAATCTATAATGTATGTCAACTGGAAAGATTCCTTAGCATGTGATTATTTCCTTTTATAAGGGGTTTGTATGAAAGTCTTAGATTTACAGAAAATGTTTTTGGATTATGAAAAGATTTCATCTGTGATCATGGAGAAATTATGAAATTTAGTAACTTCAATTGTTTAAGTTTTAAGAAACAAAGCTTAAATGTTATTTAATTTAAAATATTTCCTTCAGTTAAAGATTGTTAAAATAATTTTGAATGAAAAAAAAACCTGGGTGCTAAAAATGTACGATATAAGTGAAACATTTTAAAGTAATACTTATATTATAATTTTAAAACATTTACACCAATTACACTGATTGAAAAAAAAAAATCCCAACACCAGGAAGGAGCTGTGCTAGATAAACGAAATTTGGTAGGCGTGTTTATACATCTGAAAGATGACGTCGATTCAAATTTCGAGCTACGCGCATAAGTGTGGCGCTAGTAGCGACACTTTAAACATGCAAATGAGGTTTGCTTTAAATAAGCGCTGTAAGCTTCGTGATCGTTATTTACAGTTGAGATTCGACGTAGTGGGTTAATGTTAGTCAAGGATGCCTCTAAGAAGACGAAGAAGCTATTATCAACAGCTCACTGAGTTTGAACGAAGTCGTGTAGTAGGGCTACGAGAAGGTGGGTTTTCTTTCAGCAATATTGCAGAAAGACTTGGCAGGAATGTATCCACTGTGCATGAGTGTTGGCAACAGTGGTCAAGGGAAGGTACTGCCTCAAGAAGACCGGGTTCCGAGCGGCCATGTGGCACTACTGAGAGGGAAGACCGCCGTGTTCGGCGTATGGCTGTGGCTAATCGTACTGCTTCTGCAGCTGAAATTCGAGCTGCAGTTGGCACCACAGTGACACAACGAACTGTTACAAATCGGTTACTTCAAGGACAGCTCCGAGCCAGACGCCCTGTAGCGTGCATTCCACTGACTCTAAACCACTGCCATTTGCGATGTGAGTGGTGTCAAGCTAGAGCTCATTGGAGGACGGGATGGAGATCTGTTGTGTTTTCTGATGAAAGCCGGTTCTGCCTTGGTTGCAGTGATAGCCGTGTGTTGGTTAGAAGGGGGCCAGGTGAACGCCTGCTAGCGACCTGTCTGCGGCCTAGACACACAGGGCCTACTCCTGGAGTTATGGTTTGGGGAGCAATTTCGTATGACAGCAGGAGCACTTTCGTGGTTATCCCACGCACCCTGACTGCAAATTTGTACGTCAGTCTAGTGATACAACCTGTTGTGCTGCCATTGATGAACAGCATTCAAGGGGGTGTTTTCCAACAGGATAACGCGCTCCCTCATATCTCTGTTGTAACCCAACATGCTCTACAGTGTGTCGACATGTTGCCTTGGCCTGCTAGATCACCAGATCTTTCTCCAATCGAGCACGTATGGGACATCATTGGACGACAACTCCAGCGTCATGCACAACCAGCATTAACCGTCCCTGCATTGACCGCCCAAGTGCAACAGGCATGGAACTCCATCCCACAAACTGATATCCGACACCTGTATGACACAATGCATGCACGTTTGTATGCTTGCATTCAAAATTCTGGCGGTTACACCGGTTACTAATGTACCAACATTTCACATTTGAAATGGCTCCTCTCGCTAATGGCTCTACCTGTGATCTTGAAACTTTAATCAATTAAATGTGTTATCTAGACAAATGTATTGCTGAAATGTCATTACTGTACAATAATTTTTTCTTGGTGTTGGGATTTTTTTTTCCATCAGTGTATGTCAAATAGAACGAATTGTATTTGACTGTTTTTATGTGGTCCCGTATATTATGTATATGTTGCAAATATGTGCATGATACAACGAACTAATAATTTTAAATAATGGAAAACCTTATAACAAATTTGAAAATGCATTTCCAAGCATAACCTGCTTGATTTACTTGAAATCGTTTGTGTGACCTTCCTCGCAAATTATTAATTTTTCTAAAATTTCAGACTTTCTTTTGAATGTCATAAAGATATTTGTTTATCTAGAAAAGAACTAATTCATCGTGTTATTGAATAAATAAACAAGAAGCTAAAATACTTTTAATTATTTCAACATAAGTTTAATTTTGAAGGAAGAATTTTTTTTTCCAATGGCTAGGCAAAAGTTACAGAGGACTATAAAGTTACAAAACAAATTATAAACAATATAACATAGAACAAAAGACCGAAGTCATTGCCTAAGGAGCGATCTTGCCTCCCACTATCTCAACTCTTCTGTAGAACATCGAAGAGCCCCACAACGGAGCAGATGGTTCCTGTCCATTACTTCTCCAGACACACAGAGTAGGGAAGTAGAATAGTTTAAAATACCTATGCGCTTAAAATGAACGGCAAGACAGTCATGTTCTGTAGATAGGCGGAAAGTCGCAACTTCCTTGCGTCTTGGTTTATCAGGAGTAAGAGAAGGACTTACATTCCTCCAGTTCTATAGAGCTGTACGATTCTGAAGAACTCGAAAATGTGAGTTGTGTTTTCCTCGCCATGTCGTTCAGGTCTAGACTCTGTCGTCAAGTGGGCTACCACATGCCGGAAAACCGGAGAATGGCCGGAACAGCAAGTAAAACAGGCCGAAAATTTAACGTGTTACATATTATTTTCTTTTTTATCCGCCTTGATTAAACAAAAACCGATGTCGCTGTCGCATAGGTAAAATATTTTAACGCAAGGACCGACACGTGCGATCGTGTAACACGAATTGAAAGTCTAACGCCGAACCATACGGATAGACAACACATAAACCGAAGCCAACACTGCTTTTAATGTCTCTGAACTGAGCTTTACGTCACGTAAGCTCGACCGATTACATCCAATTTACACTATCCTATAAATATTATAAGAAGTGTTGATTGGATGTAATCGAACGAGGTTCCGTGACGTAAAGCCCAGTTCGAAGGCATTATTATAGGAACAGCTGGTTGGGACCCCCATAGTGTTTAACGTATTAATGAAGATTTCACTTGAGTAACTGATACAAGTGCATTACGCTTTTAGGCAAATTATTCAAGTAGTGAAATTAATACAGATGCCACTATTTGTCGATTGATAATTAAATAAATTCTGTATAAAATTACATGTGTGTGTGTATATATAAACAAATTCATGGTTGCATCGTAAACTACATTTATTTTTTTCTGCAACCGCAAATTTTATCGTTTAAAAGGCAAATTTTCCAACAGATTTCATTACGTTGTCATCCACGTACTCATTAGGATTGAACCCAATGTGTTAAATAGAAAAGGCATTTGACAGGTAAATCGTAATTTTAGAAAATATTTAAAAAATGGCAAGTATAAGGCAATTAACCATGCCACAAAAAGTATAAATTTTAGAATGAAAATCCAAAAATATTTTAATACACGAGATGGCAAAATAATTAAATGTTAACGAAATATTGATGAGATGGTTTTAGCAAGATAAAAATGTTTTTTGTTGTTTAAACTGGAAATTTGACTTCAGGCGTCCACAGTGCTCGTCAAGACCAGATTATTGCAAACTAAAAAGCAAATATTTAAAAATCTATTAGTATCAAGTTTAGATCTCAGAAAATATTTAAAAAAAGTGTTTAGCAATATAATTTCTTCAAAAAAAAAAAAAAAAAAAAAAAAGGCAGCAACAATTAAACAAAGCAGGTTAAATATCATAAGTTCTGAAGAAAAAAAAAAAAAAAAAAAAAAAAAAAAATAGAATTGTAATAAGAAGACTTCAACTGACTAAAAATTAAAAATTATATCAGTAAATTATTCAGCTGAACTGTCTTTCTCTCATAAGTCAAGTTCAATTTATTTCAAGTAGCAGAAATAAGCTAGTAGGGCGACGAAAGAATGACCAACTTAATAAAACTTGCCCTCTTAAAACAGTGACACTTCTCTGCGCATTATGGAACGGAAGTACATAACCTTTCAAGAAGTCGGGCAAATTTTCATTCTCAAGGGATCCATTAACCCGAAATAAAACACGGCCATTATAAAAGTGACGTCTGACTAACTATTTTGGAGGTATCTCAGACATTCCCACCATCATAATTTCAAAATGATAATGCACTTTGCTTTAGGGCCTCTGTAGTACGTTTACTTGATTCGAATTATAAAAATTCCTATCTTTTCCTATGAACCCCTATAATTCAGTAATTAATCATAACTGTTTTCAATTTAAGTTAAATCCTACAAAGAATATCCTAGAATTTATTCTTTAACAGACCTGAAAGTAGTCCTAATCTTAATCCGCTCGAAAATTTTTAGTTTATAAATAGCGCGAGGTATTCGAAATTTGCAACTGTATATTTGAGGTTATTAAAAGTAAATCTCATCTCTTGATTCTCCTTGAAACATTCAGTCCATTTTCAATGGGTTCCATCACATGTCGGGGTTTTAGGAAATGAATCTACGGACGTTTTGATGAAAATTGCTTCTTCTGAGAATATGATACGCAACAAGATTCTCACATACAGAGAAATTTCCTCCTTCTGAAAATTTGAAATGATTAAAATTAGTAAAACTGTACCCAATCATCGCAGCTGGTACACTGGAACGAGCCCTGGTGAGTCTCCCCAGTTCCACCCCCCTCGTCCCTAAAAAAAAAAGTCAAATAGCCTTCACACGTTTCTTAAGTGGGCACATCAGAGGACTCATTTTTGAGCTGGGACGTAAATTTTCCTCAAAGTGCTCCTGGTGTAAAGCTGACCAGGCTTCGTCGCCCTTTCATATTCTCAAGTGCGTAAATTTTTACAATAGATGAGGTTTTAAAGAACCCCCTAATCTTTTTAGACTTTCTGGAAGTTTTTAGATTCATGGAGATAGTCTAGTCTATGCTGGACCATCTGGCATTAGCATCAACAACAGCGACAACAACAAAAGTATATGATTTCAATGATACATATTAAGTTGTCAAATATAAAGTTGCTTTATCAAGATTAAAACTGTAATGAATCTTACAATAGATGGGTCATTCTACAGAAAACGTAGGTTTTCAAAATTAGAATTAAAAAAAAAAAAAATCTTCAATTTTTATTTTTATTTTTTTTTAATTAATTTATTTTGCTCTTTTTATACTTATTTCTACCCCCATATAGTTGGACACATTCTTTTTGATTCTTTTTTAACTTTTTTTGTAATTGAAATTTTGAACGTAAACGGAGGATACATACATGTAACGGAGAATACACCCTTATGATGTATTTCTATAATTTAAACATTTTATGAATGTGTACATATTGCTTTTGTATATTAAATTAATTAAACTGATTGCTCATGTAAAATGCTTTATTATAAAACATATTAAAGAAACAGTTTCTGCAATTATTAATTTGAACACTTTTCATTTTATGTTATATGTGCCAAATTTTCACTAAAGACATATTGTTCTCTTTTATTCATAGTAGGTGGCTTCAGGACTTCAACAACATCACTTAAATATACTTCTGATATATCATCCTTTTCGGGGAAAATAAAAGTGTCATTAGAGCATTTCTGCATGAATTTTACAGTAAATTCAATATAAGACTCTTGTGATATAATTAAAGCTACATAAAATTTGAAGCTTTTCTTGCCAGCTAATTTGATTATCACATAGTTATTTGGTCCTATCTTTGCACTGCTTAAGCCATTTCTCATTAACGTACACAAACATCAAACCGTCTCAATTATATATATTAAAAGCAAAAACGTTTTATTTATGAGACAAAAAATTTTTAAGTTAAAATATATTTAAAAAACAAAATTACATATAAAAACAATTAAAATCAGACGTTTCGAAACCCGTCCGGGTTTCCTCATCAGTAATTCAACAATATGCAAACATCACATGAACACTCAAGGAATTTAAAGGAGTACTGAATATTGAGGAGCCAGTGCGCATGCTTCATTGATAGTGTGGAGAGGCTTGGCAGTGTGCCAGCTCTCAAGGAAAATACGCGATTTATAATTATGAATACCAGAATTTAGAATTTTTATATTATCGAAGTCAGGAATATGATCGGTTTCTATTGAATGGATTACAAATTTAGAATTTTGGTTGCAATTTTTAAAAGATCGTCTGTGTTCTTGCAGTCTAATTTTTGCTGTACGGCCAGTTTCACCTATATAAACATATTTACAATTTTTACAAGGAATTAAATATATTACACCAGTTAAATCCAGAGAAGGGGTTATGGGTTTAAAGTTAAAAAGGACGTTTTTTAATTGTTTAATTGGCCGGAAAGCAGTATATATATTATGTGGTTTAAGTAATTTAGAAATAAATTCTGAAGGAAAACCAAAATATGGCATAGAAATATAATTGTTTTTAATAATAAGTGAATTTTTCATTTGCATGGGAGTAGAGGTGGAAATTGCAGGAGGAAACGAAGGAGGGGGGGAAGCTGATAATTTTTTCACGATAAATTCGTTTTAACCAATTAAGAGGGTAATCGTTATTTATTAAATCCTGATTTTTTTTTATTTTTTTTTTTTATTTCCAACTTAAAAAGTGTCTCGTTACTGCATAACCGAAGAGCTCTATTGACCAAAGTTCGGAAGACTGCAATTTTATGCGAATTAGGATTAGCGGAATGAAAATGTAGATATTGACCTGTAATATATAAATCGTGTATTTTCCTTGAGAGCTGGCACACTGCCAACCATCTCCACACTATCAATGAAGCATGCGCACTGGCTCCTCAATATTCAGTACTCCTTTTAATTCCTTGAGTGTTCATGTGATGTTTGCATATTGTTGTAATTACTGATGAGGAAACCCGGACGGGTTTCGAAACGTCTGATTTTAATTGTTTTTATATGTAATTTTGTTTTATAAATGTATTTTTACTTAAAAATTTTTTGTCTCATAAATAAAACATTTCTCATTACTTCTTCATTAATAGCTGGAAAAAAAAAAAAAAAAGAATAAGAACATAAATGTTACAACCTTAATAATAAAGTAATTTGTTAAATTTATTTATTTTTTAATGATATTCAGGAACTTTTTATTAAAAAAAAAAATAAAAAAAAAAAAAAAAAACTATGTTGCATTCAGAACATAATTTAGACTAATTAAAAATTATGTATTAGTTTTAAAATTGATTTTCTAAAAAAGCTGTATTCTCCATTTGTATCCTTCATTATATTTATATTGTAACGGAGGATACAAATTGCTATGTTTTGTTTTGTATATCCTGTTGATTTAGGGTTAACACATCATGCTGATAAAGTTCACTTTAAAAAGTTATGAACTATTAACTGAGAAAATAATTTTAATAAATAATTAATTCTTATCTTTTAAAATCAAGAATGGAGGATACACAATGTAAAGGACCTATTTGACTTCAGAGAGAATAATACATGAATTCTTACCTACTAAGATGTTTAGCTGCACTGTGAAGAACAGATATTGTTAATGGCTGTCTGTGATTCTAAATCTCTGTAATGAGTTGGCATTATTGCCATCTATTGGAAATTCTTGTATTTAATTGCATTCTGAACGGAGGATACAAGAAAAACTGTGACTGTAATTCAAAGGATAATTAATGCAATACTTTTTTTTCTTTTGCAGCAAAAATCACTTAAACTGTAAAAAAAATCTAATGACTGAAACTGCTCTATATTAAATATTATATTTTTTTGGATTCAACAAATAAGTGAAAGAGTAAATGCAGGAACATATGTTGTGACATGTAACGGAGGTATACAAGTATCCCTCCGTTCTTTGAAAAAAAAAAAAAAAAAAAAATAAAAACATTACCAGTTTTTATTAATTATTTTAAAAAAAATGTTATAATATTTAAAATCTCTTAAGAGGATATTTTAAAATAATTATTTTTAAAACTAACTACCCCAAAACAGAAACATTACGTTTTTTGTAGAATGACCTAGACATTATATCTTTATTAAGTGAAAGACCGTCCACAGATTGCGTGAAGGTCAACTGTTATTTTCCTCATACCGGATAAAAAATTCGTTTGCGAAATCTATCCGTAGTTGGTTATTACCTGCTTGGAACGTTTGGACACGTTGGAACCGATACGGAAACATTTGGTGAACAGAGCACAGAATCTTGCTTATCGCAGAATTTGGCAGCTGCAGAAAGTGTGAAACATCGCGTGCACCTGCTCGGGGAATTTCACTTATCGTCTCATGGACTTTTGCAACTGTCTCGACAGAAAAGGAAGGCCGTTGAGGATCGATCGCATGTGCAACCAATTTTTTGAAATTTACGTATCAATTCCCGTAGAGCTTTTACAGTACACGGGCTTCAGCGTTGCCCATGGTGTCTGCGATACACACCCAAAGACACAATATCTCTGTGACATTTTGTCCGTTAAGTTAATTCATCTTTACAATTTCCCCACGCTGTTTCCGTGTAAGGTGCATATTGTTCACAAATCGAGAAAGCAAGATACACATCACGCATTTTAGAATGCCTTATTTTTCACCTAGTGCGATGACGTCAGTCAAAACGACGTGTTACGACTAACCACGAAATTAGAACCCTTATTCAGTAGACTTAAACAAAATTAAGAGCACCATGGTCTCTTCTTCTCCTTTCGAAGCAGAATTAGTAGACTTTAATCAGAGCCGAAGACTCAGTGTGAAATGTGACGTCATTAAAAAATGAAAGTCGTGCTCTGGTAGACATATGACAGTTGTTTTCTCTTTCTTCTTAGCGCTGGCGATTTTCGTGATACAGGTACGTTCCAACGTTATTTATGCGTTTTTGCTATAGAGATCCCATTCCAATAAAAATAATATGGTGTGTCACTCGCACGACTTTCTCTTACCCTGAAATTTAATACTATAAATACAGGTTGGAGTTTAAGAGATAAGATACCGAGTACTATTATGTAAAACTATGTTAAACAATTCAAATTAGGCTTTGGAAGAGTTTTATGTGATAATTAGTTTTATGTGAGGGGGGCTACCGCCCCTTCAACCCCCCGTTTCATTACTTCCCCTACATTATATAGAATTTAAATCTGTTAGTAAAATTAAAATTTCATTTAAAATTATTCAGACAACTTTCACACGCAACATTCCTTGAAACTTATCAGTCTTGATTAAACTTTTCCAGAAACAAACTTACATTAACTTGAAAATGCAACTTTTGGATCCCCTGAAATTATTCGTTTTTAAGCTACTCTAAGAGACACAGACAAAGATCAAACATTAAAAAACTTGACTTCGGTAATCAGGAAACATCAAAACGTGTAAATATACAAAAAACCAAGTAATGAATATGTAACATAAAAAAGTATATTATTAACCATATGCACATAAGGAATTAATTTTAATTCTTGAACAGCTTTCTTGGACATGGTAAAATATTATAGTAAAGCACGTTCGCTAACAATAAAAAAGAATATTATTGTTTAATGTATTTGCAGAAATGTATATCTTTTAAAGATTATGTACATACTACATGGAGCAATAAATATAATCCGATAGTAATAATGCACGGCACAACCAGAAATACACTTTCATCAATTTTCAGCTATTGTCGCACTATAATCTAGTTCTTTTGTGTAGCCCTGTAAATGAACAGTGAATGATTTTCCAACCATATTCTACATAAGACATGTTTTTATGCGTATAAAAAATACATATTAATTTCATTTGGTTTAATGCAGTCTATATATAATACGATATGATTAAAAACCTTTTAAAAACACGTCTAAAATAAACTTTATTAAAAACATTAAAATAATACAAATCTTTTCGCCTCGACATCAAAGCATCATCAGGGATTTAATTATATGTGTCAAAGAGCAATTTTATATATATCTTTTGCATTACATGGTCAACAGTAAAGTCCTTTAATTAACTGAACAAAAAATAAAGTCAATTGGAGACTAGTTAAGACTGGATATAGGAGCAAAGATATGTAAGGAGTAGAACTTTTTGTAGCTACTAAGGAGCTGCAGTTCGCTGCGACTATTGTAGAGACACAGGTGTCTATACATATGTTACACTCTGTATATGTTAAACTCTACGTACCTGCAATTTTCCCCATAGACATAATGTATTTGAATTCTCTTGGGTGTCCCTGTTCACAAACCATTTGTTTCATGTCAGGAAAGGCTTAGTGTGGCATCCCTATATCATACACATTTACTATATCAAGTTTGGACGTTTTGCTATTATTTGTTCTTGAGATATTCTGATAACAGACAGACACACAGAACAGCCGCTAAAAACATGATTTTCGGATTCAAAGGACCTCAAAACATTTAAATATAACAAAATCTTACTTTCGAAAATTTGACGCAAAAGCAATAGTACCTTCTCTACCTTATGGGTAAGAGAAAGTGAAAAGTAGGCGTTGCCATTTGAAATTTTTGAAATTTTGTCACTGTAACATTAACTGTTGTTTTTTATATGATTCTTGAGCGCATACCTCAAAATACCTTCCACCAATTTTTTTTTCAGTGTCTGTGAAAGGTATGATAGTTATGATCTCATATATAGGGATAGTTTTTTTTTTTTTATAATCACCCTGTATATATATATAAATAGCCTTAAATATATGTCATGGATCATTTTAAAAATGCATTTATCCGTAAAAAGAAATTTTTACAGAAGTATTTGAACTGTAAAATGAAACGTAATAAAACACTGTATGCTCATTATTAATCGGAGAAAAAAATGTTTGTTTAATAAACAAATTAATAAAACTACTTAAATAAAAATACATGATGGTTAGAAGTAAATGAAATATTATTTTATTGTACAAAGAGTGAAATAAAAATATTTTGTTAACTTGCATTGGTATTTGTTTCGTCAGTTAACTATATTTTGATTGCTACTAAATTCCCACATTTTATATTATAAAGAAACTTTCGAATAATATCATTTAAAAAAAAAAAAAAAAAAAAACAAAAAAAAAAAAAAAAAACATTTACATTCAAGTCAGTGAAATGTAGTTACTCATAATAATGGTATTTTTCTCATTAATGAAAATAATCTTAATTCAGTTATACTAAATAATGATCATGCCTTAACATATCATATTTTATAATACTTCTCTAGTGTAAAATAAACCATTAAATACTCGGAAAGTTACTGAGCAAATTAAATAGGTTTTATTGCATAAATGAATCAATTTCTGGGAATTATGTGAAAGAATCTGTTTTGAGGAAACCGTTAATCATACTAATCGTTTTATTGTAGCAATGATAATAAGATAATGATTATAGGATTAGGTAATTCGAAGTAGAAGGATAAGTATTTCATTAGATGCAAAGAGACTAATTATGTTTGATCTCCTTACTTGCTTCATAAGATAATCGATTCTGATATTGAAATAGGACACTTTTTTATAGGTGTAATTTTTGCAAAAATGTAGATTTAAAGTGACTTGAATTCAAGAATTTTTTAAACAATAGAAAATTATTTACATTTTTTTAAGTATTAAAATATTATTTTGTTGAAAAAAAATATTATATATTAATATATTAATAAAATATTAATAAAATATTATTAATATACTATTATTATTAATATATTAATAAAAATATCTTTTTAAATTTTTATTAATATATTTAATTAGTTAAATTGAATTTTCCATTTTCTTTGCAAATCAAAACTGATTCATAAAACATTTCATTTTCTTTTATTCGAAGCATACTGTCTTTCGTTTAAAATAAAACAATATTTATATAGGGGTTTTGAAAAGTAATTTTAATTCGTAGTCTTTTCGTTAAAGTATTAAACCGTTATCACTAATATTTATTGATTTAAGAAAGTGTTTTTTCAGAATTATTATCAACATATTTCTGGCATATTACAGTATTTAAAAAAATATATATATATATTCGTTAACAATTATAATGCTTTTATTTACATTAACTATTTACATTTTATTTACATTAACTATTTACATTAACTATTTACATTTTATTTACATTAACTATTTACATTTTATTTACATTTATTATTTACATTATCAAATGGTTGTGGTTCTAAAAATAGACTTTTAATGGGGTTAGGACGACTGGCTATTGCGGATTTATGGGTTCATGTTTTCTCATCTGCATTCGTTTATTTGATTGGCAGATGGCGATTATATTTTTTTGCCAAATTAGTTTAACTTTTACAACGGCAAATTATTTTCAAAATTTTTGTATTAAAATGTACGAGAACAAAGAAACTGTTTGTCATTCTTTTTGGCTTAATTTTAACTACGCCAGATTGTTCGGTTGGCGGTCTTTGCTTTGAGACTGGTAGAACTCTCTAGATTTCTCGGCTTGCATCGCTTTTGAAAGGAAGTTGATTTTTGCTGCTGTTCTCTCCCTCCTCACCATTTACTCTTGGGACTTGTTATTCTTTTTTCTGGATAATTAACAAGAAGTAGCTGATGTGTTGAAATGACATTTACTCTTCATGCTATTAATAAGGGACTCTGTTCAAGTGATTTTTCTTTTGCTTTGCCTGCAGTGTACTTTCCTTCAACCTTTTTAAACAGTTCGACGCGGCTTCTTCAAAAATTGACCTGGGTATAGTTTCAACCGTATACCCTTATTTAACTGCAAGCAGTGATTTCTCCAACTATTGATACAGGAAGCTTTCCAGAAACATATTTCAAGCCCGACGAAGACTAGATGCGGTCCCCCCCCCCCCGCCACCCTCTCCTTAAGCCAACAGTACTGAAGAGGCTTTCATTTACACCTTTTGAAATAGTGGAAAGTCTTCTTCTGAATGTCTTTTGCATAAGCTCTTTGATGTGTCACAGAGTCCTCAATTACCAGTACTTCATCAACTCTACTCCATGACCAAGCACAGACAGTAAAGATAAATTATCAGGTGAGTCAGCTCCAATATTTTGCCTGTTATTTAAAAGAAAAGTATATTTGATAAACTGGAATCGTTGGAATAATTCTATGCTGAGAAACATAAGCATTTCAGTATTCAAGAGATGAACTTTTGTGAATTTTTTTTACTGAAATATGTGTATAAAATTATCTCTCAAGGGATCGTTTCGTTCTAGATTCCATAGTATATAAATGGTAATGTTTATAAAAACCCATTCAAAAGCTACTTTACAGAAGAGGTGGAAACATTTTTATCTCAAATGATGAATTTGAATCAGTATCAGTACACCTTAATTTAAATTAATAAATACGGATACGAGAGGAAAAATCCCTAATTTTTATAGGTGTCAGTGGACAATATAGATTTTTTTATATTATTATTAGTATTATAAATTTTTAGTACAGACAAAAATTTTTTTTCTTTTTTATTTTGTGGTACTTTTATGCAGTTACTTAAAAAACGTTGGTGGGCTTTTTTTTTTTATTAAAATCATAATCATAAAAGAAAAAATAAAGTTGGCAGATAAAAAATAAAATTAATATTTGGCAGATGAAACAATTTGTTTTAACGAACAGTCATTCTTTATCGACAATTTATAAAAGTTTTCACAATTATAACCTAAGTTAGTCTTAGTAGTTAATAGGTTTCTAAAGTAGGTATATAAAGGGATTTTTTTTCACACGTCTACATTTTGTTCATTAAAGAAAACAGTCGCTTTGTGGGAGCGTTTTTGCCAGGAGGACATAAAATGAATTCAACTAACTTTTGCATATTTTTGTGAGATGGTGGTAGTGTTAACATTAAGGCCAATTGTCTGCACTAGGGCTCTAGGCTTGAGTAGGAGAGTCCTCCGTGGGGGCTTTCTAAGAGGTTGTAACCTATATTTATGCTAATTTTGCAGAAAATCGCGTAAAACTCCTAACGGCTAAGCCAACGAGTGCGCTAGGGTATCAAACCCAGCGCCTCACGTATACCAGCTTCGAAGACAGAATATCTTGGTCACTG